>OY735226.1:22240414-22663759 GCA_963457665.1 Thysanoteuthis rhombus
GTCCCAAACAGAAAGGTACTCAACCAATGTATCGTACTGATGGTCACATTTGGAGCTGAAACATGGAACTTGACCAAAAGATTGACCCTAAACTATGGACCATGCAACATGCATATTAAAGAATCATGCTCAACCTTACATGGAAAGATCATAAGACAGCACACTATATTTGAGAAAAGGTAGGAGTCTGGGACATCATAAAAACTGTTAAAAAACGCGAATCTTGGGGAAGGTCTATGTCCAACGACAGACGCAAACAGACTGATGATGATGACAGTTATCGTATCGATAATGACTGATCCCTTTTGTTAAGTTTGCTGATGTATATAAAAGATATCAGAGCTTTTATGGTGAACAATGCTTCATTTAATTATTTTTAAAAGTCAATGTTATAATGGAAGGTGTATATATATTTGTGTGCGTGTGAGTGAGTGAGTGAGTGAAAATGAGTAGCCAATGTACATGATATTTTCGAATATCATGTACATTTGAGAGAGAGTTACCTCCCTTAAATAAATAAAAAAGAATTCTTCCACTTATAACTTGTATTAGAATAATAATTATAAATCATTTATTGTAACATCTAGGGGAAAACTTTTGGCTATTCAATATAAGTTTGCTAAACATTGCTCAACGTCAAAGAGATTATGTTTGGTCTGGCACAGGGCTACATGTGTAGTGCAGACAGAGGAATCGAATTCCCTACAGTAATAATAGCCTGCCTGCGAAACAAACTTCCTAACCAAAACTCTGCAGCCAGACATTCATCAGCCTCCAGCAAGTTCCGATGTGGGTGTGAAAATTTGGTCATTCCTAAAGACAACAGCATCTCTCCTCTTCTACTTACTCTCTCTCTCTCTCTCTCCTCTCTCTCTCTCTCTCTCTCTCTCTCTCTCTCTCTCTCTCTCTCTCTCTCTCTCTGTTCAAGATTAGTAGGCGGACTGTCCTGAAACGAAAAAATAAGAGGGGAGGGATATTGCGGTGGTACCTCCGGGGTTTATTGACCTGACCCCCCACGCATCCTAACAAATATGTTGACGTATACAGTAAAGATTTCTCCCGCCCTCGGGGCAAGAGCACTTCTTAAGAATCGTTAGTATATAATATAGAACAATAAAACATAATTGTTTGCCCGGTAAATGGAAAGATTTTTAATTTTGCCCGGGGGATTGTTTTAATTGGTTTTCAGAAGAAAAAGCAAAAAATAATTAAGATAATTATCTGTGTCCGTCCTGAAATCTCCTTATATATATATATATATATATATATATATATATATATATATATATATATATATGTTTGCTGTTCATATAACTCACAGGATATCACGGGTAGGATTTATTATACTAGTTGCGGGCGACCTAACATTTAACGGCACAACGAATGGAATTGGTGAGCTGAGTTCAAATTCTGACAGTGTTTGTTCACTTCACACTAATACCCTAGGGAAAGGCATAGATGCGTCTCTTTTCCTCTCCTACCAAGGAGTGGTAAAATAGCAGGAAAGACTGGGTTCTTTAGCTTTGGAAAAGCAATCGGCCTCAGAGATGGACTACTCCAAAGATTTGGAGCCCACTCAAGGTGGTTTGATGCCGAACAGATACCAACTGTCTTGTGTCCCACTGTTACTTAAACTACACCAGCGAAAGGGGTGGGGTATATCGACTAAGATATCCATCTGCACCACCTAGGCTTACGCCCTGGATAGGTCATTTTAGTGTCGTTCCATTGTCCATCGAGACAGGAGGTGGCCTTCTTTTTATATAACTTCAGATAATACGGTTGGGATTAATCAAACGAATACATCACACTTTTAATCCCTTCGAATGGCAATTGGCTGGTCGTGTAGAAAGAATGTCAGACAATCGGTAGACATCACGACTCACAACATGGATCCCCCAAAAGTACTGGCTCCGCAACACCCATGATAGAAAGGTCTAGCGAATCTTGGGGAAGACGGACGCTAAAAGAATGATGATGATAATGATTATGTCTCTAAAGTATCCAGCTATGTTATATATTTCAAGCGTAGCCTTGCAACTTGGCAACCAATCAGAGGGGTCCTTACTACGCATATGTGATCGGACACTTTCCCGTTGGGTTACTCAGTCAGCAATTAGATGCAACTGAATGAGGTTGTATACTATTTGACCAACGCATTCACAATGTTTGTACCCTCCACGTTCACAACGTCCCGAGCACGGCTTTTGGGGAAAATATCACATCAACAAGGTCTGTCAGCCACTATAGTCCAGATTTTGTTCCTTGAGACTTCTGTCTCCTCCCAAAGAGATTTCAGACCATGTCTAGAAAAGATACCATGAGAAAAGATAGATTAATGTCAATTCCAAGCGCCTTAGAAGTGAACGTAAACAGCTTCGAATAGAGTTTGAACTTGGCACTTGGCACACCGTTCCCATGGTCCAGCACTCATATCTCTGAAGGATCATATACCAAAAACCATAACAGGGTAGTGTTTACATGGCATAGTTTTGAAAAGAGTACTTAAACTAAATATTCAGCTTCAAACAAGATTTCTTTAAACTTGTCAAAGAAAATACAGGAATAAAAAGACGCATTAAATCAACGCCAAGCATGTTTAAAACATTGTTCTCACCGATTTCACCATTTTTTTTTTTTTTGTAACTATTCAGTTTTTTAGTATAACACTTATTTATCTGGTTCTAATTTATGAATGTTGTTAATAGAATGAGTGGCGCCGCTTCAGAGCTTGTCACCTCTTAGTCCATTTTCACATACCGTTTTGACTCCAAGTTCTTTTAAACTACCAACATTCAGTGTCCAAAGACTAACATCAGTAAAGAAACATAAACTCACCATGGGTTCATTTAACTTTGATGACACCAACCCCAAGGAAATAAAATTGAAAAAGGATCAACACTAATGACAACGGACAGATACCACTGAAAGCAAAAACTATCATCATCATCATCAGTCTTTTAACGTCTGTCGTTGGACATAGACCTTCGCCACACTTCTCTATCATGGGCGTCGCGGAACCAGTACTTTCTGAATTTGTCTAGCTCGTCTCTCCATCTAATATTCTGCCAGCCTCGGTTACGCATATGATCTTGGGGGATCCATGTCGTGGGTCGCAATGTGCATCGGTTGTCTGCCATTCGTGCAACATGGCCAGCCCACTGCCATTTGAGCTTTTTAATTGATTCTATGATGTCCCTGACTCTTGTCTTTTCCCGAATGTAACGTGCTGTCTTGTGGTCTCTCCATGTAGTGCCGAGCATAATTTTCTCATACAATTTGGAAGACTAGCCGAAATCAGGGGAATGTGGAAAAGACAGGCGGACAAGATATGTGATGTCCAAGTAGTGATGGCTTAGCTTCACCCAACGTAAATGCAATAATGATAATTATCTTATAGCAATGGAAAATTTGCTTGACTGGTTGAATCCAAAGTCATGGCAGAACATTGCGTTTTACTCAAAGAAAAAGGGATCCATGGGAAAGATACCATACTTGACTGGATTTTGAACCAGGGACTGTTTTGTAAATTTTTAACGATAAACAATAATAAGCGAGCGGCCATATTGGTGTAAATCGTTGCTAATTGTAACTTTTCGCCTCTGATTTCTCATTAGTTCATTCGTAACACAGAAACAGCGACTGTCTTCTCAATTGGTTTGTTTAAATTTACGGTAGCAAGAACACACGATAAATATATAGGTACATTTTTAAAAAAACTTTCACCTGGAAACTGTCACCCTATTTTCAAAAACATAATTGAAGTTTTTTAAAAATTTCCCAAGTTTTTTCTTGGTTTTACTTAAAAACTAAAAATAAATCATAATTGCAAACATTAAAAAAGAAACACTTTACTTGAAGTATTTGCAAATTGATTTCATCCGAAAAAACAAATAAAAAAATACATTTATACTTAAAATAATATTTTCAAAATCCTGTCATTTTTGACGGGTATTATGCCAGTAATACTAATTAATGAATTGAGACAGAAGCTCTGCTTTGTCTCATAGCCATTGAAGCAAGAGGGAAAAACAATCATGATTGGCCTTGTGTTCTAATACCACTTTGCAAACAAGGGAAATGGTTTAAAGGGCTAATAAATAATGATCTTAAAATGTCGGAAATATTTCAACGAGCCTGGGAAGGGCTAGGGGGAATACAGAGACACAACCCTCGCAAAGAAATAACGGCTAGACTCAATATCCCTCAGGCTCTACCACTACAATTCCACTAAAAGCATAGTCAGGGCATTTCCTGATGTCTGGAGTGCCGTATTTCCTAGCGTCGAGGACGCTTTTTCCTAAAGAATGCATCCCGATTTTGACTTTTTGTTTTATAAAATTATGGTCTCAGCACTTTCATCAATCTTACCCAGACGTTTTGTGGGTGGATTATTGACATGTAGAGCCTCTTGGCCACTCATAGTCTGCATTTTTCTCTTTCTCTCACAAAATGGAGACACGGCACGCTCGTAGCTAAAGTTTTAATCCAAGACCACCAAAAGAGCTGCAAATATACTAAGATACCCCAGTTCCATAATTCAATCTCCGACCAAGCACTTTTTTTTATCTTTACTGGAATATCTGCGCCCCGACCAATAACGATGATGTGTTTTACGAATAAAAAGCACAATATTTATGCAGATCTTTTCAGCTGGCGACACCGTTACCATGAGTTAATGCTTTTGTTCTGATCCACTTTCTATACTGTCTACCTTAGTATACCGATACGAGAAGGTATTTCGGAAATTACGTATTTTTTATTATTCATGATACTTTTGTTCATTCAGTATCTTATACTTAGTATAATTCAAACAATACATTCAGAAGTCATATCAACATCATCATCATCATCTGTCTTTCATCATCCGTCGTTGGGCACAGACCTTACCGATCTTCGCTACACCTCTCTATTGTGGGCGTCGAAGAGCCAATATTTTTTAAACCTATCCAGTACGTCTCGTCATCTCATATTCTCCTGGCCTCGATTCTGCATTTGATCTCTGAGGATCAGTGTTGTGAGTCGTGATGTCCATCGGCTGACCGCCATACTTGCAACATAACCAATCCATTGCCATGTGAGTTTTTCAATGGTTTCTATGATGTCTAGAGGTCATATACAGAAGTTCAAAGCCTAGATTACCTTCCTCAGGGGTCGAAGTTGGCCTATTAAAATAAAAGTGATCTTCGGCCTGGAGGATGCAGGGTAAATTCTCTATATTTATAGTTTTCGATGCTGGGAAAACGGATAATGATCAGGACTATGGACAATATGGCTATTTTTCTCACTCGATTCAATGTTATCGAGCAGATGTTAGAATAAGCTTCTAGTTCATGATGAAAATTGCTTGAGAGAAAAAGAATGCACACAGTGTTTTATGTTGTTTTTATATGTCATGCAAAAATGGAGGCTGCATAAGTGTTACCAGAGTTAACCTCCAAAACCATCATGATCACAGCTTCTGGTTGATGATAAGTATTACTTGAATTTACAAAATAAAGCATATTGTTCATGCATTATGCAGCAGGGGGGGGCAGCTGTGAAAGTGTTACTAGATTCATACTTGAAACTATCATAATCATATCTCCTGACTGATGAGGAAGTTTCTCAGAGCAGCAATAAATCTGCTGGATGCTATATAGATAGATAGATAGATAGATAGATAGACCACACAGGCTCCTTGCATCCCCTCCTAAGTGTGGTATAAACATGGCAAGGTCTGAGCCAGTCATTCATGGAACTGTAATAACTAAAGATACTTTTTTCCAATAAATCAATTGGAGGAAGAATTTGGTAAATGGGAAATGTATGAAATTATCCGGTCAGCTTGAAGCAATCAATGCTTGGTATTGTCAGAGGGGCAGAAATCGAAAACCAATAACTTTAAATGGGAAAATGTTTACAAAAGAATTAGGGACCTAAAAAAGGGTTTTAGAAACCGTCAAACAAACCGGTCAACATCAATATCAATAGTCAATATCAACATAGGATTCTTCAGTTTTTAAGTGGGTCTGTCTGTCTATCTGTCTATGTGTCGTGTGTACAGGTCGCACCACCATGGATCTTGAGGACTGAAAGCATTTACTCTTTATTATTTTCCTTTTTCTATCTTTTTTTAAATTCTGTCCTTTTTTTTTTTTGTTAGGGGGTCTCAGTCTGTATCAGTGATTCTTAAGGGGGTGGCACTTGATTTCCAGGGGATGAATTTTTGCTAGGAGAAGAATTAAGAAAGGGTTTCGGTTAGGGGGACGTTTAATGGGAGATACAATGGTGAAGTGAGAATCAGTGCTAAGCTTCGAAAGACCACCAGATGCAATATTTTCCCGAGAAAGGCCGAAGGGCACATCTGCTGAAATGTTGTAAGATAGTGGAGAGTGAGTGAGAGAGGTGAAAAGCTGAATATATATATATATATATATATATATATATATAGAGAGAGAGAGAGAGAGAGAGAGAGAGAGAGAGAGAGAGATAAATAGATATATACCCATATTTATATATATATATATATATATATATATATATATATATATATATATATATATATATATATATAGGGGTTGCATAGCATGGGGGGTTGCATAGCATGAAAAAGATGAACATAACTGAAAAAAAGGTATTTGTGTATTTCTCACTGGTGATAGTGATATGAAAACGAAGGGATTTAGAATGTGAGTGAAAAGATTGTGTTCCACCAGCTTTCCCAGCGAGGAGGACTTACCTACCTTGGAAAATCGGCATTCAATATCCTACAACGTGTACGAGAGAATCATTCTCAACCTTACAAGAGACCACAAGAGAACACAGTACATTAGAGGAAAGACAAAAGTCTGAGACATCATAGAAATAATTAGAAAACTCAAATGGCGAGAGTCTGGACGTGTTGCAAGATTGTCAGATAACCGCTGGACATCACGATTCACAACGTAAATCCCCAGAGATCATATGCGAAGTTGTGATGGTATGACAGACTTGATAAATTCAGAAATAACTGGCTCTGCGATGCCCATGATTGAAAGGTCTGGTGAATCTTTGGAAAGGTCTATGTCCAACGACGGACGCTAGAAGGTTAAGGATAAGGTTATGCCGATTACAACACGGGGCCAGATAATTTTCCAAGCTGACTGGTCTTCTTCATTCAGACTATTAACGCAACATACTCTCCATGCCTTCAATGCATCTCTCCTAATTTAGCCCAGTGCTGTACTAATCTAAGCTCAGTTAGTGTCCTTACGCTGGCTATGTAGTCAGTCGTCCCTGCCCGTGCCTTTCATATCACAAGTGTCTCGGTCATGGTAGCTGTGTCACTCATCTCACTCATTTCAGCTACTACCATACGCATAATTGGAAGTAAAAACTAGAGATTCGTGCTTTTCCCAAGGGCATGTGCATAGTGGATACTTCAGTTAGGGCTTTAACTTAACTTGCCTATTCCAACTTCAGCGCCGCAAAGTGCTGGGCCACGGCAACTTCCCAAGCTCAGTAAATATCATAAATGTACAAAGTAGCCTCTTTTAGAAGGACCAGAAGATGGGGGACAATTGCGTGGATATTTGTAGAAAAGATATTGTCTACCGAGTTCAGTTGGTAAGAGATATTGGGGAACACTAATATCAGAGGTGAAAAAAGAACATACAGAGGTAGTAGTTGTAGCAAATAAACAGGATCACTTATGGCAAGACAAAAATGAAGAGCACCTAGCATTAGTGAACTGATCGAGATTTGGTTCAATATTCTGTTCGAATCAAAATATGTATAAGGTTGATAGATTGATTGATAGAATTGAGCAGACGGAGATAGATAGATAGATAGATAGATAGATAGATAGATCAGTTATATAACAATGAATATCATACGTTTCACATAAGCGCGAATGTACTAAATCTTCAAGAAATGAGAACTTTATATTCTGCCTAGAGGACTTAGTGGCTATTAATTTCGAGATTCTAAATTCATAAAGGCGTCCATTTTAAAACGTATAGCCCGTCATATTGTTAACTTATTAAACTCCTATGAAGCTATCGATGTGCATGAATATAGAGGGGATGTGTCAAAAAAATAAATTTGTCGCTTTACAAATGAACTTGTAAGATTTTTCTCCTTCAAAATTGCCTCTTTTTACTATCGAAACACCGATCACAGGGTGGGTTTCAGCATTGAAAATCAAAAAGGTCCACAGGGACCAAATCTGGAGCGTATAGCGGCTGGGGACCAGAGTTGTCTTGTAATTCTCTAAAAGATTCGTTCATCTCTCAGTAGAGGTGGTCCCAAATTTTGTGACAAGATTGCAGGCTGGTTGCGTTGAAAGAATGTCAGGCGGCTACTGGACATCACAGCTCACAACGTGGATCCTGAGAGATCATATGCAAAACCGTGTCCGGCAAAAAAAATGATAAGATGGTGTGAAAAAATAGACAAGTTCAGAAAGTATTGGCTCTGCAATGCCCATGATAGAGAGGTTCTGGGTAAGATCTATGTCCAACGACCAACATTAGAAGAATGATGATGATGATGCTGCATTGTCAGTTGGACTTTCAAATTCATGCCACACGAACTTTTGGCATCGTCTTTGGTGGATATTTTTTCCGATTTGAAATGCTAATACTACTCGAGGAATTACGTACGGCTCAGAAAATTCCCAATAGGTTTGTTACAACATGATGAAGGTCTTTAAAAATGTTTTTTTCTAAATTGAAACAGAATTCCACACAAACACAACGGTTTTCAAGAAATCCCACTGTTCAAAAAAAAAAAAACGCCAAATGCACTACACCCACGTTTACTCTGGCATGTGTAGCTAAAAAAAACTAACCAGCATGGCTTGATGCTGTTTTTTTTTAATATATATCAGGGTCAATGCATAACAGTTTATGCACGTTGATAGTTCGTTTCTTTTGTGGACATACCTTGTGTATATATATATATATATATATATATATATATATATATATATATATATATATATATATATGCATACATATATATATATATATATATATATATATACATACATATATATATATATATATATATATATATATATATATACATAGACAAAGGAACTACACACGTATACTCTCTCTCTCTCATACACACACACACACACACACATATATGTATGCCGTATTTACTTGAATATAAAGCTATATTTTTTTATGCTGATTTCTCACATCATACACGATTATATATATATATATATATATATATATATATATATATATATATATATATATATATATATATATATATATATATTGGTGGGTAGGGGTAGCAAACACATTAGAAGAAGACCAGATGAAAGATTTATATGGTTTTCCGGTAAGACATAAAGAAGGTTAACACAGTCTTGGTCGGCAATGAACTTATGATAGATGATGATGATAGCTACGTGAGGCCACTTTTTCAATCTCCTTAATTGGTTCAAAACAAGATTTTCATGGGATAGAAAAAACTTCCTCTCTTTCACTTAACGATTTAATTCTATTAAAAGAACATTCTCCAGAAATTTCTGAGTCAGAACCACAAAACATGAATAGTTATGCTGATTGTAAAAATTTGCTCCGTCTTGTGTAATATTCCTGTTTTCAACTCTCAAAACCAAGCGATTAGAAGCAAAATGACTGAACGAATACCGATGACAAGCGATATATATATATATGTATATATATATATGTATGTGTGTGTGTGTGTGTGTGTGTGTGTGTGTGTGTGTGTGTGTGTTCGTTCGCGTGTGTGTTTATACAAGTATTTTAGGCATTTATAGAAATCTGTTATTTGCATCGATTCGTAGGTATAACTATATATCACGTCGTCAACTTGGCAAGCTCATATATAATTTCATTAAGTGTATACATGCGCGCATGTGTGTGTGTCTGAGTGTGTGTGTGTGTTTCTTAAACGTCGTATGTTAGTCATATATAGGAATTTCATATTTGCATCCACCTCGTAGGTATAACTATATATGGTATAACTACATAGCCTATCTAAGCCTTGTAATATAACTATAAATACATTTGTAATTTCTTATTTCTAGGAGAAATGACGTCTCGGAGTCATGTGTCCTTTGTTTATCGACACGGCAACTCAGTACCAGGAGAGAGGGACCTCAAGGTAATCTACAGAATAAGTAAAAACAAAACGTATGCAGAAATAAGCACAGACCAAACAAGATCAAATTCCCGTTGCGATTCGACCTGGACGCCACAGACAAGATAAAAATGACCAGGAAAAGGTGGGTATTGAGTAGTGTAGTACTACATAAGGAAGTGAAGAAACACAGGCCTGACATTTCTATTATGATCCGATGATTTGGGTATCTTGATTCGACACGTAGTGAATACAAAAAGTATCCGATAATTTCCAAAAAGATCATTTTTATCATCCTTACACGGCTTCAAAATTGACAGGATTTGAACCAAAGATTAGAAAATACAAGAAAAAATTACATTGAAGATGTGATAGTTATGTACAAAACCCAGGAATCTTTGGTCAAAATCCTGTCAAATTTGAAAGTGTATTAGTATGTAAGAAATTTTTTTTTTTGGAAAAATAACAGATACTTCTGTCACTCAGTGTATATAGCTACAATACACCATTTCGGCTCTTGTGAGGCTGCAAACAGATAAACAGATTGGCAATTTTAGAATGTATCTATGTAGTGAGTGAACGCAGACCTCCTCCTGAAAATAGCAAGTAAACGCCATTCCAATGTGTTTCCACAGCATTATACCACTAGGGGGTGTTGTTTTTGTGGGTTTTTTTTCTAAGAAACGTTTTTGTCAAGTTTCCAGTTTTTGAATTTGCAGCAAAAGTCTTATTTACAACTTAATAGCGTTTCCTTTGCCTTGAATTGGACCAATGGTTTGCAAGTGTATCTTACAGACCATCACTTCCACAGCGAGTTCGATCCTCGTAGGGAAGGCCACATTAGCTTACCTTTACCTGCACCTATCCCGTAACCCAGTGCAGGGTTGTTGGGATACCAACCCCATGGGTGTATCATGGGCGAGATAGCCCGACAGAAACCAACAGAACACATCTCTCTACAGGCAGATCTGGTTTGGAATCAGCGTTGTTCGTTCCTTAGAATGGTTGACAAACATGGCCAGAGAGCCCCAGTCTGCCTTACTATTTAATCATAGTAATGACGAGAAGAGATCGATCCATGCCTTTCCCAAGAGTGTTAGTGCCAAGTGAACACAAACTTTCTCTGTCGAAATTCGAACGGCTCATCGATTCCATTCTCTGAGCTGTTAACCGTTCGGCCACTCGGCAACTCGTCTCACTAGCTAAGCTTAGTAAATATCATAATGAGATTTTTGCTTCTATTCAGTCGCTTGATCTTTAATAGCATTTATTTGTTGGTCTGAGAACCAATTGTCTCCTGGTCAAATTTTTAGACCAATACAGCAATACGCCGACGAACGCCCAACATACTAACGCCCGACAGACTAACGCCCAGTCGTATACACGTCACTATTGGAGCTTTGAACCCATTAATTGCGGATGGCGGAAATTTCAGTCACCGCAGTTTTATGGCAGAAATTTTTATTAGCCTCACATATATAGCTATAATTCAACTGCGAATGACGAGAATTTGAGATATGTTACTGTAAGCCGGCTAAAGATAACGCAACGCATACGTCACTTTTGTTCCTTGCTCCTTAGTGAAAGAAACGGCATGAATGACATTTGCTTCTCTCTCCCCGAAAAGTGAAAAGCAAAGACGTGTGTAAAATATAGAGGGTTGGTAAATATGTATGCGTCATGGCATCTCATGTTATGCAGTGCGCGTATTTCACTTCAGCCTATAATGGTCGACTTACACCTAAGACGAATTGCGTCCATACTACCAGAACGGGTGCAAGTCGATACATGGGTGTATATGTAAACTAAGACAAGTAATAAACAAATAGAAATATGAAATAGTTATAGACACGACTCACATATGGATATGCGCACATAGGTGTGTATGTGCGTCTATGTGCGCGTGCGTATGTGAGCATGCTTAAAGGCCACAAGCGATATTCTTGAATTTCTCGCTTGGCCTTTCATAATTGTCCGTACGAATGAACGTTGGTCAGTCACTCGTGTATGTATAAGATTGTCTGAAGATTTTGATCGAGTACCGTAGGCAATTCGTTTAGATTCAAGCAAGAACTAAGACCATAACGGTTAGGAACAAAAACTTAGGTAGTAGATGTTTGTTTGGTTTTGAAATTCAATATTTAAATGTCAGCATCATGGCGTTTGTCCCTCCATCTCTCCTGCACAGTTAATTCACTTGCTATAATCTCTTAACTTGTTCAGGGAAAGTATAGGGCACTAACCGAGGTATTGCTATTTTTCAAGTTAAATACCATTTTATTGTGTTGAGTAGACTTATTTCAATATGTCTTTGTACTTAGTTTCATTCTGTACGTCATTAATCTACATAATGTCTCTTTTGAAATAAAAAAATGAAAATGAAAATGACGAACGAGCAAGCCAAATTCTTTCCATTTCAGCAGCGCCTTAAAGTTAAAGTCTCTGGCTTTTTACCTACTTTTGTTACCTACGGATTGATCTGAGGTGCATACAGTGACAGATTATCCACTCGGGCCTTTTGCTTGAACTTTAATGAGCCCCACACCTTTCATTGAATAGAAATATGTATATGGATAACTTATACTGTTGTAATATGCTTAATATACTACATTGTACAGTACGATGTCCTATAAGTATTATTTCTAAATCTTTATATGTTTGGAGCCTTTCCTGATATTAAATCATTAACTGCAGAAGATGGTGGAGAGTAATAGTAATCCATTCGAATATAAAAACCCTCGTTCATTGCAAGTTGCCTATTACAAGTTACCCATTACATGATAGAAAAACGCTGGTTTACAGATAGAACGGACTTACTAACAATCTCAATAACACGGAAATTTTATTGTTGGCTATAGAACAGCAACGACAGAAATTCCCGTCATTCGCAGATTCTGGGTCAAGATAATATATGCAAAAGTACTGAAATATCATCCGAAATACTCACGTGTACACTCAATTGAACCATTCTTTGTACGCTCAAATTTTTTTTTCTTCTCTCGGGTCCCCTCCCTTTCAGGCTCCCAAGCATCCTATTCAGCCTAATGATTAATCCACCCTCGGGTACATGTATCATCCGTATCTTCTAAAAGGCCAAAAGAACCATAGCTGCCATTCAAACTCCCGTTGAATGACGCAAGGCATTTCGGGTATTGTTAGGATTACATAAAAAAAATGAGAAAAAAATGTTGCCACTCGCTCATCTTCGACTATGGCCGTAAGTTGCAAGCTGTAGAAAACGAACGCTGCCATCTTTTTAATCCAGGCTATCTCGACATTTTAAGACTGGTGGAACCTTTGAAATAACTTTCATATCTCAAGGAAGCCCTACATCATATCGTATGTACTGCTGATGATACATGTGTGTTCAGAAATGTACATGTAATATATATCATGTACCAGAATATACCTGCGTAAGATTATGTTATAAACAACTGATGAAATGGATCGACGAAAATTCATAAATATGGAAATCTGGAGCCTTAATTAAATGTAATTTATTCATTATCTGAGATAGCAGCTTTTTTTTAAAAAAAAACAAATTTATAACTATTGCAAAAAATGAAAGCCACTGGTCTTTCTTTCTTTTTTTTTGGGGGGGGTGCTTCTAGTGTCAAATGTCACCAAGACAGGGATTGCTACTCGTTGCATGAAAAAGCTCAAATAAAACAAGTCAGGTATTTTTTTACACATATATAAATATTTTTGCGGAACCCCTAACAACCTTTAGTACAACCCTTGGCTATTGTGGGATCCCAGTTGGGGCTGTTTAATTTATTCGAAATAAATTCCGTTCCTGACTGATTCAACTGTTGGGACACTATTCTCTTCACTATTATTTTACTCGTTTGTATGTGCACCCGTAACGCTTTCCTACCTACGTTCAGCATGAAGTATCCATATGATCCTCAGACCTTCTGGGCTAGAATCGTTAACTTTTTTTTATTCAGAAACCCACATAATAATACAGAGAAACCTTAATTACCTGGGACAGGGATTATTTTGTTCGGATAATTGATTGTGCGTATAACTGATCAGATCATAGAAAAGAAACCATACTGAACACTATTATGGGACCTTGAAAACTTGTTCGGATAATCTGAATTTTAGATAATTGATCCTCGGATTATTGAGGTTCCTGTGCATTAAGACGGAAAGAATTGAGAAAACCAATGTAAGGAAACAAGAAAAAAATTGAGGTGGGAAAATAGAGAAAAAAAGAAAACCATGAAAGGCGTTACTAACAGAATAAGGTATTTATTTGTATAATACACTAATGTTAACTATAGAAATTCATTGCAAATTAGAGAGAAATGATTGCAAGTGGTCAGGTATTAAAGCAAGCGTTACTGACGAACATTATAGGACTATCATATAGATAATTATCATCATGGTTAGTTATATTTGATACATATCGACTATACACACGAGTTGCATTAATAATCTCTCTATACAATTCTAGAATGACCTGAGAGTGCCACTGGCTGATAAGGAGTAATCGAAGTAATACAGAGATATCAATAATTCATCTGATCGGGACATGTCGGAAAACCTACTTTAAACCTGATTTTTCTTCTTTTTCAAAACGCTAGAATATGTTTCATGGTGCCTACAGTCTATAAAAGCAAAATAATTTTGAAAAAATAAAAAATCAATCATCAAAAAATTATAAAAAAAGATAGAAGATTATATACTACCATCAGAAAATGTCATTAAAGTACTTTCCCCCTTTCAAAGTGCATGTTTATGCGATCCAGGATTTTCTGCACACACAGCTATAAAAACCAATCATCGTAATAAACTCAATGTTGAGGCAGATATGAGATTCCGTCTGTCTGCTATTAAAGCAGACTTCAAAGAGAATGGTGAAAAACATGAAATAAAAGTATCATTAATCCTATTAACTTTTCTTTCATTCAGCTTCCCTTTTAGAATGCATGTATTTTTGTAAATAGATATATTTTCGGAAAACTTGTGAGAGCTTATTTTTACTATGATTGCTTGATTAGCGTAAAAACTCTTTAAGGTCCAAACACGTTTTCTGAGGACATTCAGAGGTCTGCAAGGGGAAAGTTCAGGAACCACCGCTATTATTCAATCTCTAACTGGATTTGTGACCTCGAAACCCGAAGAATTTCACATAGACGGCATGTTATCGTAAGAAGATTGTTGAGAAAAGATTATTGCCTCAAATGGGTCATATTTCGATTAATTATTTACCGTTTTCTTTGTTTCATTTTTTTTTCTTTTTCTGTTTTGTTTTTTTTTTTTGGTTTATATCATAGTTCATCTTAGTGTTGAAAAAAAGAACGACATTTCATATGTATCAATCTAATAAAAGCACCGAACTGCAATTGAGAAAACATCTGGAATGTAGAGGGTTGTCTTTGTTACTGTTCAACGCAGCGTGTTCGATGTCTTCAGATCTGATTGATTTTCTCAACCAAAGAGATCGATCGTCTTTGGATCAACCTCCATCCACCGCTCTCTCTCTCTCTCTCCCCCACCCTTTGTCCCTCTTTCTCTTCTCTCTATCCTTCCCTCTTCCCCTCTCCTCTTTCCTCCCCTCTCTCTTCATTCTATATCTCTTCCTTCTCTCGCTATATATCTCTCTTCTTTCTCTCGCTATATATCTCTCTTCCTCCTCCTCCTCTCTCTCTCTCTCTCTCTCTCTCTCTCTCTCTCTCTCTCTCTCTCTCTCTCTCTCTCTCTCTCTCTCTTACGGCAACTGTCTACAATTATAAATAAAGCAAATCAGTTATCTCCATATGTGAATTACATTACGGTCGTTGGGATTTTATTTGCATTTCAGACTTTAATCTAAATTGTTTTCATCTTTCTTGTGTATTTGCATGATTCAATGTATATTCATAAACACGCTCATATATACACACACTCACGCGCGTGAGTATATGCTTATTTTCTAAATTCAGTCTCATTTATTCATATCTTGTCGCTCGCAGCCAGGGTAGTAAGAGACCCTGGAAATTCTTTGGCTTGTGTTATTGAGTATAGTGTAAATATCATTATTTTCCTTAAGCAGATTAACAGCATCGTCACGGTTGGCAGACTGCATGATTTCCAGTTACTTACAACACCTGGTATCCTGAGACAGTCACTCATCTTAGTACTGACCAGGCTAGACGTTGCTTAACTTCGGTGATCATACGAGAACCACCACCTCCAGCACGATCTTGCAGTACTTTAAGTCAAGTCAACACTGCACAAGGTCACAAATGCAGGGGACCCAGTGAGCATAGAACTCACTAAAGTTATGATTATCTGCGAGACAAGCTCGATAACTATTCACGTTGATTTTTGCTATGCACCCAGTGAGAATCCAGCTCACCTTGTCAATAATGGTCTTAAGGCTGCATGTAGTCTTCTAGATCATCACGTGTGGCTTCCTACAGTCCAGTCGAAGAAATTGTGAATTTCTCTTATAACAATTGATAATTCACAGCACCGGTAATTCTTTATGAAAATAATCACTGAATTAAAGTTTTACACATAAATTCATACTGGTATCAAATGCAGTATGGATCAAAATCATTATCATTAGTTATCATCAGTAACTACTTAGTCCACTTCCATGGATGCTGTACGTGTTTGTGTTTCTATCGATTGGTGTTAACGATTGGATTCATTTTTTTTTATTTTCCTCTCCAGCCAAAGAAGACAAAAATATCACCAAAGGGAGAAAACCGAGCTTTTAATGATGAATGGTAATTGCAATATTATAGAAATATATCATATAATAGAAATAAGAAGATATCTCTGTGATACTGCGATTTCAACAATAAAGTCCAATGTACATCAGCTCTATGCAGCTCATAAGTAAAATAAATATGAGCCTTGAGAGATAGCGTTGCAGAAATTAAAAGATGGGAAGCAAAAGCGAAGACGACTATTTAAATCAGTACTACATCAAGGAAACACTATCACTGAGGCAAGTTATAAAATAGCATATTTACTCGGATTTACAGAAAGTCATTCACTGATTCATAAATCATTAAAAAAAAACGTAATCGAGGTTGTAGTATGGTTAGATCCTGATAAGATTGACAAATATAAGAAAGAACAAATGGTTATCAGCAGCATGAATTAGCTTTCAACTTTAAAGACAAATTTGTTGTGATAACCCCAAAACGAAACTGTATATCATTCAATAGATTAATTCAAAGCAACTGATATGAAGAGTTACTTCCTTTGGGCGCTTGAAAATGGAATACACGTTAAATTGATATTTTTTTTAAAAGATATATGTTATGAAGTTGGACTGAATTGTTCAAACTTAATGAGCGTGTGTACTGATGGAGCACCATCTATGACTGGAAATCACCAACGATTTATTGCACTTCTTACAAAAGATCTTTTTGATCCAAATGCCCTGTTTTTGTTTTATTTCATCTTACAGCAACAAAATCTACTAGCCAGATCAACAATTTGAATTGAACTTTTGATAAGGTTATTGGTATTGTGAATTATATTCAAGCAAATACAACGCGCTATTCACAATTTCAACGACTTTTTATAATGAATCATGGAATAATTAGTATTTACGAAAATAATTGATTAATTTTTTGTAAGATAGAATTCGGCTTTGTGAATTCTCTTCTAGAAATTTCCACAGGAGTGCCTCGTATATATATGATGCAATCACAAAGCAAAATGACTTGAACACTTTCTTGCAAGGTAAATGTAAATATATATATATATATATATATATATATATATATATATATATATATATATATGTATGTATGTATGTATGTATGTATGTATAAACCTTTCATTGCAAGGCAAGTGTAAATCCATTAACAACACGTGGCGAAAAATGCAGGCATTTAGAAAGGAGCAAACATTCTTTTAGATTCCTTTTTACTCAATCGACATTTTCTGAAGAATACTTTCCAGGACTGAGAAAGGTAATTAAGGAAGATGAGGAGTATCACAACGAATCTTCTGAGGAATACAAATTAGTTATTGACTCATCAATCAAAGAGTACAACGAAAGATTCACAGATTTTGAAAAGTATGATGCCATTCTGAAATTAACTTTCCAACCCCATGCAATTGATGTACCAAAGGTACGAGAATAGATGTAAATTGAGTTGATTGAGCCCTCTGAAGATATAATTTTGAAATTGATGTCTGATGGCAAGACAGATCCAATTGAAATCTGGAAACCTACAGTTGAATATACTCAACCCCAGGGACATGCGCAACAAATGATTTCTTGTTTTTTCCACAACTTATGATTGTGAATGCACAATCTCGTATCTCAAATTAAAACTTCTTTGAAAACCCAATTAACAGATGTACTCCTGGAGGACCAATTAGAATTGTACTCCTCTACTTTAGAACCTGATATCTCAATGTGTTCTCACAAAAAGCAAGCTCAAACTAGGAATCACCCGGAGAGCGCATACCTCTGCCGACGTCATTGTCAGGTGAAGTAATTGTGCATTGATCTGCCTCAAGATTGAATCACTTCTTCAATTGCCCATTACCCAACCTTCTGCAAAATGCCACTGCAATTCATAGAGAACTTCTTGGGATATCGTGAGGTCAGAACTTTTGTTGATTTTATGTGATGAGATATAACTACTACAAAGTAAGTGGGGGCGGTAATTGGGCACAGTTCTACTCCAAAATTTGATCGCTTCCTCTGTAGCCTATTGTTCACCCCTCCACTATATTCATATTGATTTTCAGTGAGAACTTTTGGATGTATCGTGTGAACAGTCATATGCATATACACAAATGTATTTATGGAAAAATGGGAAAATATTCCTCAACTAAAAAAAAACCTCCTGGATCTGCCCCCAAATCTGATCACTTCTCACTTAGCTTATTACCCACCCTTATACAAAATGTATCAAAAATTCTTTGATAACTTTTGAGGATATCGTGTGAATAGTCATGAATTTTGGCGTTATTATGTTGTGTGGACGTACAACTACGATGCATGAGAGAAACCTTTACATTGATTAACCCTAAGATTTAACAACTTCTCCCGTAGCTTATCGCCTACCTTTCAACAAAATTTAACCGAACTTTATTGAAAACTTTTGGATATATTACGTGGACAGACATGGGATTTGGGCGCTGTTATAAGGTGTGGACATACAAAAACGATGCAGGGGATATAATTTTGGGTGGATCCACAACATTATTCGATTACTTCTTTCATATCCAATTATCCACATTTCCACAAAATTTCATTGGAATCCATTGAATATTTCCGAACAGTCATGAACGTATAAATATACGCATGGAGAAAAGAGGAAAATAACTCACAATTTGGAAATAAATTCTGGATCATCCCAAATATTCAACCAACTTATCCTTCCTCTATTGCTCACTCATCCTTAAATTTTTCTTGTAATTCATGGAGTACTTTTGGAGATATCTTGTAAACATACAGACAAACGGAATGACATACAGACAGGTGGAAAGACGCGACTGAATACATATACATCTTCAGCTTCGTTGGCAAAGGTGTACAGGTCACTAAAATGTTAAATTTTCATTTCCATTAAATTGGGACATAAGTTATTAAGTTATAACTTATTATTGAGTTAAGTTATAAGTTAAAGGTTTGAAACTTTAGATTTTGTTGTAGACGCACTAAATATTTCTAATGTGCGTCCTTACTATACGACGTTTTAATGTGGCCTTTAAACATGAAAAGGTTCCACATCCCCTTTTTTTTAATTATGACTGCTCAGTGATTACTGCCCAACGAAAGGCGGAAGGCGTAACTTATTCATTCTTCAGACCTTTTTCTAATTCTTTTGATTAACCAATCCCAACAAGGCATGCTGCCAAAAGACGTTGGTCACGTGACGTTTCCCATTGATTGACTAACCAGTGACATTTTCAGTCTGTTCACATCTATCTGTCTGTCCATCTATCTATCTGTCTGTCTATCTATCTATCCATCCATCTATCTGTCGATCTATTTGAGTCTGTTCATCTCTCTCTCTCTCTCTCTCTCTCTCTCTCTCTCTCTCTCTCTCTCTCTCTCTCTCTCTCTCAATATATATATATGTACTGTCTGTGGATGACACAATAATATATATGTGTGTGTGTGTGTGTGTGTGTGTGTGTGTGTGTGTGTATGCATGTATATATATATTCTACGAGACTTTCTCGCTAAACATTCACGATGATATTGATTAAGCTCATCAATTCCATATGAAAAGACGTATTTGAATCAAATGGTTCTACTTTTCCTTTTTCTTCAGAATTTTTTCTTTCTTTTTTTAATTCTATTGGATTTTTAATGACTTTGACCTTTCTACCTTTGAAACAAAAATATCCTGGCTGTCAT
Source organism: Thysanoteuthis rhombus (assembly GCA_963457665.1). Classification (NCBI taxonomy): domain Eukaryota; kingdom Metazoa; phylum Mollusca; class Cephalopoda; order Oegopsida; family Thysanoteuthidae; genus Thysanoteuthis; species Thysanoteuthis major. The sequence continues at coordinate 22,260,840 of OY735226.1, forward strand.
AAAGAAAAATCTAAATGGCTATTCGATTACATTAACCCATTAACTGCGGAAGGTGACAAGTGTAATAGTTATCCGTTGCAAGTTAAAAGCCCTTGTCCATTGCAAGGTATCCATTGCAAGCCCGGCGGTCCACTGAATGGGGGTCAAACAGAACAGTCACCACCAACACCACCCTCTTGTGATAGCATATGACAAGTCATAGCTTCATCATCATCATCATCCTCAGTCTTTTAACGTCCGTCGTTGGACATAGACCTTCCCCAGGATTCGCCACAATTCTCTATCATGGGCGTCGCAGAGCCAGTATTTCCTGAATCTGTCTAGTTCATTTCTCCATCTTGTGTTCTGTCGGTCTCAGTTTCTTATGCGATCTCTGGGGATCCATATTGTGAGACGTGATGTCTTTCATTTATGCAACGTGGCCTACCCAACACCCCCCATTTTGTCATCTGACATCTGACATCCAGGTATATCTTCCCCCCTCCCTTGATCATACCTTTTGCATCCTCATCACTGGAGTAGTGGCAATGGATGCTTATCATTACAAATTATCCATTGTAAAATCAAACCGAAAGGGAAATCTCATTGAGTTAGCGATAGAACAGCAATGACGGAAATTCCCGTCATCCACAGTCAAGTACGTGGTTGGAACGACGTGACCACAGGTTTGAAAGGAACCATCATTTTTGTTGCTTCTTTGTGTTTTGTCCGCCCCATCGCTTGACGTTTCTTTTTTTCTCGCATTTCGAGAACATCAAAAAAATTGAAAATCTTTTTTTTTTCTCTAAGCGTCTCTTTTTTATGTCTTAAAAGGGGGGGAAATGGTATTAATAGACAGAAAATGAACAAAAAAATTAATTGCTGTTTTTAAATTATGACAGTTCTCATAAAATATCGGGCTGTGTTCAGACGGTGGAAAACTAGTATGTCACACAATGGACTATAGCCAACATTTCTCCTCCGCTACGATTACAACTTTTTCAATTTGTAAAAAAAAATTTAGCAGCAAAAAATCGGAAAGAAAACACCGGGGGGGAATGGAGCCAGAGGAAAAGGAAAACAACTAGAAGAATTTTTTTAAAAATGAAAGAAGAAATATTTGCTGAAATCTGAACCTTTCATTACCAAAACGTAAAAGGTCGCTTCTTGTGACATGAAGAGCGAAAAAGACGAATGAAGATTGAAAAGATATGAAAAAGGCGCCTGGTTCAGAGCAATGGTCAACACGCTAGTCTTGCTAGATTGGATGAGCAAGTAACCTAGTGGTTGATAGCGTGAACAATGGAACCGACGAATCGAATTCAATTCGAGTCAGTTTACTTTCGCTTCGCTTCCTTGGGAAAAGCATGAATCCATCTCTTCTCGTCCAAGGGAAAGGTAAAGAGCAGGACAATCTGGCCTTTGAGGCCTCGAGAAGGCAACTCTAATACTAAACTAAAGAAGTGGGACCCCTTCAAAGCAGTTTGATGTCAACGACCTTTCACATGCAGCCAAACTGATGCCTAACGCTTTCCTTGGCCTACACCAGCGAGGCCAAAAGGGGGTTCCGGTCGACTCGATATTTAAGGATCATACACCGCTAAGGTGGGCCCCTTATAGAGTTCACCAGGATCGTTCTATTGTCTTATGATACAGGAGGGTTCCTCGATTGATAATTCACTGTTCTGAAAGTTCGATTCCCATGGTGTCTAAACTGAACTAAATACTTAGTAGTTACTATCCGATCACCTGGTATAGCGCAATAGTTCCTGCGGTAATGGTGCAAGATTAGTGTTAAAGTACGGATAAGGTTAGATGGATTGTATGGATTTTATAAGCACTCATTTACACGAATGTTGTTAAGCTTGAAAAAATAAACCTTTCTTCCTGATTTTCAATGCTATCAATAGTAAACCAACTGTTCCTCTACGAGACATGAATAGAGTCTTTGGTCCTAATGAGAGATCAAATCTGTTTTCTCAATTTTACATTGACTCTGTAAGACATTCTACAATGCACCATTTTGACAACTTAGAGATCATATACACATAAGTGGAATCAGACTATCAGTTAGTCGGATAATTATATCGCTTACGGGGACCATGAGGGTAGATACATGTAAACCACTGGTCTACAAAAAGCATAGATATACACAATGTATGAACAACTCCGTGATGTCATGGATTCTGCCCATGCAGGACACATAGTGTGTTTATGAGCAATGATCCGGGGTTATGTTCACAGAGTATTGTCTTGAAATGACATTCAGAACCTACCTTAAAAACTACATTTCATTAATTTATTTACAAACATATTCTTTCTTTATTTCAAATTTAAATGAATCTATCGTGTTTTTCCCAATTAAAAGTACCTAACAACAAAATCGGCTTGTTCTTATAAAAAACAACAACGTGTAAATAAATCATCGAACGAACACATTTATTGTTTTGAATGAAAAAATACCTTCTGTTTACAGGGCGTTGTATTGAAAGCTTCCATTCTCTTCCTTTCAGTCACTCATGAGAGAATACTCTCTCTCTCTAACTCTATCTATCTATCTATTGTCAAACTCTGACAGTTGGCTTTATAATCGCAATTAGTCAGATTCGGAATTTAAGATGTGTGAATTTCAGGTATGAATAAGAGAGAATGGAAAAGAAAGAGTGATTCCGTGTCGACATGTGTCAATTTGCGTTTCTGAGTTCTTGATATTTTTTCTTGTAAACATTGAATTTCTATTATGAAAAATATTATTTCATATCTATATAACAAGCATATATATATATATATATATATATATATATATATATATATATATTCTTTCCGGTGAAAATCACTTTACTACCAAGTATGTCATTGAAACTGTTAACATTACAAAAAAAACATAAAACAATATAAAAACATAAGAATTTTGAAGAGGCAGTAGATATCCGTCCGTGATTTTGAGGTATTCGTCAAATTGTATTATTTATAATTGCAAATAAATTACTTTTTCCAGTAGTTTTTTTTTTTTTCTTTTCGTGTCGCAGGGGTCAAGGAGCTTTCAGTTTGACATCATTAGATTTGGGGATCGAATCCAACTGGGAACAGAAGAATTTTTTCCCTTGCTTTTAAGGTCAGTGGCAGATTAACCATTAAGCTAGGTACGCCTTTTCTTTCTTTCGTTAGATTCTTACTATTGAGTTTTTACTTTATTTTCGCATGTAACAATGACGGATCTTAATGACCTGAAGAAAAACGAGTGAAAACAGTGACATACACAAAAACTGATGACTAATTTACTCCCACTCCTAAAGCCCAACTCAGGTAAAGGTGTCCTACAAAAGTTAACAAATCCCATTTACAGAAACTATTAATAAAGTAGTTGAAATGAGAAACATATTCATGGAATTATACTGTATGAAATTGAATGAATTCTGTTTTGTCTACTTATCAGATTTTGATGAAGCAAGGGATTTTGACCTCGGCACAGACAAGACATGTTCTGACGCGATTTTTAGATGGTCACAAATGTACCAAGCTTTTTCTGACGCGATTTTTAGATGGTCACAAATGTGCCAAGCTTTTTCTGACGCGATTTTTAGATGGTCATAAGATATGTGTTCATTCCAATGTATCTTTTATTATAAACATAGCACCAATTAGGAGGGCCTCCAATCGAAAAACACTTCAGATGACAGATGACAGTGGACATGTAGGAGCTAACCGTGACAACCATTATTGATTTTGCTAAAAGGGGCGTAATGCACGAACTCATTCACAAAGGATTATCTTATAATTGGTAGAGGTTCATCTATTATACAAATAATAGGACTATTCTATCAATACGCGTGTCTTATTTTCTGATCACTGACAATGTCCATTTTTCTAAATAGCTATGCATATGTATAGCAATTGTTCATCTATTATACATATAATATACACATCCTACCAGTAACGCTTGTATTAATTCCTGACCACTGAAAATTCCTTTTACCCTGATTTCCAATGTATTTCTACCATTATCATGTATATGATAGACCTTTCCCACCCTCTTTGTTCATCCATAGCATCATTTCCATAAATTACTCAAAACTTTTCGTACGTTTGAGTCGCAATTTCACATTTCTTGTTATAAAAGATCATAATATGTTGGAATATTTCAGTCCATCTTCAATACACAAAAATACGCAAACTTCGATTTTTCGAATGCACGCAAATATTACAGTTGTCACAATAGAATCAAAATCGATCTTTTTGATAAAATTAGTTAAAAGTAGACACAGCGAATGCCATCTAATAACAGTAACTGATCAAACTTCCTAGTCTAGCCAATGTATTTGGAATGAGTCCAGTGGAGCCCTCACTCACTTCTAAAGACTTCGCTATCGACGCAGATTATTTTTAAAAATCTTATTTGAATTCCAAATTCGAACAAGGAAGCATTCAGAGAGCGTATATCTGCCAGTACTGTGCACTGACAAAAAAACTATATATATATATATATATATATATATATATATCCAAAAAAAGAGAAGATTTAAATGTGGAAACATTGAGTCACTTCCCTTGAAATTCAAATTTAGCTTTTTTTATTAACGGCTTCAGCCTGTTTTCCTGCGAAATGATAAAAGAATCTCGCAATCAGAAACAAACTCCTGGATCTACCCTAAAATTTAATCACTGATTCCGCTGCACATGCCTCATCCTCCCACAAAATGCCATTGAAATTTATGAAGAACTTTTGAAAAAGCCGTGTGGACAGACAGACGGACAGACAGGCAGATGAATGAATCCATATACCTCTTCCAATACCTCCAGGTACAAAATAAAAATGTATGGAAGACTGTGATTGATAAAAAAAAATTGTGATTCCAAGGTTATCGCCTTCAAGTCAATTTTCATATATCTGCAACATCATGAATCAAACTCCAAACGCTTTAAACCAGCAGCATTTGTTGTCCGAAGACTAACATCAATAATGAAAAATCAACTTTGGGAAAAGCATGACTCTGCGTTCTTTCCCTTCTCCCTTCCTTAACTATGAGTAAATAACCGACTAGGTTCTGTAGCCTTGGGAAACAGACGACTCAGGATGAAAGTCAGGCGAGTCCAACCTCTCGTTCAGCGTCTTGAGAGGCTGCTAATGGACGGAATAAGGAAAGTGTCCGAGAATCACGGTTAACGGGGTTTCGATGGGCCTAGCAAACCGGAAGAGGATTATAATTTACTAAAGTAAAAAGACCCCATAAAAATACAGGCGGACGGGTGACAAAAAAAATATGAAACAGACATTGGCTGAATGAGTTTTTCAAAATTTCTGGGAAGACTGCATGTGAAGAAAATCAATGCGAGTATTTAGTGAAGGAAACAGTCTGTCTTCATTTCCCTCTCTCATAAAATAACATCGTGATACATTTAAATGCTTCATTGCTTTCTGGTTGGTCTCATCGTATTTAAAGAGTTCCGAGTTTTGCATAAAGTAAATGACATGTATTATACATATACTATAGAGGGCTACTCACAACAGATTGAATGAGACTGAATATATATATATATATATATATATATATATATATATATATATATATATATATATATATATATGGGGGGGTGTTGTGTGTGTACTTATATCTCGTACTGCGATGGTTACCAAACTCGTTCTGCAGACCAGTTTGGCTAGCGTTGTGTGTTTGATTGTTATACGGCGCTCCTCTGTATTGACCTTATATCAAACAAACCTTACCTTATTAAATACCATCCATTGGGTTCCAGCTGTTGAATGATGCATGGGAACTTCGTCTTGCAGACCATTACTAATGTAGATCTACTGGGTGCCCCGCTGTTGGGGCCTTGAACAAGACGACTTTTTTATATATATCAACACCTTACTTCATCATTTCAAACCCCTCCCCCACTGTTCAGCACGGGAAACGGAATCAGCAATCTGAGTTCGAATCTCGATTTCTCACATTTACTTTACAATAATTCCCTTTCGAAAGGCATGAATCCACTTCTCTTGGCATTGATGCAAAACAAAATCAGCTAACCGTGGTCGAATCCAGGCTAAGATCGCTAGTCTTCACTTCATACTAATTCCCTTAGAAAAGGCATGAATCCATTTCCCCCTTTCCACATGGAAACAGAATCATTAGTTAGACCTTCTCCAAGATTCGCTAGACCTCTCAATCAGGGGTGCAGCGGCGCTAATATCTCCTGAACCCGTCTAAATCAACACGTCAACTTATCATCTGTCAGTCACAATTTTGCATATGATCTCTGGGGATCTGCGATGAGGTCGAAGGGAGAGGTAGATAAGGCAGGTCCATGCTTCTCTTAAAGGAATTAACTTCTTTCGACTTCCTTTAAGAAAAACACGCTTCTGCTTCTCTCTGCGCTCCTTCATATCTGGGGATTAAAAGGAAATAATTCTCGTCGCTGGCATGCCATGATGGTTGACGGAGAAGAGAGTGGGGGATGAACACTTATGCAAACCACTCTCCAATAACCACGATAAGTACTAGTAAAATGCTGCTACACTCAGCCTTGACAGGGGCGAGACATTTCACTATGCCAACTGATTCATCATCGTCAGTCTTTAGCGTTGGACTTAATTGGACACAGACCTTCCCCAGGATCCGCCACACCTCTCTATCGTGGGCGTCACGGAGCCAATACAGCCTGAATTTTTCTAGCTCGTCTCTTCATCTTGTATTCTGCCGGCTTCGGTTGTGCATGTGATCTCTAGGGATCCATGTTGAGAGTCTTGATATCCATCGGCTGTCTCGCAACATTGCCATTTAAGTTTTCTAATAGACTCTATGATGTCTCGGACTCCTGTTCTCTCCCTGATATATTGTGCTGTCTTGTAACCTCTCCATGAGAGGTTCAGCATGATTCTTTCATGCACTACTGAGTAATCCCGTGAGCGTAAGATATATGTGAGTATTGCCCTCGCGCTGGCTACTACTTCAGTCGTCCGTATATATCACAGACTATCTTCTGGATAGACTTCGACTCTTCGAAGTTTGCAATATGTAAAAGTGACCAAAATGCGATAAACACCCGTAGTGGCATCACTCACATCACATGCTATTTCACAAGGACATTGTTGCGTGGTCAAATCATGTTGTACATACCAGTTTTCTTATAGACACCAAAGTTGAGCAATGTCGAGCCGGGTCAGTATCAGATAAGTGACCGTCTGGGAATGCCAAGTGCCGTAAGTAGCTGAGGGTCATATAGACGGCCATTAGTGACAATACCGTTTGGTTTAAAGAGGAAGTTTATCTCTATATTTTCAATAACGCAAACCAAAGCCCCCCCCCCCACCCTGTTCCTGAAACCTCCGTGACCTTGTTCGGTACTAACCTGAGTTAAAGTAACTGCCAAATGTCGTTGGACACACTAGTTCTCGTATAATCAATGAAGTTAAGCAACATCGAGATTGGTCAATACCTAGATTATTGGCGGTCTGGGGATAGCAGATGTCGTAAGCAGCTGGTGATCATGTAAAGGGCTTCTCGTGGTGATCCTGTTAATCTTCCAGTGGGATAAACCGATCTTCAAACTACCGACAATGAATGAATGAACAAAGGTACGAGTGAAAAGTGATCGCAGATCTCAGTCGGGGTTCGAACACGACCTGCCGAGTTCATTTCCTCTGCTGTGAGTTGAGCCACCCGCACACTCCATTAAGATATATGTATTTTTGTGCATTTTTGTATGCAGTCGTTTTAGGTGCACTTAAAACGTTCAGGACCAAATATTAAGATTGATCATGTCTTCTGAAAACAGGAATCTTTACATTTTTTTTCAGTCTTTATTTATTCTCTTCCATTCGATCCTCCCACTCAACCTCCCCTTCAACCCGACTATCGTCGTTCGGGTCGTCTATTCCATTGAGTCATTCGCGTCTTTCAAACTTCCAAAAACAGACCAGCAGGAGGAAGCAAACAACTTTCACTCAATACGCCGACGTTGTTCATAGATTTTATTGATTAAGAAAAAAAAAAAATATCCGGTGAGAGATGGACGAGAGAAGGGTGTGAGAAAGTAGCATAGTGCGCATGCGTGGATGTACATACACGCATGTGCAAATACTCATTTCAAAGCTTCTGTAATACAGTATTTTTTTTTCTTTCGCCGACCCCATCATCTATTTAGAGCATTGATTCTGAGCGTGTGACGCGTGCCACACAAGGGGGTTATTTAAATATATCGGGGAGCAATTTAAAATGTTGGTGTGAAGAGCAAAAACATTCTGTGGCTCTAAACCGAGTCATGTTAAAACTTAACTGATTAATTCCTAATCATTTGATAGTATCAATTACTAATTATACAAGTCTATTAATTTCTACTGACACCGCACGATTCATTTTTTTTTTTTTACAATAGATTCTATAGTTACTAATGCTTAATCCATTAACATTAGGAGGTATGAAAGCAATGAGGTGATTACGTTACTATATTTTACACAATGAAATTACAAAAAATTAGTGCCCTAATGTTCATAGATCAGTATATTTTTACGAATAATTGCCTTATGATATAAAATTGAATTATTCTTATTGTATAGGGGACATGAAATCCTTTGAGCTGTCGGGTGGGACGTGGAGTAAAATAAGGTTAAAAGCCACATATTCAGAGGTTTTTGTATCTTCAACTAGGTCATATCACTTGAATTCGAACAAATATTTTTATCGCATTAAAAGACATCCTTATTGTCAAGTTCTACTGAGTTCATGTTCTGCCAGATTACTTTAATCACTGAGATGACACTAGTGGTTGTTTTACATACTGTCTGTCGAATCGAATTAATTGTTTATCATATTTACGTAGATTAGGGCGAGTGATGTATTAACTGTGTAACGACAGGAAATTATCTCAAATGGGTTTCTATATGATATAACACAATTTATAATTCATTCTGTCGGACCAAATATGTTTGTTTCTAAATACATAACTGTCACATTAAAGGAAAGGGGTAGATCAAGAATAAACAAGATAAAACTTTGGTGTGTAAACAGTTATTTGGTCCTTTGCATTAGCAGTGGCTGTTTAGCTAAATGGTAAAAGCATCGCTATGTTAGAGCAGCTACTCTATCAGTGGCAGGTTTAATTCCTGAAGCAGCCTCATTTTCTTTGACTATTTTTTCTATTTACGTTGTCTACATTGAGCGATATATCAACCGTATAAGGACGAGAAATCATTTCAAATAAGTTTCTATGTAATATAACGCAATTTATAATTCATTCTGTCAGACCAGATATGTCCATTTCTCATCAATATATATATATATATATATATATATATATATATATATATATATATATATATATATATATATATATAAACTAAATAGAAAAAATTGGCTGGTCTATCATCTGTAATCTTTAATCAAAGTATCATATATAGAGAGACAAGAAGTAAATAGTTACTAACACTTTTTATTTGACTTTATTCGAACATTTGCAGAGCAAAAAGTTTTAAGCAAACATATAAGGTTTAGACATTCAAAAAAAATATCTTATTTAATTCTTCGTCAGCTTTCTTTTTGTCGTTTTAACAACTTGTTTTGGTATAGAATTGATAACTTCTGAAATAGCAATTCCGGGCAATGCTTGATGAAAGTGATTCAACAGATCTGAACGTATTGCCGCCTTTTTTCAGACTTCTTGCGCAAGTTCTTATCTAGAATTGCTCACACTCGTTCAATGAGATTCATTTCGGGGGACTGACTTGGCTCAGGAAATTGTTTGACGCAGTATCTGAAAATTGAGCAAATCTTGATTCGTCAGGAAGAAATTATGCTGTGCCAAAAAGCTAAGGGCTCATCGTTTATCTCGATTGCCCACTCATTCCACGTCTCAATATTAGTCGTTGTTGAAAGGAACTCTTTTCTCTAGCTGCTTGTCAATAAGAACCAAGTAGAAAATAATTTTTTGGCTGTTCTTTTTTTCCGCCATTTCTGAAGCTTTCAAACGAGGGTAGTTATCAACATAAAACTAAGGGTGTCGATTTGCTTCTTGCATCTTTCTCTATCTTACACTCTTTCTCACACCCTCTCTCTCTCTCTCTCTCTCTCTCTCTCTCTCTCTCTCTCTCTGCCAAAATATACATAAAACAAGCTTGTTTACACTAGGACTAAACTCCCTTGCTTCATTAAAATCTAAAAGGTAAACAAAACAGAATTAATTTCTCCATTCAATATAATTCCCGAAGTCCTTATCCTAATTAATGGGTCTTGCAAAGAAAAAAAAAAAAAAACAAGCTGAGTTAGGCTTTAGAAAAAGGAATGAATTTTCATTAGTTTTTGCGTACGTCACTGTGTCACCGTTATTCAAGCATGAAGTCACTGGTATTTGGTCTGGTCATTGTCATCCATCATCGTTGTTACATACGGAAGAGTCAAAACTCAAAAGTAGGAGTTTGAAAGTACAATACTGCTCCTGAGTATTTGAACAAACAGAAATTTTGATAGTATAGCTTAGTTGTGAGAGTTGAAAAGAACCAAATTTCATTGCAGTCAGCACTACAAGGCGTGCATTTAAGCATGCTATATAAGAGGAAAAGATATTTTTTAAATTGAATTCAATGGTTAAATGAATTGAACTGAGAATTAATTTTCTATCCTGCTAAAATTTTGTTCAGAATCAATCAAAGTCATTGATAAGGGTAACCAAAATTGTTTTTTGAAAGATTTATTAAACTAGTTAGTTGAATATCTTTGAACAGCATCAAATACGTATAAGGAAACAATGCAATCTTTGGTCAGAATGTACTGATATCTATATGCAATATATATATATATATATATATATATATATATATATATATATATATATATGATACACACGCGCGCACACACACATATATTTATATATACTGGTACCTTTGCTATATAAATGTACATACAATATTCATGTATATACAATACATATAGAGGGATGGAGAGAGAGAAATAAAGAGGGAGAAACAGAGAGAGAGGTACAAGTATTCCACAAAGTCTAATGAATATAAAAGATAAGAAAGAAATAAGGAAAAGACGTACTGGTCGGAATTTATTTTATATCCAGTAATTCGGATCATACGTAAAATGGGTTTGTATCAATAGTTATATTTCTCAGCTCATAGAAAAGATTTCGCTAATATATATATATATATATATATATATATATATATATATATATATATATATATATATAGTAGAATGTGGATTCGGAGAGGACAGAAACATTAGCTAGTTTGTGTAGCGAATCCACATTCTAATATCTATTTCCAGTTCTACTCTAAAACAACTTAACTTCAATAGTAAAAAAATGTATGTATCGAGCTCTCTATGAAATAAATCTATTACAAATCAGAAGTGGCTTTATATTATTATATTATTATTATATCATGTTATACAGCTGGCCCAAATTTGTACCACACACTCACACACACACACACACACACACACATATATATATATATATATATATATATATATATATATATATATATATATATATACTGGTGCCTTTGTTGTCTTTGCTTAGGCTGGTAAAGTGATTATGGGAGAGTTGTCTGCGTGAAGGCTCGATGTCCAATGCCAACCGTCACTCCTTCACGATAGAGTTGAAAAGAGGACATTTGATAGAAAAGCGGACAAATGTCTAACGGTGCCGCATTGCCACATAAAATTTCCAGTAATCTACAGTAGGACCTCGGCAACTGCAGGATCACCAAACACAGTTTAATCTATCCGTATTTGGCCCATTTTAGATGTTCTTAATATAAATTTAGATGTTTTCGGTGTTTTTAGATGTCAGAAATTGCTATATCGATGGGGTTTTTTTTGGTATAAAAGAAGTAATTGTTTTTAATGTATAGTATATAGAATGAGTAATATTTTTGATGAAATTAGTAATATTTTAATAAAGTAAATGATGACGGTTAGAGATACCTTTAATTAATCTCTTATATGTATTAGAGTTCTTAGATTATTTATATATATCTGAAGAATCTGGATGTTTCTAGATGTTTTGACTCAATTGTAGCTATAAATTAGGAAGTAAATTGGGCAATGCTCCTAGAATAAATGGTTCCACTGCAGCTAACGAGGTGCTACTGAATTATAGTCAGTATTCTGGGAGAATCGCGGTAATCAGACCTGAGCGACTAAATACATATATAAAAGAATACTTTGCAAAAAATGATTTCATGGGAGTTTTTGGCAGATTCGATATTACCAGATGTTTATGCCCAAAAGCTATATTACAAAAGCGTGCTTCCATAAAGTCTATTGCTTAAAGTAGCGATTCCTAAGGTGTGTGCCGCGGCGCCCCTGAACGGCGTGGTTAGCTACCAGGGGCGCCGCAGGATATTCGAAAATTTTAATAATTGCACGCGGTCGTAATTCAATGCGCTGATGCACGACCACGACGCTAAGAAGGGATATCTGTTTGACGCATTGTGAATCCCTGTGTCCCTAAAGTGATGAATTTCACTGTTCAAACACAAGATGGTGCTCGATCGATAAACAAGGTTTCTGGTTACATTCTGGATTATTCTAGGGCTATATCGAACATTCTCGGTACTTAGTTGTTGTATATAGATAACTACTGATTCTATGCGACCTAACTGAAGAGTGAATATACCGAATTGATTAAATACGGATAAAGTTTGTTAGAATTATTTTTTAGATAATTAAGTATTTTTTTCTGACTTTTGTGCCGTCAACAAAATCATTACACACTAAGTGCACCGTGTTTCGAAAAATTCTGGGAACCACTCACACAAGAGATAGATAGATAAACAAATCTGAACGGATTGATCTTCCAATTTCGTTGATCATTTCAATCATATCTATAGAAGTCTATTATACATACACGTATCAGTAGCAGCAATTATAAGTTGACTGCTTGACAAAGGCTTTTCCCATCTCATTCCATGATGACCAGGAATGCGCTAACCTGTGCCATGTCCAACCGGTATATCCCCCTATCTCATCCCCACATCCTGTGTCTGGTCTTCTCGTACTGTCTTTGCTTTTCCATGGGCATCAACCGATTAACGTTTGGCTCTATCTGTTGACTGTCCTTCCTTCTTGCTGGGTGTCCACACCATCTCCATTCTTGTCGTTTAATTATTCGTATGATATCTTTCACCGTGGTAGGCTTCCGAATCCTATCTCAGAGGTGTTCATGGCATTGTTCTTTCCATATCTCGATTCTGAGTCTGTCTTCAACGTATGCATATATAAGGTATGAGAAAATGTGATCACCACTATGGTTTTTTTTCTTCTTGTGCACAGATTAACAGATGCCTCTAAAACCGAGTTGCTTCTTTTTCTTCTTGCTTTACTATTTTCTCCCATTCCTCCTCCTAATTAACCTCTTTTCTCTTCTCCTTCTAAGACACTTATCCATCAAAATTCTTTGGCACTTTTTGGAAGACTCTTGTCGCTTCCTTGTCTCGCCTTCATGGAAAGTTTCTTGATGAAGTTCGACAAAATCACGTTACAATCGGACAGGCTTATCAAGAACAAAATTACACACACACATATATACATATATATGTGTATATGTGCACCGAGCCGTTTTAGAGGCAGCATGTGTTTCTTCCTCTCATTCCAATACCCCACTCTATTGCGTATCCCTCCACCCTAATCCCCGACGCTTCAACCTGACATTGCATCGTCAACATTTTGAGGGTCTGAAAATGCTAAAAATGCATTTTTGCATATACATCAATGTTATTGCTTCTTTACTTTACGCTGTTTCGGTTTACGAAAGTTTTCAAAGGAATGCTCTATTTTCATGCAGTAAAGAAACACACACCCCTCCCTTCCTCTCTCTCTCTCTCTCTCTCTCTCTCTCTCTCTCTCTCTTATATATGTATAAAATTTAATTTAAATCGGGAGACATACTGACGTGAAAATATTTTTCAACTTGAGCATAGGAATAAGCCCGCAAGCCTTTATTTCTCTGCTTGTAATTAATATAAGAGTCTTTTCAAAGAATTTACATCAGTCGTCATAAAAGTGACACCGTAAAACATATTTTAATTGGAAAAAGATTGGGGTGAAAAAAGAATTAACAGAGTGGAAAATTGGCGACTTCTACAGCCAAAATTAGTGCCAGTGGCTTGACATTAGGGGAAATGCAGCTTTCGGCGGGTGCCAAGGAAGAGAACATTTGAAAGGAGGAATTTGAATTCTACAAAGAATATTAGGTGCCATATATATATATATATATATATATATATATATATATATATATATATATATATATATATATAATGCTTAGCACGTCTTCCTCACTCGATGATTTCCGGTATGAACGAAGAGTGGAAAATTCTCCATTAGGACAAATTCTTCTGTGCACTTAACAGCCTAACGAGTACCTTGTGCATGATTAGAGTGGAGGTATCCCTCTGCTGGACATGCACCCTGCTGAGGTGGTGGTCATGATGTCTTATAAGAATAAAATCCTGGTCTCGACCAGACCTGAAACTTGCAAGGACCACTAATCTAGTGCATGCAACGGAAATTGAGACTTAGTCACCAACCGTTTACTCTGATGGGAACGGTCTCTTTAGAGGAGTTTTGCTTGAAAAAAGATCTTAACATCCCACTCCGGTAGGAAATATATTCGTCATGTACTTAGTAGTGGCGTAGCAACATGGATACTAAAACCAACGAGCGGAGTTCTAACTCTAGTCAAGGCTGTTCACGTTCAATTCGTACCGTTACCCTTGGGAAAAGCATGAATCGATATCTTATCTTCTTCCTGCTATTAATAGCAGGGCAGACTGGGTTCTTCAGTCTTGGAGGATAATTCTGATCAGGAAACAAGAAGTGATGGCTCCTCTAAGGTGGTTTCAACACAATATCCGTCTGTCTGTATGTCCGTCTGTTCCATTTAGTTGGCCACAATTTTTCATCTAGGAATCTAAAATTTTGCATACGTGTAATAGCAGAGGACATTGAGTGATCTTGCTGAGAAAATATTTTTGAGATTTTTTCCTTTAGGCCCACAGCCCCCTTTTTTTTTAATTTTTGATACACACCCAACCTACCCCTATCTCGCCTTAGCCACGATCTTGCATCTTGGTAGCTGAAATTTGCCATACAGATACATCTTCTACTAGAGGAGTACATAGCAATATGATATTTCTAAGAAAAAAAATGAGGTTTCAGACGGTGGTATTGAAAAGAAGAGTATACAACCGATACATTCTCCCGATAGTCACCTACGGAACTGAAACATGGAATCTAACCAAGAGACTGAATCTCAAACTGAGAACCCTGCAAATTGCACATGATATAATCATGCTCAACCTCACATGGAGAGACCACAAGACAACACGATATATCAGGGAGAAAACTGGGGTTGAAGACATAATAGAATCTATTAGGAAACTCAAATGGCGATGAACTGGTCATGTTGCAAGAATGACAGACAAACGATGGACATCACAACTTACAGCATGGATCCTCGGAGATCACATACGTAACCGAGACCGGCAGAATAAAAGACAAGTTCACAAAGTATTGGCGCTGCGAAGCCCTTGATAGAGACATCTGGCGAATCTCGGGGAAGGTCCAACGACAGCTGATAAAAGACTGATAATAATGATGATGACTATTTACTATATAACTATAAACTGTATCCTGACTTGCTGATCAACGTACTAAATTGCAGGTGTGAATCTCTCTTAATTTGAGATTTTCCATATTAATTAGCTTTCTTAATAATAACACAAAGATTATTACGATAAAATTACTATTTTCGGGAATGTTCAACAACACTTGTCACTTTGTTGTCAGCAAGAGTGTTATAAACACTAATAACATTTTCTCTTTCCATTGTTTGAAAATTGTCTTTGATTGAAAAATATATGCGCCCAAATTATTCGCACAGTTTATCAGCTTATAACGTCTAGAGGTTGTGCCGTTTTGAAATATATATGATGTCGTTGTTGAGCTTCAACAAGATGAAATGGATTAGTATTTCAACTGGTGGCTATTTTTCAGAGCTGGTCAAATATCAGAAGGTGTCGACCTATATCCCGACATGACAAATTATGTATGTGTACAGGGCCGGCTCGTTCTTTAAGCTAATCAGGGCGGTTGCCTAGGGCGCAAACATTATTGAGGCGCACTCCAAACTGAAAATATAGTCGTTAGAATACAAATCGGGGTCACTTGTGTATATACGTGTTTATTCTTATATATATATATATATATTGGACATTAACCAAAACGCACTGTTCACAATTATTTCAAGAACTGTCTATAATATTGCCATTTATCATTAATCGCTTAATTCGAAAATTTAAGAACACAAAATTTAATAAGAAAAATATTTGGAAAAGAATGCTATTGCGAATTAGCGCTAAATGAGGTAGAGTTAAGCGGGGTATGAGTTTACTTCGCGAAGAAAGACAATATCACCAGTTGCTTCTTTCTTTTCTTTTTCAGCTGTTGAGGATTCCATATACAATAGAGAAGGAAATACACGGCAGAGACTCGGACACACGAACACAGAAAAAGGAGGTGATCGCACGCGAATAAGTTCTCTTCAAGTTTGCTATATCAGATGATATTTTGAGGCGGCTCATCGGAGCAGTTGAGAATGCCGAAAAACAATACGAGACTAAGGAAGGCATGATCCCCAAAAGTCCTTAAACACTTAGAGCCATGTACAAAACCAGGTGGGGAAATTGTTTAAATGAGCACAGTTCTCTATTCTAACAAAAATCATAAATTTTCTCTCTCTCTCTCTCTCTCTCTCTCTCTCTCTCTCTCTCTCTCTCTCTAAATATATATATATATTTATATATATATATATATAGAGAGAGAGAGAGAGATGGGGTAGCGAGAGGGAGAGGGGAGAAACTGAGAAAGAGAAACAGAGAAGGGGAAGAGAGGTACAGAGATACGGAGAAAAATAGACAGAGAGAGAAACAGTACTGACGTAACGTGATATATATATATATATATTGGATTGGTTCTGTGGACGAAGATTTTTTTCGAAAACTTCTTCCCAGCTGTATGATGGGGACCTTTGTGCGGAATGACCCTCCAGCCTGTGCGATGGCCTTTAAAGTGTGATTTGCACGGGATCAGCCATCCTTTTAAATCAAGGGTTGGCATCTTACGGTCCACGGAGATGGCATGAATTGGAGCAAGGCCTTTAGATCGTATGTTCGACAGGAGTATCCTCTTGGCAGTTTCTGTGAACAAGCAAACTTTCGGCTAAATCTGTGGTATGCTTCGAAAATGAAGAAAAAAAATATTTCTTCCGTACATCTCATTAGTATTTGAATATTTTGTCGAATCTTATTACGTTTTTCAATTTTGCTCTCGATGTCCACAAATTAGTTTTCTTTCATGCTTCTTATTTCAATTAAGTGTTTTAAATCAAAATTAACATTTATGTAGTCTTTATGGGATCAAATTTAATATTTCTATGTTTTCTGTCTTTTTTTATTAAATCAAACTAGTAGAAAAGCATGTTTCGGGCTCAATCAGTAACCACTGGAAATTTGATGGGCATAACTCTCGCCGTCTTTGAATCATATCAATACAGACGAATGGACAGACGTTTGGTGAATCATAGCATGATATTGATTTTTTTGGTAAGTGCGAATGCATCTGGAAACAAAGCAAAGGTCGGTTTTAGCATAAAACTTATATTGTAAATCGGAACCCTTACTTGAAACTTTTCGGAAGTTTTGAAATTTTTGAAAATCAAACAAGCCCGATGTCCCATTAGTATACACAGAAAGTTTCATGGGGATATGCTGTGTGATTCATAAGTTGTGATAACATAGACAGGCGGACAGGTATCTGGTGAATATTAGTAAGAGAATTTGGTATTTCTATAATCTGTGTTTGAAACCAAAACGATTTGGAATCTGAGAGACACTCAGATTCTTATATATCAACCATGTGATGACAGAAGATCATTTCCAATAAGTTTCTATATAATATAAGGCAATTCATAATTTGTAAACGTCTAGTATATATATATATATATATATATATATATATGTGTGTGTGTGTGTGTGTGTGTGTGATTTATAATTCATAAACATCTAGTGTATGTATATATATATATATATATATATATATATATATATATACTAGATGTTTATAAGTTATAGATTGCGTTATATTATATAGAAACACACTGGAAATGATCTCCCGCCACTACTTGGTTAATATATCACTCAATTTAGACAACGTAAATAGAATAAACGGTGAGAGAAAATGGGTTTCCTTCGGGAATCGAAACTGCCACCGATAGGGTAACCGCTTCAATGTAGCGATGCTCTTACCGTTGAGTTAAACAGCTGCAATTTAATGTTTATGTAATCTATGAGATCAAGCGTAGGATATTTCATACGAATTCGTCTACACTTTTATTTATTCTACTGATTACGTATAATGTCACAGCAAATGGAAGTATAATTGGAGTCGTTTTTTTTATTGCTGATAGCATTTGACACCCTTCTACATAGACAAGGCACCGGTTTCTCTTACTGCCCATTGACTTCGTCGCAACTTTACCAGAACCCGACCTTACATTAGTCATCTTTTAGATATTTCGGTTGATAGCTGGAAAATGATTAAGCACCAAATTTTGCAATTATTAATCACTTTAGCTATTTTCAGCACGCAATCGGTATTATGCGCATCGAAAATCAGGAAGAAAAGGGTTGTCTGTGTTCAAGAATTAGGAAAAGCGTTACAAACAAATGGAGATATTATACATATAATAGATCAACATTTACTAAAGAAATTCATTGAAATTCGGGAAGAAAAGAATAGTCAGCGGTAAGGAATTGAGGCCAGCATTACTGACAAAATTGAGCTATTAAATATATAATAGATGAACATTTACAACAGAAATGCATTGAAATTCAAGAATAAAGAGAATGTCAGTGGTCAAAAATGAACGTAAGCATAACGGCGAAAAAAATTGAGTTATTATATGTATAATAGTTCAACATTTACTGAGGATACGAAGAAAGGCATTGAAAATTAGAGATAAAGGAATTGTCGGTGGTAAGGAATTAAAGCAAGCATGACTGACTTGGGCTTTTTTATGATATATATATATATATATATATATATATATATATATATATATATATATATATATATATATATATATATGTGTGTGTATGTGTATGTGTGTGTGTGTGCTTATATATATATATATATATAGAGAGAGAGAGAGAGAGACAGAGACAGAGACAGAGAGAGAGAGACAGAGAGAAAGAGAGACAGATAGATAGATAGATATAATTGACAGGTGTTCAAGCCAGAGTGGCAGAATAGAAAATTGAATTGGCGAACGTGTTTAATTGCTGTAGCGGGCAAGTGCGTTCACTTTCGCTCGACTGTCTTTAGGGAAGACATGAATACAATACTCCCTGTGTCCAATAACATTACGAGCCATCTTCAACATTACTGGAGGCAAATATACAAATATTCTAACCACGTGGCAAGACACCTGAAATGCGACTTTCATAAGTATATACAAGTACAGGTAGTGTGTAGGAGCAGAATCCGCCTTTATTTGCGGATTACATGTTCCAAAAATCCCAGAGAATAACTGAGACCGTGGATAGTACTAAACCATACACACACACACACACACACACGCACATATATGTGAATATATAATAAATAATGGATTCAAGCAAATCCATTGTTTTATCATATTCAAAGCTCTACTTTAACTATGTACAAACATATATATGTATATACATATGTGTGTGCGTGTGTGTGTGTGTGTGTGTATGTGTGTGCATGCGTTTGATAAAGCTCCATTTTCCAATTAGGTACTATAACTGATCAATATCAATGACTAATAATGAAATAAGTGATTTACAACAGCCCACACATATGATAATTAGCAATGTGTGTTTGTATTCTGTCACACTAAGGGACGCAACTCATCTATGGTGACACAAAAGTAGAACTCTATATTCTGATGACGTAGTAAAAAATGCTGAATTTAAAGAATGATAAAAAATATGAAAATAACAAAAATATGTTTGTGGACAAGAACGCTTTTCTCCAAGTTAACTGAAATACAAATATCTATCATTCACGTATATTCAGCATTTGGATGCCAATTATCAACAAGATGGTATCAAAATTGAAGAATTGTTGTTGGAAATGAAACAATTCATTACTTCATCATGTTTCGTCTCATGACTTCATCAGAATTCAAGGAATACAAAAGGGTATGGACTTCTTATAGGAGAATTTATCATATCAAGATGTTATCATTCAGGAAAGACATTTGAGTATGCTCTGTGTATCCATACATTACATACATGTTGTCATTTTTGGCAGCAGTCGGTAAACTATTATATTTTGATAGCTGAAACACGGAATCTAACCAAGAGACAAACCCGCAAACTGAGAACCAGGCAACGTGCACATGAGAGAATCATGCTCAATCTCACATGGAGAGATCACAAGACAGCACAATATATCAGAAAGAAAACGGGAGTCAGAGACGTCATAGAATCCATTAGAAAAATCAAATCGCAATGGGCTGGTCATGTTGCGAGAATGAAAGACAACCGATGGACATCACAACTCACAACATGGATCACCAGAGACCACATGCGAAAACGAGGGCGACAAAAAACAAGATGGAGAGATGAACAAGACAAATTCAGAAAATACTGGCCCTACGACGCCCATGATAGAGAAATGTGTGGCAAATCCTGGGGAAGGTTTATGTCCAACGACGGACGTTAAAAGACTGATGATGATGATGATGATGATGATGATGATGATGATGTGATGGGTAGAATATTCTTTCTTACCATTCATCTTGGCAACTTCAGCATACGATTCTTTCTTTCCTTATTAAGCGTTTTCACTCGGAGGTAGCGCTATAAGGATTTTCTTTGGCATAATTGAGTTATCAGCATCACAACTTTTGTGCTTCGGGACCATTCTCAAGTAAAACTTGAATTGTTTCTTTCTGGGGTTGAACACTGTTAACTGAAACCGCAGAGAGTGAAAACTGCAGATAAGAGGGGACACTTTATTTAATAAGTCACGCCTAGTCTGCACAAGGCCACCGTGCGTGTATGTATTTGTATAAAAAGGAAGACATACTGTCATATAATGCCCCTCACGTGTTTCTTGATCCTGGGGTCGTTTAGCGAACGGTTTCAAAGAGGACATTGTGTGGGTGTGTCATCTCAACTCTTAGACCTATTGAAAACCATAACCTTTAAAATATTCGTATACGTATTCGCCTCTCCAAGAGGGGCAAATGAGACTCAGGGTGGGGTTGTATGTGGATAGTGGCAAAAATTGCCGAGTGCCACCGACTGTTGCTACAGACCTCAACGTATGGTCACTGACCCTACCCATTTCAGTGCACTGGGGAGGTACTTCCTGGGAGATGGATCTCCTGGAATTAGATATAGGTTGATTTTTAAAGCAAAATTTGGGGTCAAAATGTGCACGTTTTGTGGCTGGAAAATAATAAAAGCAACAAATTCTAAACTTTCTGAACAAATCGATTGGCAGGGCTGGGTGCCAAGGATTCATAATAAATCCATCCACATACAGAGAAGAATATTTTTCTACCGTAGATTATACTTAGGATGAGATGTTTGAGCTCTTCTAGATTTAACCACAATTTTCTTAGGGGAGATTTTCGAAGTGAAACCAATTTTTCGTCGCCTGTAACTATTTTGGCCACTAGTTCCCAACCTTTTCAACGTTGTCCTACACTTTTATCAATAAGATTACTGGTTTCCCCATCCATTTGGGTAAGTTGCAAAAAACGACAAATATGGAACCTAACCAAGAGACAGACCTACAAATTGAGAACCATGCAACGTACATATGAAAGAATCATGCTAGGCCTCACATGGAGAGACCACAAGACTGCAAAGTACATTCGGGAAAAGACAAGAGTCAGGGACATCATGGAATCCATTAAAAATCTCAAATGTCAGTGGGCAGGCCATGTTGCCAGAATGGCGTACAACCGATGGACATTGCGACTCACAACATGGATCCCCCGAGATCACATGAGAAACCGAGGCCGACAGAACACAAGATGGAGAGATGAACTACACTAATTCAGGAAATACTGGCTCCGCGACGCCATTGATAGAGAAGTGTGACGAATCCTGGGGAAGGTCTATGTCTAACGACGGACGTTAAAAGACTGATGATGATGATGATGATGATGATGATAACTGATCAGGAAAATTTTGAACTGGGCTCACTGATTCCATTGTCAGTTCCACTCGAACACCCCTACGATTGTGCAAAATTTGGTACTACGAACTTGAGCATCAATCTAGATTAATAGCGTTGAGAGATGAGGTAATTGTACAACTAGTTAGACAACCGGCTCTCGATAGGATTAGATAGTCAAGCCTGCTATTCTGGGGTTAATTTGTATACATGTTCATTGTGGGGAGTACATTTAAATTTCAGGGGACAGGTTTTCCCTAATGGGCTGTAATAATACTTGACTTTGAGTGTCGATAAACTGGTTGGGATTCTAGATTCGTCCCTAAACGAGATAGAGATATACGGGGTCATTATAACAAAATGAAATAGAGATTGTGCAAGCAATAATTTTAAAATATATGATGTCGTCAACATATATTATAGCGTCAACAAGATGGAATGGATTAGTGGCGTGTATGTCATCTGATAGCTACTTTCTGGAACTTCTATTAACCTTTACCCCCTGAGGAAAGGATGTGACCCGAGGTCGGTGTTTAACGTTGGGATACCACATACGTAAGCGTGTGGGTGGGAATTTCAAAAAAATTCTCCTTGTCTTTGTAACTATCGTGGCAAAGACTCGTTGGAATCCTGAGCACCCCTGGTCTTGACTTCGCAGGGCAGTACCATGTCTGATAGGGAAAAACTCCATTGGCCGTGACACCACATCTGCATCCGTTTAGTCTCAACTGGTCTTCTCTCCAGAGACCGGTGAGTTTCCGGGGCTGATGCAATATTACTACGTGTTGAAGTATACCGCTGCATGATAAATTATAGTGTAGGCGTATCCGTATGCGTTTATTGTTTAACAAATGGTACATTAACCAAAGTGTTCAGTACATGTTTATTTCGGAGACTGTCCATTAAGTTGTCTTTTATCATCATTTACTTCACTAATTCATCATTACTAAATTTATTAGGAAAAATGTTTTTAAAAAAGGGCGCTACAGCAAATCGGCGCTAAACGGGGTATTACTGTATAACTGAAGCGAGTATAAAGCTGGAACAGTTTGCCAAAACAAAATTTTAGGATTATTGATATTTTAAAAATCGAAAAAAAAAACAGACCCCCACCTTCACAAATGGCACCGGCAGTTGAGTGATCGCTCCCAAATTAGTCTCTCAGAACTTTTTAGCGTAACGGGTTCGATCCTCACTGACTATTCTGCTGTTGAGGCTTTGTTATAGACTAAGCTAAGCTTTTCAAGTAACATCCATTGTTGATACTTACTAAGCTAATGGTTCTTGCCTACTAAGCTTAATAAGTACCAATCATTGTTAATACGAAGTTAGGTTTAGTAAGTACCTCTCATTGTTAATACCTGACATCATTATTGATACATACTAAGCGAATAGTGAGTACTTACCGAGATTTGTAAGTACAAATTATCTAGACGACAGCACTATTAAAACCGTCCAGAATACTGGGGGGAGTATCGAGGAGACTTACTGTCAGTTGATCTCCACTGAAAGCCTCCGGTCACTGCTGGTGTGAAAACTAAACAAGTACAAATAATGGGTCTGGTTTGTCACCCAATAGAAACCATCACGTGAACAACGTCTTCCGGGAGCATGTCGTGTTAGAGGTGATCAATTAAAATTGTGAAAAAGGGGTGATGAATGAATGTTGCTTTTCTTGCTTTTTGTTGGGCAGTGATTACTAAAAAAGAGTCTGAATTTTCAAAAAGGAAACAAGCGTGAACAATGCCAGATACAAACTAAAGGATTAATCTAGTATGAATTTACATTACAAAACGACCCCCTCTTCAATAAGGAGTAAATATTTATATTTTTAGCCTTTTGACAGATTCTTATAATGTCTCTATCACATAGAGTGGTAACTAAGCTCAGCGAGTCTTCTATTGTTCTGAACACAGCGAATCACGTATCTAAAGTTCGATACATCGTAAACTTAGCTTAGTCTTTCGCACAACCAAATGCGTGGAGGGCGTTGCACCAGTCCTCCAGCAGAAATTCTATGTTTGATATTTGCTAAGCTTAGTTTAGTCCAGCACAAAAACAAATAGAGTGAAATTGGAGGTAAAGGGTGTTACACCAATCTTTTAAGTGGGAGGATTTGCCTGCCAGGAAAATCAACTTTACTATATTACAGTGGTTGCTTTTTTTCCCCAAGACTCTGGTTCAATATGCTTTTCGATCGATTAATAAAAAGAAATGATAAGAAGATAGATTAGAGGGCCTGTCTCGATAGATAATGGAATGATGCTGATATGCAAGCCTCTGTGAAGCGTGTGGAGATCTTGGGATGCCCTGACAACATACCCCCGGGGGCGTGCTGATGTAGTCCAAATGAAAGTGCAGTGCGATATGTTTGGCATCAGTTTGGCTGCAAGAGCAGTCGGGAGGGGGTCAAACTTGGTATCCTTAAAGGGGGCTACACTCCCTGGTTTTCGAATCAGTGTTGTTCTTCTCCTACACTGGTTGCCTACCCAAGGCCAAAGAGGCTAGTGTACCCAGCTTTTTTTAACTATTGGTGGAGAAGATATGGATTCATGATTCCCCATGAATATCAGTGCTAAGTGAATGTAAGCAGCCTCGATTGGAGTTGGAACTCGCCTTGCAGATTCCATTGTCAGCGCCGTCAATCGTTACGCCACTCGAACCTCCATATAAATGGAGTGGGACTAACTATGAAATAAGTAAAACGAATGCTGCAATACAAACATACTCTCATATTAATGCTTGCTTGAAATGTCAGTTGGCTAGTTAGTCTCAGTTGTTAGGTTCGAATCACATTGGATACCACAGTTGTGCTGAGCCTTACAAGTATTCACCAACAGACGCCTACATTTATTGCAAAAGACTTGTGATATCTTTGTATCATGTCATACCAGCGAGATATCTCGTCAGCCGCTATTAGGCAATCATAATTTTCGCTGGCTTCATCATCTACGAATTGTCTTGAATCCAATAACGGATTTCACTGAAAGAATTAAAAAACAGAACAAAGAAATTTCTCGCGAAATATTTCATTATCACACCAGTTACCGGCTGTTCACCACTGGAGACTGAGTGACAGCATGTCTCCTCAAGTCTGGAGTCCTCCTCTTCGCACTCTCTCAATCAACAGCAGTGATGTGGATTACAGTTTCACATCTGTTTCCCGGTGGTTATCGCTGAAGGCCGAGTGACAGTATATTTCCTCAGGTCTCCAACCATCCTTTCATATCACAGCAGTGCTGTGGTTTGTACGGTCTCCACCATGCCATTTGTACGTCTGGCAACTTTTAAAGCATAAAGAGCATTAGTTGGCACATCCACGCGCTGTTGAAAGACGTGCCGATTAAAACGCCCCAAACTTCTAACATGTTAATTTTCTGATTTTCATAATCTGATAATATACCAAATAGTTAGAAAAAAATCTTCAATATTCAAAGAAAACTTTCGAAGATATTAGGTGGATATATAGCTACGATGCCTGGGAGGTAACTTTTGAAAAATTCATGGATTCGACCAAAAATTTAATCACTGCCCATCCTTCCACGAACTTTTCTCGAAATTCGTAAAGAAATTTTGGAGATATTTTGTGGACATATATGCTACAGAGCCCATAACCGACCCATCCACAAAATTTCATCGCAATTCGTAGAGGAATTTTGAAGGTATCGTATGGATAGAAGGACAGAAAGTCACGAGTGAAAACATAAATCTATCCCAACTTCATTGACGGAGGTAAATAAATCAAAATAACACATGGTATTTGTTATTAACCTTTTTATTGCTGTGTGTTTTCTTACCCTCAAAAACCAAAGAAAAGCATATTTTTAAACACTAATGTTAAATCATACCACTATAACGCACTACTTACGAAGATGAGGCTGGAAAGGAACCCCGTCATATCTCGGGGACTGTCAATATTTCTGGGACCCGTTTAAAATCTTTTTAGTTTTTAAACCCAGCGTTATATTCAGAACATTCTTCCTAGTTTAACTCAGGGACTACGCAACATATGCCAAAGAAGCTTTCTATGAATATCAATAGGATACCCAGGCTTGCTTTTAGCGAGTCGGTTTTTGAAAATTCCCAAACTCTAAAAGTTTTCACTGGGGGTTCAATTTACAATATAAGTATGATACAAAACTATACTCTAACTTCGTATCCGGCTGTGTTCACACTTATCTAAAACTGCTATTAGTTTAATTCACCAAATGTCTCTCATTAATTGGACACCAGAGCCAGTTTTCTGCATATTAGTTTTAATAAATAAGATATAAGAATGATATTGTGCGATCTTCGTTTGACTCTCCTCGATAATATTGATCTGATTTCCATCCATCTATCTACCTACGTACCTATACGTCAGTCTGTCTGTCTGAGTAATTCTAAAGGTCTGACTTCGTTACTCTGTATGTGAACACTAAAAGAAAAGAAAAAATATACTTAACGACATGGGCATATAGCAACTATTTGCGGTGACAAGGGACTTAATTTGCCTGAAACTTTGCACAGGTCAAAAAAACGAGTACTTATTTCCAACGAAAAGTCTTTTTTTCTCAATGGAGGATGTACAATTAGTACATATTACACAGCATGCAACTTAAAAGGAATACTGTTTTCTGCCTTTCTTAGCAGCAAAACTATTAATTGCCAAACCCTCTACTACCACTGTTCTGCCCGAATTAAGGTGGGGGTTGCCTAGCCTGTCCCCTGCCCCATACGCCTTCTCTGAAAGACTTGTTTTTGGGGTGTTTTTTTTTCATTAGATTAATCATTGTCAAACATGTGAGTTTTTGACTCGTATTCCTTTCATCTTGCTCTTCATAGCAACTTTTCTGACCCTCAGTCTGTGGTAGCATATTTAACCCCAGGAAGCCCGGTTTAATGTACCAGCTGCTCTACTGTCTAAGCTACGAGAGCCTTACGGGTTGCAGAAGATCTAATCCGATCGTTAGGCGCTACATTTTCCAATGTTCATATTTCTATTTTTACGTGCAAAAGTAGTATTAGTAATAATAATATGAACTTGATTTTTTTCATTAGTTTGATGAAGCATTTTCAACCATGATTAATATTTTGCTTGAATTTCTTTAATTTTAGATCTTTTACATTTCGCCAAGGGCTAATCTTTCATTTCCGATCACTGACGGTCTGTGTAATTGCGATGTAATGCAACTGAAATTAGTATTAAAAAATGCGTATATATTATTTTAGATGACGGTTCCAGATATCTATCTATCTATCTATCTATCTATCTATCTATATATATATATATATATATATATATATATATATATATATATATATATATATATATATATATGTACATATGTGTGTGTGTGTGTGCTCTGGGCATATTTAAAATACTAATGATTGATTTTGAAGAACTTTATTAAAGTTATTTCTAAAGAGGAAGCCGCTTATTGCAATCATGGATAACGTTATCAATCGATTATTGTTATCAAAATCAGTCGGTCATAAGAATTCTATTTGAAGTGATAACAATAAGCAGCTTCCAGTATATATCCTTCGCTTAATGTTATCCGCTGCTCATTGTTATCTAAACAACTCAGATGCTGTGATTACAATAAGCGGCGTCCGTTTTTTTTTTTTTCGTTTCTTTTCATTCATCTCCCCAAGAAGCACAAGAAGAAGAAGAAGAAGAAGAAGAAGAAGAAGAAGAAGAAGAAGGGGAGGAGGGGGGAATTGCACTTAGCGACTTCTTTTCGCGAACACTAGTTAAATGTACACTTGAGGCAGGACGAAAGATATATCGATCGTGGTGTTGTGTTGAAAAACAACAAAAACGTTGGGCATCTCAAGTCGGAATTCGAACACTCTGTGTGCGTATGTGTGTATGTGTGTGTGCATATAGTTGAATATACGCGTATTTAGTTAGCAGGCGTGCATGTGTAAGAACTGCATGTAGTTCCGTCAAAGATATCGACGATAGAATGGAAATTCCGGTCGGATGTACAATAAACTCTCCTTCCAACGACACTATTTAATGATACATGCATTCTGACGGCACGTTTGTTTTTCTCATTCTCGCAAGGCTATCGTCGGAGATTAATTCACGCAACAGCACAAAAAGATTTCAGTGTATTATTTTGAAAAACTTTTTTTATTCATTCGTTTTATTTATGGGCAAGAAAGAGACTGTGGGAGGATGACAAAAAGTCGAGTATTGAAGTCTCATTATTAATATACTTCGGGTAAAACCCACTCGTCATAACAGAAAATTCGTTTTGAATTTTTTTGTTATATTCACGAGGGGTACCGTAATAACAGGAGTGCACTGTATTCTTGGTGTGTTTTCCTCGTAATGAGAAAGAAAAAAGCGTGTGTAAAAACATGATAAAAATGAAGAAAAAAAAGACAGAACGTTGGTTATAAAGAATGAAAATCGGCAAATTAGTTATAACGGCTCTCTTAAATCCACGAGGGTGTCCGGGACACACACACACACACACATACACACACACACACACACACACACACACATGCACATGCATATATAGAAAATGATATTTCAAACTATCCATTTAGGTGTCTTCAGTTTTCAACCTAGTCCGGCTGACTGGCTATGTATGTATCTCCTGTACAGGTCGTACCAATTGAGCTACAAGGCTAAAATTTTCACTATCTACTTTTTATCATGGTTTTAGAGGGGGTTGCTGTTGTTCTTAAATCTTAGTGGGGGTTAAATCTGCTATGTAAGTCTATGCTAAATTGATCCCTTACTTCGTGTCGAACTCGAAAATTCAGACTTTTTAGTGATCACTTGCAAACTAAAGGCTAGAGCGGTACTGATCTGTTGATCACACTCAACACGGTAAGTTGCCAAAATACACGTGACAGTTTCTTTTGAGAGACTAACCAGACCTTATGTAAAATTGTGTGTGCGTGTTTGTATGTGTGTGTGTGTGTGCGTGTGTACGTGCAAGGTGTCTGGATCTATAAGCAAAAATGTATTTACAAGTTTCATTACTGTAAACGCATAAATTGACGACCTTGGACTTCGTGACACTTGTGCATATAGTGAATACAAGAACGTTGATCATTTGTTAATGTAGCAGAACTAATGTTTTTACATGCAGAGATGATTTCCTCCTTTAGTGCAACGATTGATAAATTCAGACATATACATATATATATATATATATATATATATATATATATATATATATGTGTGTGTGTGTGTGTGTGTGTGGTGTGAATATATATATATATATATATATATATATATATATATATATATATATATATATATATATATATATATATAAATATATATACACACGCACGCACACACCTGCTGTAGTACCCGGCGTCGTCCAGGCAAAAAACTTCAAATATGACAACGCGGGAAAAAAAAAATATTTCATAGAGAGTTCAAAAAAATTAAGTTAGGTGGGGAGGTGCGTTCATTGCTTTCCCAACCCGCCTGACCTGGAGCCCTCCCCCTTCAGGCCTGCATACACGAAAAAACTTCAAATATAACACAGAAAAAGCAAATAATATTTAAGGAGATTCAAAAAAAAAATTTAGTAAGACGGGAGGGTGCCCTCATTACTTTTACATCCGTCGGGCCGACACACACAAAAATATCTTTAAATATAGACCCCCTTAGATTTGAAAATGCAAGCAAATGAATTGTCTCCCTTAGATTTGAAAATGCCAAGATTTACCTGACCCTAAATTGGCCTTTAAAGGTAATCAGAAATCGGTGCCAGCTATCCTATGTTAATTCTGCGGTCAAGTTACACTTCAGCACACAAGCCGTAGGTTGCAGCAATTTGGGAGTTTATAGAACATAAAATGGGAAATAAACAAATGTTCGTCGTCTTTTATATATATATATATATATATATATATATATATATATATATATATATATATAATAGGTATTTAGGTTACGTTTGATAACATACAGGTCTAAAAGCGTGGAATGCCTTCCTGGGCCTTCGGTCGTGAAGCCAAACCATCGTATATAGGTATACCCGTGCCCTAATGAAATAAAAAAAACTCATTCACTTTACTCGACATACATTTACTTTTCAACGCAATTCCTTGTCAATGCACTTAACCCACCGTTTCTCTATTTATTACATAGATCCAACATTATACAGTAAAAATCATAGCTAATAATTGTGTCAGGCTATAGACTTATTAGTCCACCTTCGAATAGCTATACTTATACATGAGGCACGTATGTATGTATGTATGTATGTATGTATGTATGTATGTATCAATCTATAACACATACTCATATATATATATATGTGTGTGTGTGTGTGTGTGTGTTATAGATATCTAAATAAAAATTAATACCATGTGTGTATTACTGAATTAACAAATAAGCGAATCTGCTTTTAGTTAGAATGGGGAGAGGGGGTCGTTTTGCATCATGTTCCAAGTAAGCCTGGCGTACCTGCAAGTCTCGGAAATTAGTACAGATTTCCCCCGTAATTCGAAAGTTTGGCGTTACTATGAGATCTTCTGCAAATGAGCAATAACAGTTAATCTATATGGGGAAATTATTTGTGCGTTCAAATATTTAAAAAAAAAGAAAGAACCTTCGTCTAAGTTAGCCAATTTTTGGTAAGTGTGGCACCCTAGCAAGATCTCTTGGACTTTTTCTGATACCCTACGACACATCTTGCAAGCGGGGGCACAAAATGCTCATAGACATCGTTTAAAGCTATGGCGCTTGAGGTCTCCCATAAGAGCAAAGTGGCGTAAAGCTAAATTTCGTAAAGTGGGGAATATCTGTATTTGCAATCGTGACTCTTCGCCTGGATCGGAGCACTGATTTTAGACGCTGAAAGAAAAAAATCATGCATTTATCTCAACCATCATGCCGGTTCATAAACAGTGAGATAGAGAGTGGTGTAATACTGTGGGAAATGCATCGGATCGACATTCCCTTACTTTCACTATCTATTTATCATTATAACACTCTACTTGGGCAATTCGCTGATAAGAAAAATTAGTCAGTATATGTCCAAAAATTCATCTGATGTGTCCACAAAAAGTCTCTGAAATCGGTTAATTTTTTTAAAATCATCCGCCACCCACGCCCATCCAGAGGAGCATGCAGCCCTGCGTGCCCTTTTTTCTCTTTTTAGCGCTACGCTATCGGAAATAAAAATTTACTTAGTTTACCTTAGTGTAGCCCAATGCCTGATTGAAGAGAGAAGATGATGATGAGTCAATCTTCCTTGTGAAGTGAGCTTTTTTCTACCTTGAAACAAACATTCGAAATCCTTGCTTTTTACCTGGGTTCGAACGTAGACACCAGACGATATCACACAACTACTTTAATTACCGATAGATCGATAGAGAAATAGGTGTTTTCTCAGCTAATCTGACACATGGTTTTCTTAAAATGGATTGCTGTGTCAGTCTCCCAAGTGAACTGGGCCTGCTTGCTTTGAAAATCAGAATTCGAAATTGTGATATCCAGTGCAGGTTTTAACACTGACTCTAGAAGCTGAAGATAAACATGGACCTATCTCAGCCATTGAGCAGATAGATAGATAGATAGATAGATGGATAGATAGATAGATAGATAGATAGATAATAGAAAAGTTCAGTGAGTGAGACTTTGCTGCACCAAGGTTTGTCTGACTTAAAAATCGACATTCGGAGTTGTGACATTTATCTGAGCTCGGACGTTGACTCTTGACGCAGGAGATGAACACACAACTATCTTGTACCATGTATGTATATATATATATATATATATATATATATATATATATATATATATATATATATATATATATAGATAGATAGATAGATAGATAGATAGATAGATAGATAGATAGATAGATAGAGAGAGAGAGAGAGAGATAGATAGAAGATAGAAAGATAGATATCAACAGCTACATAGATAGATAGATAGATATTAACAGCTACATAGATAGATAGATAGATAAATAGATAGATAGATAGATAGATATGAACAGCGATATATATATACACACAGATATATATATATATATATATATATATATATATATATATATATATATATATATATATATGTACACACGCACATATATATATACACACACATATATGTATGTGTGTGTGTGTAGAGAGAGAGAGAGAGAGAGAGAATGATGGATGAAATATTAAACATAAATATTCAACAGGTTTTAAGCATTCATGTAATACTAAATGAAAAAAATCGAAATGTCCCGACAAAGGAAGCTCTTGTCTGCAAAAGAAAAGCAGTATACAGTAGGCATCCTTTATTACGGCATTATCATGGATTTGGGTGTGCCATTAAAACGAATTTGCCAACAGGTGGATTTTATACGAAGTGTATTAATAAGGGAAAACCAAAAGGTATAAACAAAACGACTTTTTTATTACCCTTTTCAGTCAGGTTACATTAGGCAGCTTTCATTTCAAGGGTCATCAAATTTTAGTTTTACAAATAATGCACTGGAATCTTCGTGCGGTTTTGCTGCATACAATAGTCTTGAGAGAATATGAAAACAAACGCGCCGTTAGAACGCGTGTTAAATGGTGCCATAAGAACGAGTGTCACTACAACGAGTCGTTACTGTAGATTGATTTTCTGAATAATGCACATTGAAAAAAAAATGTATAAAAAATAGAAGTTTTATTGCTTACTTGTTATCGAAAGCCTTCTCAAGGGCATCCTTTAGCTGAACTGTGTTGTCGGGGGAGCTGTCTGAAATTATTCGCTTGTAGGCTGGGAGTACTCCACCTGCAAGTTGTTGATTGTAGCGCCGGTAACGTTTGGCGAGGATATTTAGTGTGCTCCGGCTGCTGTCCTTATCACCGTTGGCGCTATCAATTCGGCCCGAATCCCCTTGCGAAAGTTCCATGTTCTCGTCCTCGACCGGCAGCCGCCCCACCAGACTAGCCCGACGCGAACCAGCGGGAACGATGTCCATCAGAGGGTAAAGCACCTGGTTATTACCGATCAGGTCGTCGTTCATCGACCTGAAGACCTGGAGATCTTCGGGCCCAGCGTCGGCTCCGGTGAGGTGCATTTTATCTTCTTCGTTGTTGAGGTTGTTCCCCCCGTGGGGAGATCGTCTTGACAGTCCTTCGACATCCAAGTGTGCCGCTTCAGCTGCTTCAGCCGGTGCATGAGAATCAGATCTTTTCCCGGCGAAATGGTGCGCGGTACAACGGCACAGGTTACCTCCCTGGCCAACGGCACATCGTTTTAAACAAAATTTTTGTAAATCGAAAGAGTGAACTGCAGCCAGGAGACATAAGTACATAAGAGACACGAGCCACATACTAGATTTGGACATGTCTTTTTGTTTAGTTTTTAGAGTTTTATAAACTTAAGTACCTTTACCGTCGTTGTTTTTATCACCGGGATGCTAGGAGCGAAATAGCAATTTTTTTGAAGATTTATTACTTCGGAATAACTTTATATATAAAACAAGGTTTGCCTATTTGTCTGTTTGTGTGTTCCAAGTCTTAGGCTAAGATTTCGTATTTAATAAAATCTCAAATAAGCAGTCGGTTATGATTGATTGTAATTTCATATAAATACGTTGATATCTAACGGTAGCACGATATATGTGTCTTGTTGATAACAGTATTTTACTTATTGATAATATTTTCTTTAAATGTCTGCATCTATGTTTATAGATGTTGATAGCATAAAATAAATGTGCGTTTGTTGATAATAGTATTCTCCTTGTATAAAAATTGTGTTATCTGGGTTACCTTAATTGATTAAATTTCTTTGTCGTTTTTTTTTCCAATTATAAAGAATCGATAGTAATATCGAACGAAAATATTTTCTTCTGTACAAAATCTCCTTTTAAAATTCCACCTATTTGGGTTTTTCTCCTGTCGCTGTGGTTCAACTTCCTATGTTGTATATTGAATTGAGAAAGCCTTCGATTTATCTTTCTTTTTATCTTCGAAATCAATGAAGAATTTTTTTTTTTTTTTTTCAAATTTTTTCCCCCTTTCTTTTTCGGGGCGGTTTGAGTCTCTTTTCTCAGTGTTCTTTCTTTCTTCCCTTTTGTCTTTCTTTTCTTTTCTTTTTCTTTTTTTTACTCTTTCTTTTTCGGGGCGGTTTGTGTTTCTCCTCTCTCTGTAGGAAAGCAATGCAGTTGGAATCAGGTCTAAGATGGTCTTATATCTCCGTTCTGTTACTTGTGATCTGCTTGTTCTCCTCTGTGTGCGGGTATGGAACAATGAAATGAATAGTGAGGGGGTGGGGAAATTGAGAGAGAGAGAGAGGGAAAGGGCGTGTGTGTTTCAGTGTGTGTGCTCTTGTGTGTGTGGGTGTATACGTTGGATGTGAGAGGGAGAGAGAGAGAGAGAGAATAGAGAGCAAGAATTCTTTCTATGATAAAATAACTTACGCAATTTTTTTTAAACTACAGAAATGAGGAAGTGGTTGATATTAGGGAATAGAATTAAACTTCTTTCATGAAGTAATTACTAGGATGTTGAATGTAAATCAATTTTCTCAAAATTATAAACAATAATTGCCAGAACTTTCGCTTTTTTTTTACTTTTCAATCTGATATCAAACCCACTTTTGTTTGTTTTGTTTCACTTTATGAATCTGTTTAACAATTTTGTTTTTTGTTCAGATATTTTTTGTGTTTGTGGGGGTGTTTTAAGGTTGTTTTCTTCAGCAGTTTTTTTTTTTCTAATTTGATATCAGAATCACTCCTTTTATTTATTTTTCTATATAGGTACTTTTTATGTGTAGTATTGGTTTTGGTTGTTTTTGTTTGTTTTTGATTTGTTTTGTTTTTAATCTGGTATCAAAATCACTTCTTTTATTTATTTTTTTTTTATAAATCTCCTTTTTTTTTGTTCAGGTAATTTGTGTGTGTGTAGGCGTTTGGGCGGAGTTGTCGTTCTCAAGGTTTAGAGCTTCAGCCTTAATTCTATTTTTGTAAGCTTTTCGTTTTTGTTTTTGTTTTTTTGCGTAAGTTTTCTTTCGGTTGATTTCGTCTGTGTGGGTGGGTGGATGAATATGGGTTAGTGGATGGGTAGGTGTAGGTGTCTTGGTTGTTTCAGGTTTGTTTTTTTTTTCTTCGTCGTTCCCAAAGTTTAATGCTTCAGCCTCTGAATTTTCCTGACTATCGGTGTATCGATAGTAGTAATGGCGCTTTAAATTAAGTTCGTACACTTGATTGTTATCTTTTTTTCCCTTTTTTTTCCTGTAGTTCGTAAAAGTCTTCTCTTATGCTGTGATTATTATTCGTGAAATTCTATTTCCCTTCTTCGTCTCTTTCTTCAATTCACTTCCTTTCACACTCCTCCTCTCTTCTCTCTGTCTCTGTCTCTCTGTCTGTGTGTGTGTGTGTCTCTCTCTCTCTCTCTCTCTCTCTCTCTCTCTCTCTCTCTCTCTCTCTCTCTCTCTCTCTCTTCCTTCTCTTCTCTTTTTGTAAGTCTTTCTAGGTAACTCTTCCTTTCTTTTTTTCTTTCTTTTGCTTTTTTTTTCCTTTCTGTGGGCCGGCTTCTTTCTTTTTTCTTTCTTTATGTTTCTTCCTTTCTCTTTTTGGGATGTCTCTGGGTAGTTTTTCTCTCTTTCTTTCCTTCTTTCTTCTTCACTCTCTCTCTCTTTCTTTCTGTGTGTCTCTTTTCTTTTTTTTTCTCTTTTTTTTTTTCACGTAAGCTATACCGTCAAGAGAAGTATAGCTGCCACCCAGAACAACCCAGGAATTAAATACGGTTAGGATTTTGTGTTGGCGTTCGGCTTTCTGAGCCCCTTGTCAACAGTTCTATTTCCTTGAGGAAGCTGCGACAGGGGGGGGCGGTCAGGGGGGATAGGGAGGGGGGAATAGTTGTGGGAGGGGGTGAAACAAAACGAGAGATGGAGAAGAACAATCTTCTTCCAGCACCACGTGACCCGTTCTCCTCAATGGGCGTGTTACTGAACGGGAGCCTCTCCCACCGCAAAGAGAGAGAGAGAGCAAAAGTCTAATAAACGGATCTCAACTCGGCTCCTCCTCCTCCTCCTCCTCCCGTTGCAACCCACTCTTTCTTGAGACAAACTCTTCCTCCTTCTCCTCCTACCTGCTCCTTCTCCACCCTCGGACCCCCCCTCCTCCTCTCGACGTTAACTAAAACTATTGACTTGATGCGCTTCAAGGAGGTGCGGTGTGGCCGAGTGGTTAACGAGTTCAAACTTCGACAGTTCGTGTTCACTTCGCACTAATCCCATTGGGAAAGGCATGAATCCATCTCTACCCCGATCTACGAGTAAAATAGTGTAGGATGCGGCAAGGAAAGCCACACTGGGTGCTTGTCATTTCTAAATCTCTTTCACAAATCGCAAACCAGGCCTGGGGCAAAGAAGCTTGTGATAAGTGAAGTCCCGATTGAAACCATAGCCAGCATTAGGGCATTATCTGATGCCTTCACGGCCAAATCATGTTGGATACACCGAGTCTCGTGCGATCACCGAAGTTGAGCAAATTCGAGTCAGGTCAGTACCTAGATGGGTAAGCGAGTTTAATGGTGAAGTGAGTGACAACGTTTCGGGTATCTTCGTCTATTTCACAGCCGCGGCCAGCTCAAGGGCACCAGCTAGTTATTGTGATGATCGAATCAGAGACGAAATCGTGCTGGTGGTAACTACTCGATATCGACTTTCTCTAAAACGGAGGTCCTCAACCAGGGGAACTCCCCAGGCAGTGGTGGATTAACCATTAGCTGAGCCGACTTGAGGCTATGGGACTGAAAAAAGAGGGTCTGAGAACCAACATGGTTTGATTGAGTACACCCGTGGGTATTTAGAATTCTGTAATTGAATCATCTAACTTCATAATACAAGTAGTACATTATATAACGATATAATACGATGTTTAACGTGATTTAACGTGAAAACGTCTCTATTCTATTCAATGAAAAGCGGGACCGGGTGGCAAGAGCAAGGGGAAGCCGTACTAAAGATCAGGCGTTGGATAATCCATCACAGCTACTAGGGGTAAATTCAGGGTAACAGGGGTAGGGGATTGGAACCACATATTGGCAGATTCAAACTGTTGGAATATTGATCTTTTGGCACTGCTAGCAAAGATGAATTTATTTTTATTTTTAAAAATAATCCAAATAAATGTGCATGTGCTGATATCGAAGCAAGAACTGAAAGTTCAAAGGCGCGTCCACTTAAAAGTTTAAAATCCATTATTGTCAGATCACGTGACCCTGAGTAGAAGATAATCTCAGGTTAGAGGCATCTTATCAAAGGACACCTTTTTATCAAGTTCTAAGTGAATCTGACTCAAAACAGTAGAGAAAATCGATTTTAAATCATGAAGCTTGAACACCATTTTTGATAGACGATGTGACCCTGTGTGGAAGATTTTTTCCGGTAAGAAGCATCTCATCAAGGGACACCTTCCTACCAAGTTTCTCGAAAATCTGACCTAAAACAGTTGTGAAATAAGATGGGGACAGTCCGATCCTCCAACTGACCGACAGACACAGCCTCTTATGGTGGGGCGAGGACGCCTCTAAAAATAAAAGATTTTCAATAGAATATACATATTATTTAGATTGCAAATTTGAGTCAGACAATATCAGAAGGTAGCGATGAAAAATGAATGAAAGGGTGCATGGGGAGAGAAGGGTTCAGAACCACTGCTTCAGAAACTCCTCACTTATTTTTCTTTTGTTTATGATTTAATTCATGAAGTTAATCCGCTGCGGAAAAAATAACGGATATATTTGAATTGAGAATATCTTTTTTTTTTAAGAAACGCGTTTTATTTGGAGAATCCATAGCTTCCAATGGTGAGTAGGAGATTTTTATTATCAGACAAATTTTTACCTTTAAATGGAAGAGTCCAGTGTTACAGACTTAGAAACAGAGAAAAATCATTCAGTTTATTAATATCAATAAAGAAGTGGGTGTGTAACTTTCTATTTTGTCTTATTATCTTCATGAGTTATTCCTCGTGAAAAAAATCCACGGATATATTTGAATTTCTACTCGATTATTTCTTTAGAAAATAGCTATTGAATATACCTCGGTCGTGATACATTTAGTAAAAATATCTATCCGAGTTCCTGTGGAGTTAAAGCGGTTTCTTCACACACTCGTGATAATTTACCTTTTCAAAGCCGTCATTTGTGTAAATACATGTTTACAGGAAATTAATTTTATCGGAGGTCTTATTGAAAAGTAACCATAACTCACTAAAAAGTGGGAGAAGTCATTGCAACAATGGTGGGTAGTTGATATTTCTATCAATGAAATGGTAACCTACTAAAGGACGAGTCGATTGTAACGAACAGAGGGACAAAAAAAAAGATGATGAATAATCTTCATTTGTTACTCTCTATTCTCGATGTGTGTAAGCACACGCATGCGCCCGCGTGTGCATCGGTTTTGTTTTTTCTTACAATAAGTTGATGGTAGTCTTCCTCGCCGCCACTTCCGTTGCTCGTTTACAAGCTACAAGTAGCGATTCGACCTCTATCGAACACAAATAATACCAGTTAAATGACACAAACAAGAAAAAGAGAAAAAAAAGGCCATCGCTATTGTGGGCGTGTGGGGGGGGTCTACTTCAAAGGAACGGATTTAGTTTGTTTTTGTGTTTTATGTATATATATATGTACTCGTTCAGTTTTCACACCAGTTGTGTGGGGGTCTGCTTCAAAGGAACGGATTTAGTTTGTTTTTTTTTGTTTTATATATATATATATGTATTCGTTCAGTTTTCACACCAGTTGTATATTGTGACTTTCACTGGGGAACAAGTGACAGCAAGTATCCTCAATTTTTCAAGCAGTCTCTTCAGTACTATTTTTTTTATATTAGTCGAGTTTTCACAGCAGTGCTATCTGGTAACATCCTCTTGGAGATAAAGTGACAGCAAGACAAACTAGCACCCTCATATATCATTTTAACAGATCGTTGTCATCTGGATTATTTCCGTGTCCTGCACGTTTAAACCAGATCTCTGGTGGTCATCACTGGAGACTAAGTGACAGCAAGTCTCTTCAAGTCCTCAGCCCTCCTCTCAGAATTCCCCTAATCCACGCCGGTGCAATGGTTTGCATTTTCTCATCTAATGTCTTGTAGTCATCGCTGAAGTCTGTGATAGTAAGTCTCCTGATGTCTTCATGCCTCCTCTCAGCGTCCTCACACATCATAGCAGCGCTGTGGTTTGCACTGTACCAACCTTCCCCTACTTTACTTAAACATGCCTTTTTCATTCTAGCAGTTGGGTCATTTCTGACAAATGGGAGTCGTTAGTCTCGTATTTCCAGTACTCTCCTGGGTATTCTTGCATACTCCAGTAGCGCTGTGGTCTTCCTAGTCTCAATCCTTCTTCTTATCTCAATCACCTCCAATCTTGACTTCAATATCTTTGACACAGTTCTCGGTGCGCCTACTATTATTGGCACTACCCTGGCCTTCATGTTCCAGACTTCAGCTCCGGGAACAAGTCCTGATACTTTCCCAGCTTTTCACTCTCCTTCATATTACTCCAAGATCCACGGCTTCCATTTTCCATGACACTCTCTGGTTTGTACTGGTACCATTTTCCTAGATGGTTGAATCTCAGTCGTTTGCATAGTTCCCATTGTATAACAGTTGCTACCCTATCGTGCCTATGGTTCAAACAAAAACCCTAGCCGAAATACAAGTCAAAGACGAGAAGGAAGACGAGAAAACCCCGATACAAACCCTGAAAGAATCGATGCGAGGAGAGAAAGAAGAAGCCACCCCTTGAGGACAAGAATAGAAAAAAGTAGAATATTTCACTGAACACGTTGACTGCCTTTTACAGCACATTAAAAAACTAACAAACGCTCAACAACCGTGTATAAGCTGGTACAGAAATGGTAACAGAGATCTTTACGGTAGAAGAAGAAACTCTGATCAACAGGAACAAAAATTTGCCTGGGAAAGGAAATTAAAAAACAGATCCCCCAACTAGAGAGAGGGGAACATATCGCACATGAACGGACAAATACAAGATGAGACAAGAATGAATACCGGCTTCAGTGGAAGAAATGCACGAAATGAAACTAGCTAAAGAAGCAAGACTGAAGAGTTATAGACAAAGGGTTGCTCAATACACACAAAATTGCAATTTCCAAAACAACGACAGAAAATTTTACCAAGATTTGAAAGGAGAGAAAAGATAGGTCATAAAACCACAGAACTTCTAGAATGGCACATGAGGATGTCAAAAAAGATATAACAAATCACCAGAATTATTAGATAATGTCAACAAAACCTCACTAAAAACATTTAGGAAAATAGCCAACTGGAAAGCACTAAGACCTGATGTTATGCACGGATATTGGTTTAGGAAATTCACCACACTACATGATAGACTGGTGTATCAACTTGAAAGTTGCCTATGTAAAGGTGAGGCCCAAAAATGGATGTCCAGTGACAGAACAACGCTCATCCAAAAAAGAATCAGACAAGCAACTATAAACCAATCATTTGCCTACCACTAATGTGGAAAATTTTGACTGAACAGATAGTAGAGAGAATCTATATTTCCATAGAAAGAAGAGGACTCTTAACAGAATGACAGGGAGATTGCAGAAAAGAAACCAAAGGATCGAATGACTTGCGCTGAATAGACGAGATGATTCCAAAAGAAGTAAAGAAGAGGAGACAAAATGTTGTGATGAGATGGTTTGATTACAAAAAAGCGCACGACATGATCCCATGTAGCTGAATATTCGAATGCCTAGGGATATACAAGATCAGTCAATCAGTGGTGAGGTTCAAAGCCAACTCTTATTCATAACAAAAAAAAACTGGAAAGTAGACTTGACAGCAGCAGGAGAAATCTCAGCAGCAGTAAATATAAAAAGAGGAATTTTCCGGAGGGACCTCTCTGTCTCTACCACTATTTGTTCAAACCATGTAACCATTGGACAGAATCTTGAAAAACAGCAAAGGAGACCGATTTTCTTAATCAGAGAGAAGAACCAACCACCTTGTGTACATGCATGACATCAAACTATTTGCAAAGAACGGGGAAGGAATCGAAATGGCCAGCTAATTTTTTGAAAATACAGCCATAACATTGGAACGAAATATAGAATAGAAGAATGCGCGCTATTGGTAATGCACAGAGGAATGCTTATGGCAGTGGAAAGATCATGGACACCTGAAGAGAGAAACAGCATCAAACACCATGGAAGCCCAAAATGAATGTATCAGAAAACCATGTCAAAACAAAGGTCGACAGAACCTAGAAAAACAGCGAATTCCAGCTCTGTTGAGGAAGGGACGAGGCGATGAACCACATTGCCAGCAAATGTTGAAAAATAACCCAGAATGAGTAAAAGAACTGGTATGACAGGGTAGTGGCAGTTATACACTCGGAACTGTGCAAACGATTAGGATTTAATCTTGTAGATGAATGGTACTAGCACAAACCAGAGACTGTTCCAGGAAGTAGAAGCCATAAATTACTTTAAGACTCTGACATCCAAATAGATCATCCCATGCAAGCAAAGCAACAGGTTTTTAATAGTTATATTAATTAAACTGGAGAAGTACTGGGACTTGGCTAGGGAGCTGAGAAGATCTGGGTAGTCATTAATAGTTGGCGCACTTAGAACAGTGCTAAAAAGATACTGAAGTCAAGATTGGAGGGGCCAGAAATAAGAGGAAGGATTGAGTCTATGCAGACCACAGCACTCATGGGATCTGCAAGAATGCTGAGGGTTGTACTGGAAGAGTCTAACAACATCCAGTGGTCAAAAATGACCAAACAGGTAAAAAAACGATCAGCTCTATCATGCTTAGCTAGTTCGGCGAGATAGGATGGGCACATTTGCCGAAACCTGGGTTGGAGGTTAAATAGAGCAAGGCAAGATTCAAGGGCATTTCTGTGCAACGTTTGCCATCTATTTTACGATATGCGTAGCCAGTTTAATCATTATTGTCATCAGCAATAGCAGTTAGATATGGACCTCCCTCAAGATTCGTCAGACCTCTCTAACATGAGCACAGCTGAGCCAATACTTTCTGACACGTCTACTTCGTCACATCATCTAATTTTTTGCCGGATACAGTTTCGAATATAATCTCTGGGGATCACAGTTATGAGTTGTGATCTTCAACAGTTGTGTGTCATTCTTACAAAATGAAAAGCCCATTATCATTTGTTTTCTATTAGATTCAATGGTATTTCTAATTCCTGGTTTCCAATATCGAATTCTGTGCCGTCTTGTGATCTCTCCATCTGACGTTGAGCATGATTCTCTCCAATGCACGTTGCACAGTTCTCAGTTTGAGGGTTGATCTTTTGGTTGAGATCTACGTTTCATCTCCGTAGATGACAACCGAGAGAATGCAGTGGTTACATACCCTTCTTTTTAGGACTAATGGAATTTTTTTCATTCTTGAAAGTTGAGCTTGCTCTAAATCTTGCCAACCTAGAGTTATTCTTCGTCTGATTTCTTCTTTTGTGGATTTCTGGTGCAAACATAAAACCTGTAAAGATAATCATTATTTACCAGTAATGTAAATGGAGGCTTTCTTTATTATAATACAGAATCTGTACTTTTCATCGAATGAAGATCTAAAAATCTGTTGCTATTTTGGAAACTGTTTTTTTTTACCTGATAATTGTAATAAACCTTTTATTCCTGTATATTTTTCTTATTGTAAAACACAAATAAATAAGATGATACTCTTCTTCAAAGAACGCTGAAGTTTATCTTACCTGTGGGCCGGCTTCTAATATTGTTTCTAGTGATTTCAGCTCGCTTCTAAATGCGTAAGTATTATGGGAACGACCCTTATTTCCCTAAGCCTTTTTGGTGGTTTCTATCTCATTTGTTGGTGTCTTTCTTTAACAACCCATCGAAAGCTAACACCCATAATTTCAATGTACGGAAGCCTATAGAAAAAAAATAGATTAAGTAGTAATTCAAACCGTGGTGTTAGTTTAAGGTCAAATTTCATGAGCAATTTTATTTTGGAGAATCCAAATTTTTCAAGTTTTCTTTTGAACGGTCAGTCACGTATTTGGTTTTAGTTGGATTCCAAATCAGTCAAATTGACAGAATTTCACGGCTTTGTCAGAAGAAGAGGCTAACAAGGTCAAAAGTTTTAAGAAAAGGTTTACAAAATACGACATAACATTTTGGCGATTTTTCATCAGTCCCCATCGGATTACAAAATTTCATAACCAGTCGAAATTGATTATTGTTTATTTAGTTCCACTCATCCAAGAGGAGGAGAAATGACAGGTGAATATGGAGGATGCTACAAGACTTCATATCCCAATTCTCTTAGACATAATTAACTGAGAGGCGTGAAGTCTGTCCCTGTCATGGAGCATTCCATTCAGTTCATGTGAGATTTATTTTCCCAACTTTTAACCTTTCCTGTTGCACCGAGAAGACATGTTATGGCTGCTGTTGAAGTTCTAAAGTCTTCCAAAAGTACCCGAACCGTTATTCATTCGTTGTTGTTGTTGCTGTTTACTGCTGTCAATAATCCTTCATCGTTAAGAATAGGTTCGAGCCTCTCACGAGGTTTAT
This sequence comes from Thysanoteuthis rhombus, assembly GCA_963457665.1. Classification (NCBI taxonomy): domain Eukaryota; kingdom Metazoa; phylum Mollusca; class Cephalopoda; order Oegopsida; family Thysanoteuthidae; genus Thysanoteuthis; species Thysanoteuthis major. The sequence goes on from OY735226.1 coordinate 22,304,558, forward strand.
TATTGGTATCCATATTTCCAGACGTAAACCTATTGAAAAAACGCAGTACAATTCTCCGTGTAGTGGTGTTCATTTCAAGTCCATTGTTGAGCTGCTTGAGCGGCATAATTTCTTAATTTCAAATCGTATTTGAAAATTATCATTAGACACCATAATGGCTGAAGACTCAAAAACTTTCAATGATAACAAACTATATCTTCATTTACATTGAATTAAATTGAATTAGTAAATCTACCACTTCAACCATGATATACAAAACAGCATTTCATGTCTTACAACCTGATATCTTCTGATGTTATCTCTTATCTCTCTCTTTTTTTCTTCCTTTTTTCTCCCATTCAAACATTCCCCGAACCTTTGGGTAACACATTGCATATATAACTATATGGTTTTGTAGGTTATATGAAAGTATTCATGTATTATGATGCCACTCTATATAAAGTTATGTAAGTATATAAAGTCATCTATATATAAGTACTAAAACGTTTTTCAGGGTTGCGCAACGTTTTACAAACGAAATAGAAATAAGTCAAGTCTTTTAAGCCCTTTAGCTTTTCGTTCTTTTACTTGGGTGAAAAAAAGTTATTTTAATCCCATATTCACCTCTGGTCACCTACATTGACATCGAGGGTCAGCGCCACCTACCATCAGCGTTCCCACCCAAGTAAAACCTTACGTACCAATCTACCTCCAAGAATGTAATTGTTTGGCTGAGATAAGGCTAAAAGGAAACTATTTTATTCCAAAATTGTCCTCTAGTGACATCCGATAGGATAGGTGGTCTTGGCCCCCAGGTCAGCACCACCTATCCTATCGAATAATAATTCATCTGTCCATTCATTTGTGAAGTCACAAAGATTTTGATATTTCATAGCAGACTCAATATTATGCCAAAAATTGTTTCTATTGGCTTGAAACATTCAGGAAAAAATTACATCCGACAACAATGCACCTACAATGTCACATACAGTTAAACAGACTCAGACTTTTAGTAGTATAGGACAACGAATCTCTATGAAACCCAGAAAAAGAGAAGAAATCAAGCGAAGAATTACTCTAGCAAGATGATCCCAATAATCCTAAAAAAGAAGAGTATACAACCAATGCATCTCCCCGATAGTCACTTATGGAGCTGAAACATGGAATGTAACCCAGAGACAGACTTGCAAACTGAGAAGCCAGAGATAATCATGCTCAACTTCACATGGAGAGATTATAAGACAGCACAGTATATCAAGAAGAAAACGAGAGTCCAAGACATCATAGAATCTATAAAAAAAAAAACTTAAATGGCAGTGGGCAGGTCACGTTGCAAGAATGACGGACAGTCGATGCACTTCACAACTCACAACATGTATCCCCAGAGATTACATGCGAAACCGAGGCTGACAGAATACAAAATGGAGAGATACCCGAGACAAATTCAGAAAATACTGGCTCTGCGACGCCCATGATAGAGAATTGTGGCGAATCCAGGGGATGGTCTATGTCCAACGACAGACGGTAAAGACTGATGATGACATTCCACACTATTATTTGCGGGGGTGGCGGATTTTCGAAAACAAATTCATTATTCAAGATATACTTGAGACATATCATGTGGCTCCTGGGGTTGCGCTGTCACACACGGACACATTTGTGTCGTAGCTTTTGAGCTTTAAAAATTCACAAAAGTGTAAAGTAAAAAAAAATAATCAATTATGATTTACCACAGAACCAATGAATAAAACATTTTTATAGAAAAAGACTGAATACATCTTTCTTTTATATCAAATTAAAAACAAGATAATACATTTTTATTTTTAGATCTAATTCATGGTTACTTGTGATATATTATAATAATAATAATAATAATAATAATAATAATTTTTTAGACCTGCACGTGGGTAAGTGGAATTAAAATTAAATTTAAAATTATTATATTTATAATTTATAATTCAAAATGAGTTGTCCCATAGAAGTATAGAAAAGCGAGGGGCGAGTATATATATATATGTGTGTGTGAATGAACTTTTCCACTTGCAACCTCCTCCCCCCCCGCCCCCGAGATTAGTATAGTATAAATTGGCGGTGGTCGCTTGGCCATGTACCCAGCGGGCATTGGAAGAAGAAGAAAAAACAACGAATATCGAAGACAGCCTCCCCCATTTTTCGACAAAAGGCCTCCTTTTTCAAGATGAATTCTGGTGACTTACTTTGAAGACCTAACTAACTCAGGCTAGATTTTAAAATTTACTCTGTGATTGAATGTCTTATTATTAACAATAATAATAATAATAATAATAATGATATTAATAATAACAATGCTATTTTGACTACAGGCTGCCCCTGATGATTTTGTTCTGGGCTTAGTTAAAGAAGTTTTCTTTAGATTCTAATGATACTTAACGTTTGGCTTTGAGATGAACTCTGATTATCTTCGAACATTTTAATGATATTTTACTTTGGTTGATTATTCCTGATATTTTGATGGTTCTTATTGAATGTCTTATTAATAATAATGCTATTTTGACTACAGGCTGCCCCTGATGATTTTGTTCTGGGCTTAGTTAAAGAAGTTTTCTTTAGATTCTAATGATACTTAACGTTTGGCTTTGAGATGAACTCTGATTATCTTCGAACATTTTAATGATATTTTACTTTGGTTGATTATTCCTGATATTTTGATGGTTCTTATTGAATGTCTTATTAATAATAATGCTATTTTGACTACAGGCTGCCCCTGATGATTTTGTTCTGGGCTTAGTTAAAGAAGTTTTCTTTAGATTCTAATGATACTTAACGTTTGGCTTTGAGATGAACTCTGATTATCTTCGAACATTTTAATGATATTTTACTTTGGTTGATTATTCCTGATATTTTGATGATATCTTTGTACCTCTGAGATGGTTTTCTTTGTGAGTCTGAGGAATTTTCTCTTGCAATGAGAAGGCCACTGCCGAGTTGAAAAAAGTTGTTTTTTTAGACCTGCACGTGGGTAAGTGGAATTAAAATTAAATTTAAAATTATTATATTTATAATTTATAATTCAAAATGAGTTGTCCCATAGAAGTATAGAAAAGCAAGGGGCGAGTATATATATATATGTGTGTGTGAATGAACTTTTCCACTTGCAACCTCCTCCCCCCCCCCCGCCCCCGAGATTAGTATAGTATAAATTGGCGGTGGTCGCTTGGCCATGTACCCAGCGGGCATTGGAAGAAGAAGAAGAAAAAACAACGAATATCGAAACTTATACTAAGTCAAGACTTATAACATTTAAGGGAGACATATGATCTTTAATGTATGTAACCCCCCTCCCCAAGAAAAAGGCTTAGTGTTATTTCTTTAGTTCAACAGTCAGGCAAATGTCATATCACTACATAGATATCTCTGCGAGCCTGAATGGCTTGTCCTTGTGAGGCCATACCCTGGGTGGTAGGAGCTGGTGGGGCTCTTCGATTACCACTGTGCACATCGGTCTCAATGAACCCACCAAGGTATGGCGCTACCTTAAAAGAACCAAAAGGGCCGGTGGGGCTCTTGGGCTATTTCCGACTCACATCGGTCTTAACCAACCCACCAAGGTCTGGTGCTACCTCCAAAGAACCAAAAACCCCAATCATGACTACAACCAAACCATTTTACCGCAAAAAACGGGGCACAGATCCTAGACCTGTGTGTCGTAACCGGCAGGTGTTCCCTTGTTAGCCACCAGGAGGGACCCGGTCGTCATCCTGTGACTGCTGGCCAAAATCTCGGCTCGTGTACCCTTAATGGCCTTCAGGAGGGACACAGTCGTCACACAGCTACTGTTGGCCAAAACTCGTATACCACTAACGACATCCAGGGAAAGCGCAGTCCTCATGGGGCGACTGCTATAAAGAACAAGAGAAAGAGATGGACAAGGGAAGAGAATAGACTAGTTATGTACTGTTACTATAAAAGCAAGCCTTCAGTGCGATCTTATAGAGAGCGTATGCTCCAAATATGGAGGGAAAAATCTGCTGTGGAAGTATCGAACCAACGCCTTGCTGACCAAGTAAAGCAAATTCAAAAGAAGAAATGGTTGTCTGAGACTGAACTACTAGAGATTCGCATTAATGTAGAGAGAGACTCAGGTGACACATCTGAAGAATGCCCCCCCAGCACAACTAGTACCAATAACAAAACTAGAATAATCCCCCATGAGACCCCCACAGTAAGCTACGCACCAGAGGGTGATGACGAGGCACCGACGGAAGAAGAGAAAACCAAAATACAGGCTTTGAAAGAGATCATGCGAGGAGAGAAAACAACACTCCCCTCCCTAAGAGACAAAGACAGAAAAAAAGTCGGAGAAGTGACCGAACAGGTCAACTGCCTCTTACAGCACATAGAAACAGACACCCTCCTAGAACTCAACAACCTAATTTATGCAGGGGCGAAAATGGTAGCACAAAGCTTCACAACACAAGATAGGAACCTGAGCAATAATAGGGAAGGGAAACCCAACTGGGAGAGAAGGTTACAAAGGCAGATCTCCCAACTACAGAGAGACGAAGTACTGCTTAGAAATACACCACACACAGACAGACCACGAGTAAGACTTTATAACAAATATAAGGTAGCGCAAAAAGGCATCGCAACTGTAGTCGAAGAGTTACACCAGAAAAGACTAGCTAAAGAGGCAAGACTAAAAAGATACAGACTAAGAACGGCCCAATACACACAAAACCGCACATTCCAAAACAATGAGAAAAAGTTTTACCAAGATTTAAATGGGGAAAGAAGGCAGGACATAAAACCAGATGCCACAGAGGCCAAGAACTATTGGAATAGCATATGGGGGCACCCAAAAAGACACAATGTAACACCGCAATGGTTAGGAAACATGAGAAAAGAACTAGAAGATATAGACAAGGGAGAACCAATAGTACTGAATGAAACCACATTGAAACATACTCTTAGGAAAGTAGCCAACTGGAAAGCACCGGGTCCCGACGGGATCCATGGGTATTGGTTCAAAAAGTTCACCACGTTACACGGCAGACTCACCCACCTACTCCAAAATTGTCTAAATGACGGCAAAGCACCAGAATGGATGACTAAAGGCAGAACCACCCTCATCCAAAAAGACCCAGGGAAGGGGAACATAGCAAGCAACTATAGACCAATCACTTGCCTACCACTTATGTGGAAAATCCTGACCGGGCAAATAGCAGAGAGAATATACATATCAATGGATAGAAGGGGGCTACTACCAGAAGAACAGAAAGGGTGTAGGATAGGAACCAAAGGGGCAAACGATTTACTCTACATAGACCAGATGATCTTAAAAGAAGTAAGGAAAAGGAGAAAGAATATCGCAATGGGATGGATAGATTACAAAAAGGCATACGATATGATTCCACATAGCTGGATACTAGAATGCCTTAGAATGTTCAAAATTAGTGAACCGGTGGTTAAATTCATTGGTAATTCAATGAAAGACTGGAAAGTAGATTTGACAGCCGCAGGGGACAAACTAGCCGAGGTAGGGATAAAAAGGGGAATCTTCCAAGGAGACTCGTTGTCCCCACTATTATTTGTTCTAACAATGATACCGCTTAACAGAATCCTGAAAAACAGCAAAGGATACCACTTCTCTAAAACAAAAGGAAAGGTCAACCACTTAATGTACATGGACGATATTAAATTGTTTGCAAAAAACAGGGGAGAGCTTGAGACTCTGTTCAACGAAGTGAGGGAATATAGTGAGGACATAGGAATGGAGTTTGGGATTGAAAAATGCGCAATCATGGTGATGCACAAAGGAAGGCTTTCAATGACTGAGGGAATTGAACTTCCGGACAACAACAAGATTAGGGCATTGACTGCACAAGACCGATACAAGTACCTAGGTGTCCTTGAATGTGACACGATAAAACGGGAAGAGATGAAGGAGAAAATTAAGAGAGAATACCTGAGAAGGATAAGGAAAATATTAGAAACCAAATTAAATAGCAGAAATCTAATAAAAGGAATGAACACCTGGGCTGTGTCAGTAGTTAGGTATACAGGACCATTCCTAGGATGGACAAAGGAAGAGCTCCAATCAATGGATAGGCGAACAAGGAAACTTATGACGATGCATAAAGCATTACACCCTAGGGATGATACAGATAGGCTATACGTTAAGAGAAAAGAAGGTGGTAGGGGGCTCATCAGCATAGAAGATTGTGTCCAGAGAGCTAAAGTAGTCCTAGATAGATATGTACAAACAAATAGTGAAGAAATCATAAAGAGCGCGAGGGATAGTGCAACAAACAATAAAGTAGAAAACAATGGAACAGTACAGCAAACTAGAAAAGAAAAGTGGGAAGGGAAAAAATTGTACGGCGAGTTTAAAAGACAGATAAAAGATATAGCAGACGAGAAATCATGGACGTGGTTACGAAAGGGAAACCTTAAGAGAGAAACAGAATCGCTCATCATGGCAGCCCAAAACAAAAGCATAAGGACAAACTACATAAAAGCAAAAATCGACAGAACACAGACAAACAGCAAATGCCGCATGTGCGGTGAAAGAGATGAGACAGTAAACCACATAACTAGTGAATGTAGCCAACTCGCCCAGAAGGAGTATAAGCATAGACACGATAGAGTAGCAACTATGATACACTGGGAACTAAGTAAACAAATGGGATTCAACCATGTGGAAAAGTGGTATCAGCACAAGCCAGAGGCAGTTTTGGAGAATGACAACCACAAACTACTGTGGGACTTTGACATCCAAACTGACCACCTCATCCAGGCAAGAAGGCCGGACTTAGTAATAGTAGACAAAAAAAGGAGGGCCTGCCAAATAGTAGACGTTGCTGTACCTGCAGACCATAGAGTAAAAAAGAAGGAGGGTGAAAAAAGGGAAAAATACCAGGACCTAGCAAGGGAGTTAAAGAAAATGTGGAACATGAAAACCAGGGTAGTACCGGTCATAGTGGGAGCACTAGGAACTGTCCCCAAAACGCTGAGGGAGAGACTGGAGGAGATCGGGATTAGGGGGAGGATAGAGACCGTACAGACCACAGCACTGCTGGGAACTGCACGGATACTGAGGAAGGTGCTAGAGATATAAGGACTGCAACGAATCGTAGCTCTGTCATGATATGCGAAAGAGAGAGGAGACGTTAGCTGAAGACCTGAGGAGACTTATTGTCACTCAGCCTTCAGCGTTAACCACTGGGCAACCGGTGTGAAGCTGTAAATCGCAGAATTACTGCGACCTATGAGTACTAGGAGAGGAGGGCTGGAGACTTGAGGAGACTTGCTGTCACTCAAACTCTAGCGGTTACCACCAGGCAACTGGTGTGAGATTGCTACTAATAATAATAATAATAATAATAATGCGACCTATGAGGAGAGAAGAGCCAGAGTTTTGAGGAGACTTGCTGTCACTCAAACTCCAGCGGTTACCACCAGGCAACTGGTGTGAGTTTGCTAATATAATAATAATAATAATAATAATAATAATAATAATAATAATAATGGATAATTATAAATATTAAATATATCAAAAATCAAAATTAGATATTAGAATAATGAAGAGCAGATTAATGAAATTAGATATTAAACTGAAAAAATACTTTCGAATGTAGCCCATCGTATGCTTTCAATCCATCTGTAATTTGTTTCACCAATTCCTTTTTTTAGATTTTTGACTGAATTGAATGATAACTTGAAGAGTTTTGCTTTTCAAATAAAATAATGTCTTTTAAGAAGTCACCACCATCACATTTCCACTTTAGGTGGGTTGGGGTTTGCCGTACTGGTGGAGGGAGCGGTTTGCAGCAGTGACTGGCTTGGATGAGTAGGGCAGTGGAAATAAAACGTTGGGAAATTTAAGGCCACTGAAAATGTTATACTGCTTTTTATTCGTGATTAAACAGACAAACCCGTAAACCAACACATTTGACTTGGGTTTTTTAAAAAAATAATTTGCTTCATCTAGATATACTTTTTTAAATTCCATTGTGATCCACAGAAACAATCGGGTTTGGGCTCCCTCAATTCCCTCCCCCTGGATCTATGCCTGTCTATTCATATATCCCTTGTTTTTCACTCTCATTTCTTTACCGTCTCTTTCCTTATAACTTCAATAGCATTCTTTTGTCTTTTTTCCTTACATCTCTAAATTTAATTCCCCCTTTACAGACTTCACGTCTTTCTTCATCTGTTCTCACTCTTCTTCTATCAGCCTTTAAATTCTGTCGTTGAATATACACCTTTCCCAAGGTCTGCAAATGTGAGGCATGGGGGCATAATCAGCCTCACCCTGTACGTTGGCGTGTTGGGAGTTTAGAGGAGAGAGAGATTCCTGCTTTACTCAAGAGCATTAATGCAAAGTGAACACAAGCTGTCCCAGCCGGAGTCTGAACTCGGTTCGCCGAGTCCATTATCCGTGCTGTTGACCGCTCGGCTACTCGTACCTCCTTTCTCTTTTAAGCTTACGGTCAGTCAGAGATTTGCTTGAAACAATTGATAGTGTCTCGGGGTTATTCCACGTAATCATAATCCATTTCCGCTTTGCTAGGCTCGTCAAAGCAACACCAGATCCATGTTAACCATGTATTTCGGGAACGCGTTCTCTATCATGTCCGTCTCAATTCTCGCACAGCGCTGGGCGAAGAGTTTGGTCTTTTCTGCTTTAGCTATTCTACCAATAGTTAGGGGATTCGTGTCATTCATAAAGGCATTAGTTAGTAGTGAACACCGATTGTCACAGCCGGAGTTTGAACTTTGTCCACTGATTCCATTCTAGCCACCGACTCCTCCTCTAGTCTTACAGCACCTGGTATTCTCCAGCGGTCATCCATCTAAGTACTGATCAGGTTTGACGTTGCTTAACTTCAGTGACTGGACCAAAATGTGTACAACGTGATATATGCATTCAATTACTAACTGGCTTACTCATGCCGTCAGAAAATGCCGGTTGTACTCAAATACTTTTGCAATTGCACTGTATTTAAAGTCTATATTTTCTTGTTTCTATTCGACCAGAATGTACCCGAATTCTTTTCATGAATTTGCATAAGAATAAATAAATAAACCATTAAGTAATTAAAGGAGGCTACGAAACAATTAGCATTTAATAGTTATCTTCCTTGACAAATACTACAGAGAGTAAATATTGTCCACTGTGTGGCGTACTCTATGGGTAGATTATATCTTATTTCTATTGCAGTCTCCATTTTTCTTTCTTCTTTTTCAGTTACATCTTTTTCAGTTCGATATTTATTATTGGCTGTTGCGTATCTTCTTCATTTTTCCTTCATTCATTTTTCCTTCATTCATTTTTCCTTCATTCATTTTTTCTTCATTCATTAAAGCGTTGGATCCAACGTGAGCCATGCGCTTACTTGTTAACATTCCTATACAAAGAGAGAGAGACAGAGAGAGAGGCAGAGGATGAGAGTAAGGGGGGAGAGGAGTGAAAGTGAAAGAGAGTAAGAAGGGAGAGCATTAGGAGAAAGAGAAATAGAGAGGGGTAGACAATTGGGAGAGCGGGAAAGAGAGGGGCAGGGCAAGAGAGAGAGAGAGGGATGGATCGAGAGGGGTATAACGAGAGAGGGGTTGAAAGAGAGAAGGAAAGACAGAAAGAGAGAGGAGAGGGGAGACAGAGAAAGAGTGACGTAGGAAGAGAGATTAAATGAGAGACAAAGGGAGAAAGTGATAAAAGAGAGAAAGGAAGTGATAGAGGGAAAAAGAGAGAAAAGCAAGGGAGGGAGAGAAAAAGTGAGAGATGGGGACTCAAGTCGAGATCTCCAATCGGACTCTCACAGCCGAACATCAGAGAAGAATCCAAGCGATGGAAATTAGATGTTACCGGAAAAACATAGGCATCTCCTACACTGAACATGTCACCAACGTAAAGGTCCAGCAGATCATCCAAACCATCGGACAGCATGATGACCTTTTGACCATCATCAGCGGAAGCCGAAGTGGGTTTGGCACGTCACCCGATCAGCCAAGCTTTCAAAGACCATCTTGCAAGGCACCGTACCAGTGCACACATACTTTTGACAGAGGAAAAAAAAACGCGATGAGATCTAGAAATTAGAGCAGATCTTTACAAACTTTTACATTGGCGACACACATTTTTCTAATTTAATTCTTCTTAATTTTTGTGACTTGCTACTCAAGTTTGGTTCGCCAAGCCAAATACATAATACCATCCTGACCGTTCACCTTTTTGAAAGATATAAAAAGTTATACTTAATTTCGTGACGTATTTTGAGATTATCGGAGACACACAAAAGTGTTGTGACACACAGTATGGATGTCAATCTATCTATCGATCAGTCTATCTGTTACTGTATCTATCTCATAAGTCTATTCTCTCTCTCTCTCTCACTCTCTCTCTCTCTCTCTCTCTCACACACACACACACACACACACACCTGTGACTTAGTTCTCATCAGTAATTCTCTTTTGCGTGTGGGGATGGGGGAGATTGTGTTACGCCAAATTTTCAAATGGGTTTGATTTCTGGCAGTAAGACAGAAATTACCTAGACTTAGTTCCCATCGTCACCTTTGAATTAGTCAACCATCTGCTTTCTGCACACAAGCAAATATTCTGATTACATTTGCTTCATGCATGCTGTTTAAATTCCCCAAACTTATTGGTAGACCCTCTTACATGGATATATACCCATGAATACATGTATGCTTTACAAGTGTGTAAGGTTTGTGTATAGCATTCTATTCAGACTTATCTATTTACCTCTCATTGCGTTTTGGTACATTGGGTTGCTAATCAATTATCATCATTATCAGTCTCTTAACGTCTGTCGTTGGACATAGACCTTCCCCAGGATTGGCCACATTTCTCTGACGTGGATGTCGCAGAGCCAGTACTTTCTGAAATTGTCTTGTTCGTCTCTCCATCTAGTACTCTGCTGGCCTCGGTTGCGCCAGGGATCTCTGGGGATCTACGTTGTGATTCTTGATGTCCATCAGTTGTCTGATATTCTTACAACATGATCAGCCCATTGCCATTTGGGTGTTTTAATGGATCCTATGATATCTTGGACTGTTTTCTCCCAGATATATTGTGCTGTCGTGATCTATTCATGTGGGATTGAGCATGATTCTCTCATGTGTACGTTGCATAGTTCTCAGTATGCAGGTCTGTCTCTTTGTTAGTTTCCATATTTCAGCTCCTTAGGTGACTATCGGGAAGATGCAGTGGTTGTATATCCTTCTTTTTAGGATTATTGGGATCTTCTTGTTTTGAAAGTGGAGCTTGCTGTGCCAAAGGGTTGCCATTCTAGAGAGATTCTTCGTTTGATTTCTTCTTCTTTTGCAGTTTAATGCTTATGATTGTCATCAGTCATTTAGCGGTACATAACTTCAATAAATATATTATTCATTATTTCTACATTCCAATGTACATTTGTATAACTAAAAATTTGTATATTTTTATCCCCCATTCTCCTCATATCCTAGACCAGGGTTTATCAAACTGGGTCCCTCGGAACCTCTCGGCTTTGCATTATATATTTTTGGTTCCATGGCCGATTTTGAGAAATTAACCTTTCATAGTTTTGAATGAAATATATAGTATTGATGCAAAAATTCAAAATGATTCTATTGTATCAGTCTTTAGTAGTTTTCCATTTTTTTTCAAGCCATAATTAATGTAGAATTAAGACCAACTTTATGAATATTAACAACCATACTATTTTTATGAAATTTAAACGCAGAATTAACGAAATTTTTCAAATTATGATTGTTGAATTTTAAAATCATAACTCAAGGGAATATGCTATTTTATCTGCACTGCTGGGACGCTGTGATAGTATAACTGTTTTGTTTTCAAATCCCCGAAGCGGTTTCATTGAAAACAACTGGTATTCCCAACAAGGAAAAATTACACATGGAACCATGAAATCTAATACTGTGTAAAGTATAAAATCATTTTGGAAAAGTAGCATAAATTGCATTGACATAGTTTGCACTGACATTGAAATTTCTGAAAAAAAAGTTTTTCTTATATATTTACTGTTTACATATGTACTATGGAAAGGTTACCTGTGGAAGCATAACATACGTGGTAAAATAATTTACAAAACCAGCTCGTCTACCCGTCATGCTGTATGTCTCATCAGTTGTCCAATCATAAACAAAAATCATATCTCACATATGCCAATAAGATGTTTTTGCATCCCACCTCGAGCAGACGTGCCATAGATTTGTCACTCCTGTCCAAGATGGTTGCATCTTTTGTTCATATCAATCTATCTGAAAATGATGAGGTTAAGCCATTCATCAAAATCATAGTTTATGAGGAGGTGATGTTTGATCAACACTGCTGGGGAAACATGTTAATATATTTGTTTTGTTTTTCGCATGGTAGACAACTGATGATCCCAATGAGAAAAAAAAACACTAATAGTACCATAATATCTAATCCTGTTTTTAACATAAAACCAGTTGAAAAATCTACGTAAGTGACATTAACAGATATTGGGAAATAATTGAATGAAATGATATAAATGTTTGAGATTTTATGATTTTAGTGTTTAATGCTGCAAATCTTTGTAGAATATATATCAGTCATATGTTTCTATCTATCAATAAATCATATACATATTTTATTCAAACTGAACATTGAACCAAATCTCACTCTGTTCACCAACGTTGAATGCTAGCTTTTTGTACGTAATCCTATCTATTTGCTAAATCTTCTACTTCTGTGTGTTCTCTCTTTTATCTCTTATGTTGAAGATATCACTTATCAACAAAACGTCGTAAATAATTTATTTCTACAACTATTCATGCAATTGTCCCTCATTTTCCCGCCCGTTCAAAATAGGCTAATTTGTATATTTACGATATTAAATGAGTTTAGATTAGTACAGCACACGGCTGGCCTTAGGAGCTGTAGGGACTTAATTTGAAACATTTATTGTGTGGCCTCAGATCCACAGCCAAATTATGTAGAATCCTAGGTAAAGTTCATTATAAAGAATTCATATCTCTATCAGAATACCTGTGTCGTCAAAAATGACGATAAATATGAAATATATGGCAATACACATTGGATTTCATACACGATTCGAATTACAGTGAGCTTAGAAAATAGCTTTTTGTTGACCACAAACAGATTTTTATTAGTCTTTTTGTCTTTTGTCCATTTGTATCTATTTTTTAAATTCGGCAATTTCTGTGCGTCATTAAAAGATGAATGAATTTCGATCTTACTCCGTCAGTTGCGTCCCTTAGCGTGACAGAAGACATCTGCACATTGCTAATTATTATCTGTGTGGACGATAGAATAGAAAGTAATCAAAATGTGCACTTCAAATTTTTGAGGAACAATTCTTCACACGGTTCTATGATTAATCAGCACATTATTTAATTCAAGTATAATCTAAAAAATCAAAGTATAAAAAATATAACAGACTTTTGAAGAATTCGGAAGAAAATTAAGAATCGCTACTCTTCTTGTTAAAGCCTGCAATGTAGTGTTAGCTGTATGTTACAATGTGTTGTTGAACGTATTAAACAAGACTACAGAAGATTATCTCAGCACTGAGCTCCCATGAGTGTAGGTCTCGCTGGGAGCAAATGGTCCGATTGGTTTTAAGCCTAATTAAAAGATAGGTATTGACGGTACGAAGTGTGTGTTGCTTTCAGAGTCTGAGTGAGGAAAACTTGTCTGCTTCGAAAATCAGTTGTCTTTGTGTTGTGATAAGCTAAACTTGGTAGATGTCAACCAGACGGGGACTACCTCCTTTGAAAATCAGCATTCGAAATCATAGCTTTTGATATTCATGAACTCAGCTTACAACAACATCAGGATCAATAGAAGGAATATAAGTAAGAAGATTATGTTCCGTCAATCTTTCAAACGGGGAAGTACAACCTGCCTTGCATTCGAAATTTTAGCTTTTTATAATCACTGAATTTAGCTTGAAAGAGACTATAGATAGGAAAATTAAATTGCACTAGTCTTCTAAATGTGTATGTGGGGGGTCTGCCTTCCTTTATCCGATTTTACAGGTATTATATATAGAAGACTGCAAGTATATAAAGTAAATCAAACTCACACACAAAAACATACGTAGAAATCAAACTGCAGATTTTTAGAATAAAATCTGTGTAAATTCTGATCCTAAAATTGCAAACCAATCAATAAGATTAGAGAGGAAATATTTTCACAAAAAAAACATTTGACAGAACTCTAAATTCGAAGGATTAAAGACAGATGAATTCGCTTATTGTACATTAACCTATATAAATATACATTCTTGAAGATGCTATCAAAAGTTGGTTTGCATGCAGTCTGAGATTAAAACCGACACAGCAGATTTAACATTCACAAGGGTGAACATTCAATAGAAATGACTCGAACAACGAGTCACGTCTGTTCGTACTCTTATTGATCCCTCATTGTTAATTACGTTTTTTAGATAACCTACGTAAGTAAGTCTTGTTCCAAAAAATGAATAAGTTGTATAAAATTATATCAATATACAATACAAATAAATCTCTTTATAAAATGACAAACTATATATGACATAAGGTAGATAGAAAGAAAGGGAGGTGGTGTTTGATCAACACTGCTGGGGTACCATGCTAGTATAACTTTGTTTTCAAAATCCCCGAATACATGGTAAACAACTGATGATCCTAACAAGAGAAAACCTATATATATATATATATATATATATATATATATATATATATATTTATTTATTTATTTATTTATGTTAATATTATTGCACCGTAATAACAAAATATATGTGAAACAGGGGGAAAATACCGAAGAAAATTATATAAATTGCATTGACAGATATTTGGAAATAAGCGACTGTAGTGGCACAAAAAGGTTTTGAAAAAGGTTTTTAATGTTTAGTTTTTAGAGCTGTAAAGCTTTCTAGACTATATGTAACCACGGCTATTTATATCTATCAGTGGGTCTCAATCTATTCGTATCTATCTATATACCCCTGTCTGTATCTACTCCATACGGTCTATGCCTCGGTCTCTTTTTGCTCATATATATCTATCTATCAATCAATCAAACTATTTACTTATTTTTGTTCATATCTATCTTTATACCTATATCTATCTATCTATAATTGTATCAATCTAATACAGTCTATTCGCCTTTCTCACTTTCTGTGTGGAATAGTATAGTAACTATATGAGCTTGTCCCACATGAAATAGCTTTTTGGGGGTTTTGTCTTTATGATTGTGATTTTGACAAATTCTGAAGCAGAATATGTAGTTATACAGAGTTGACTGATTATACGTCATTGTTTGAGACATAAGTTGAATAGAATAGCTAGTTTTTAGTGATGACCTTACCAGCCTTTTTGAGTAGATCGATGGTGATGGTCCAGGGGCTTTTCTTTCTCTTTTTTTTTTTTTTTTGTTTGTTCGATGGCTTGTTTAACCTCCCATGGTGTAACTTCTGGGAAATCTTCGAACTGATAGCTCTCGTTTCACGTATCCTGCCCGATATTTTGTAGTTTATGTCTTTTTGGTAGTTCTTTATCGTGCTCAACAATCCTGTCTGTCTGATGTTATATCTCTGTTTCCTTCGAGCATGCTACTTATTTGTTTCTGTCCTATACAGAGAACTTTGTCAATAGTTTTGAAGTCCTGGAATCTTTCAGGATTTTTTCAATGATTGTTGTCGTGTACTTTCTTTTGTCTTATCTTAATTTCTTCTTTTATGTTTTTTTTCAGTTCAGTCCTCTCAATTCTTTCCCTTCTTGTTGTCGGTAGCTTGAGGTTTCTGCACTTTCTTGGTTTCATCTGAGATTTTACTAACGGCTTGTGCGCTTCTTGATTTAAGTAAAGTGGCAGCTTCTATAAGAGTGGTTGTTATTTTATTTTGGAGTTCGTTGATGGAGATACTGATGTTGGTGTCGTTCTCTTCAGTAAGGATTTTATATCTGTCTTTCAATTCGAGCTTGAAGAATTGGTTTAGTTCATTTGATACGTTTCGCGATTGCAGTTTGGCATGGAACACTTTTCTGTGTTCTTTATTGGTGCTTATTTGCATCTTCATTTGTTTCAAATTTACAGCGATAACCGATAAGGAATTTCAGTTCCAGCTTGGCCGATCTCTTCAGGTGGGTAAGGGTGAGAGAGAGAGAGGGCGAAGACAGAAAGATGTGGAGAGATCTTCACCTATGGAATCTAAAGTTGAATTCAAACAAAATATAGTAAACATAATTTGAAAAGGAAATCAAGATCAAGTACTATTTATCTGTAGTCAGACTAGGGTTTTCAGGTTGATAGTTGAGTGATTTTCCATACAACACTCACATGGAGAGACCACAAGACAGCACAATACATCTGGAAGAAAACAGGAGTCAGGAACATCATAGAATCTATTAAAAAAACACAAATGGGAATGGGCTGGCTATGTTGCAATAATGACAGACAACCGATGGGCATTGCAACTCATGACATGGATCCCTAGAGATCACATGCGCAACTGAGGTCGGCAGAGTACAAGATGGAGAGACTAGCTAGACAAATTCAGAAAATACTGGCTCTCCAACGCCCAAGACAGAGAACTGATGCGAATCCTTGGGAAGGTCTATGTCCAACGACGGACGTTGACTGATGAAGATGATTTGCATCTTACATCTTACCATTCTGTGGTCGCTTCCTAAGTTTACTTGGTTTAGGACTTCAATGTCTTAGATGGCGTCGCTATTTTTTGTTAGGATAAAGTAGAGTCCCGGAAGACTGGAACACGGCAATCATAATGCTTTTACATAAAAAAAGAAACCCTAAAGACCTCAACTCCAGACCTATAAGCCTACTCAGCTGCATCTACAAACTTTTCACAAAAATCATCACCAACCGGATCACTAGAACATTAGATGAAAACCAACCACGGGAACAAGTTGGCTTTAGAAGGAACTACTCCACTATGGACCATCTCTATTTGATAAATCAGCTAAAAGAAAAAACAGCAGAATACAAAATGCCACTCGCTGTAGCATTTACAGACTTTAAGAGGGCTTTTGACTCTATGTAAATTCCCATGGTCATGAAGGCCATCACTCTACAAGGTGTAGACCCTGTATACATCAGAGTGCTGCATCGTATATAATCAGTCATAGCAATTCCTTTATCAGGCTACATAAAAACTCTGAACCCTTAGAGCTCCAAAAAGGAGTAAGACGAGGTGATATCAGCTCACCCAAACTCTTCACAGCCTGCCTCGAGATGATCTTCCGAAACCTAGACTGGGAGAATAGAGGAATATAAAAAGACACAGAATATTTGAGCAACCTCAGATTTGCAGACGACATCGCTCTTTTCGCAGAGAACGTGCACGATCTCCAACTAATGCTCGATGAACTAAATGAACAGAGCAAGAAAGTCGGCCTACACACGAACTTCAGCAAAACAAAGCAACAACTTCGCCGGAAATGAGAACACAACTATCAAAATCGGAGTAGACAACTACATTTACCTCGGACAATAAATCTCTATGAAACCTATAAAAGAAGAAGAAATCAAGCGAAGAATCACACTAGTATGGCAAGCCTTCGGCAGAGCGAGCTCAACCTTTAAAAACAAGACGACCCCTTCAATCCTAAAATGAAGGATATACAACCAATGCATCTTTCCGATAGTCATCTATTGAGTTGAAACATGGAACTTAACCAAAAGATTGATCCTTGAATTGAGAACCATGCAACGTGCACATGAGAGAATCATGCTCAACTTCACACGGAAAGACCACAAGACAGCACGATATATCCGGGCGAAAACAATAGTCCAAGATATCAAAGAATCCATTAAAATACTCAAATGGCAATGGGCTAGTTATGTTGCTAAAATGGCGGACAACCAATGGACCAATGCATCACACGCGCAACCGAGACTGGCAGAATACAAGATGGAGAGACAAACTAGACAAATTCAGATAATACTAGCCCAGCGACGCCCATGATAGAAAAGTGTGGCGAATCGTAGGGATGGTCTACGTCCAACGAGGGGCGATAAATGACTGAGGATGATGAGGATGAGGATGATGACGACGACGACAACGATGATGATGATGCAACATTAACATTCTTTAAAATATCCAGCTTATGATTCATCATTTCAGTTTTAATAAGATAATCCGTCATTCTTGAAATCAAACCATTGTGTTCGTATAAAACTCGGTAAGAATGCTTTTCAAGCTCTGAAGAACGTCAATTTCACATGGAACAAGAACTTGATCAGAAAGAATATGCGCAACGTTGATTCTACAAATTTGTTCCGGAGGTATGAGCTTGGATGGTGACATTCGAAGACCCGTTCAATCATTTGTAGATGGTGTGAATTTGAGGGATGTTTTGGAAACAGATACAAGGACAACTGTTTGAGGGTTTGCTCGAAATGTACAGATTTCGAAAACAACTATAGGCTGTCACCTACTAAATTTTCCTTCCATAAACAGCCATTCCATGTGAGACAAACAAATATCTATCTCATTTAGTTCAAATCTATCCATCTTAGACATTTCATAATATATATATATATGTAATTAATGATTACAAACACACACACACGCATATATATATATATATATATATATATATATATATATATATGTATATATATATATATGTGTGTGTGTGTGTGTGTGTGTGTGTATGTGTGTATGTGTAAATGTTTTCACTTATATCTATCCCAGTTTATGAATAATTTGTTAGAAAAATATGGATGAAAAAACTATATACTGATCAGTATTACTTTTTTCTTTGAAAATATCTCTTATCTACTATTAAAAACAATGGACTTTTCCACTTGAACTACTTGGGTAACTTTTTAATAAAATCTTAGATGAAATTAATTAGACGTAAGCATTTCATGCGTAGATGTTTTTTACCAAATTCATTACGGCGTACAGTGTATGCATGTGTGTACTTGCATATATATATATATATATATATATATATATATATATATATATATATATATATATATATATATATATATATATATTGTTCCTTTCTAGAAAGATAATCTCATAGAAATTCAAACATATCCATAAATATTTTCCCAGGGAATGACTGGTATAGAAATAAGATTAAGAAGTAAGACAATATGCACGCACACACATATATACATTTATATATATATATACTAATGTGCATATGTGTGTGCATGTGTATGTGTCATTTTCACAGATATCTGCACATGTGTCTTCGGGAAAATGCAATCTTATCTACGTAGAAAGCCACTGCTCCAACTCTTGTCACTAGTTGCCGAAACCACGCGATTTGGTCGTTGCGTGGGTGGACGCTTCCATGTCGATTTAATTTCGAGAAAACTGAAGGAAAGATGTGGATATGGTGCTGTGTATCACTTCTCTGAAATGAAGATGGTGAAACAAGGAGCAGTAGAAAGAGAAAGAAAGGAATTGACAGAGAGGGAGGAAAATATAGGAACTGAAAGTGAGAGAAAAAAAAGAAAGAGTGAGACGGTGAGCGAGAAAGAGAGAGGTTAGTAGCGGACCGAACAGGAATGATCTTTACAAGATTCTTGAGCGTAAACTTCATGAATAGTATTGAAAATCGCCCAACGAAACTATCGGCATAGGTTTCTTCGTTTTTTTAGTTGGTCTGGCTCCTTGTCTGACTGGCTGGCTGTATTTGTATATATCATACGTACAAGCTGCACCAATGGAGCTAGAAGGACTGAAAATTTAAACAGATACTTCTTATTTTGTCTAGAAAGACAGATGTGGGTTTTCTTATTCCCTTTAGAATAGCTTTCCAGTGGAGGTGTCGATTTGTGATGTAAGTTTATGCTAAATTAGCCCCTTAGTTGATACCCTGGTAGCATTCACGCTTGATTTTTGGAAATTCAGATTTTTTTACTGATCACTGCCCAACGAAATGTGAGAGAAATAACTTATTTATTGATCATTGATTTTTCCATTTTTTGTAATTGATCACCCCTACATGGCATACTGCAAAAAGTTGTTGGTCATGTGACAGTTTCCATTTAATCACTAACCAGACTGATATTTATCATAATGGTATTCAAAACATACCGATATATATATATGTGTGTGTGTGTGTGTGTGTTGAGAAATCGATGTATGATCCTACAGAATGATTATGAATTACGTTGTATTATATTGATACTCTTATTTGAAATGATCTCCCGTCATTACATACAGTTATTTGTGTTTTTACATTACCAGCGACTGTTTAGCTCAACGATAAGAGACACAACTTATATATATATATATATATATATATATATATATATATATATATATATATATATATATATATATATATATATATATATATATATACTATCAAGAAATGGATATATGATCGGACAGGATGATAATAAATTGCGTTATATAATATAAAAATTCTTATTTCAAATGATCCCCCGTTATTCTACGGTGAATGAACCATCTGGCCAACACAACGTAAATAGAATAAACAATCAAGGAAAATATGGCTGCAGCAAGAATTGAACCTGTGACCGAAAGGGTAGCCGCTTCAACTTAGCGTTGCTCTTATTTAGGGGACACTGCATTACTGACAGTTATTTAGCTCAATTGTAAGAGCCACGCTCCTTTGAAGCGGCTACTTTTCCTGCTGCAGTCCCACTTTCCATTAATATTTATTCTACCTACGTTGTCTAGGCTAAATGGTACATTCACCATAAAATAAGGGGGTGTCAATTTAAATGAGAGTTTCTATATGATATAATGCAATTTATAATCATATATATATATATATATATATATATATATATATATATATATATATATATGATACATATGGTACAGATCAGGCTAGCAGTATAGAGTGCTCGATACATTCAACTTTATACTATGAAAGTCAAGTTGTTTTAGAGTAGAGCTGGAAAGAAATTGTAGAATGTGGATTTGCAAACTGTTTGTGTAGCAAATCCACATTCTAATATATATATATATATATATATATATATATATATATATATTGTAGAATTTGGATTCGCTACACAAACTAGCTCATGTTTCTGCTCTCTCCAGGCTTCATCAGGCGAATGATCCGCCTAATGAGTCCTGGAGAGGGCAGAAATATGAGCTAGTTTGTGTAGCGAATCTACGTTCTACTATATATATATACTTCATTCATATATATATATATATATATATATATATATATATATACTTCATATACATATATATATACTTCATATATATATATATATATATATATATATATATATATATACTTCATATATATATATATATATATATATATATATATATATATATATATATATGTATATATATATGAAGTATAAAGGTAGACTTAAAGATTAACAGGGCAAAACAAAAGTAATATTCAATGAAGAGGGCAAGAACCCTGAAGAGTTTGATGAATATATTTACTTATACTTTTCGGATGATAAAATTAGAGAAAGACTGTGGAAGCAAAATGAAACGACGCGTAACGATCGCTGCAAATCACTTGGTATGAATAGGGACATATTGAAGAGCAATTTGCTAATGGGCTTAAGGCGCAAAGCATACAATGAATGCTTAATACCAGATATGACTTACAGTTACAAAACATTGATATGATCATAACGAACTGAAAACCAACCATTGAATCCCACTGAGAGCAATGGAAAGAATAACGCGAGGAATAACCCGAAGAGGCATAAGAAGATCAACATGGATCAGAGGAAGGATTTGAGTAAAGGATAGTGCACGAATAACTAAGAAAAAATGGTGACGGTCTGAACACTTTGCAAGAAGAGATGAAAACAGATGGAGCAAAAAACTAACCGATTGGCATCCGTGGGATAGTATCTGCAGTAGGAAAAGACCAGATACATAATAGATGGATGAGATAGTAAGGTTTGGTGGTAAGACGTAGCAGAGGTTAGTGCAATCACAGCTGTCATGGAAAGAGATGGAAAAGGCCTTTGTCCATCAGTGAACTCATACTGAATGATGATGATCATGATGATCATGATGATGATGATATAATTCGAAAATTCGATTTTCACTGGTGACGACGTTTTTGCTGAACTTGATAAATATCATTGTACCTGGTGTATTGTTCAAGCTTGTCTCGATAGGCCATTGGTTTGTATAGTGAGGGTGACTCTCGCCGGGTGCCCTTCTCTTATGGCCCTGTACCAGACTAAGCAAAACTTAGTAAATATCAGGGTGTCTAGCTACCCTGTTCTCGAGGCCTTATGCCAAACTAAGCAATACTCTTTTGGGATTTTTCATTATATCATTATTTTCCTCGGAAATTGAAAATAAGTAGTTTAATTCAACTTTAATAGAATCAATTAACAATTTCATGTATATAGACTTCCTGAATAATTCTGATTTTTTTTTTTTTTTGTGGTTTTGAAAAGTTTAGTTGTGCCGGGGGTGCGAGTGGCGTAGCTGTTATTGATGTGGAATCAGCGAGCCTGTTCACTTCGCATTAATTCCTTTCCGAAAGTCATAAATCTACCTCTTACCCATTCCCAATCTATGTGTAAAATAATAGTGTAAACTGGTCTCTCTAGTCTTGGAAAGGTAACCAGTTTAGGAGACAGACAGCTCTGATTCCCAAACCAGGGAGTGGTACCCTCTTGAGGCGATTGGATGCCAATTTTGATGTCTTTCTGACAGCTCCTGTCACCGAGCAGATGCTAGATGTACTGCACTCCGCTTTCCTGTGAACTAAATCAAGGAGACCGAGGGGAGAGGCTTGTCCACTGGGGATCGTAGGATCACCGTACGTTTCGTCCAGGCTTGCATCCTGAAAAGATCACCCATGTCGTTCCATTAATTGTAGAGACGGAAGAGTGTTTTTAACGAGTAACTCCCTGGCATCTAAAATGCAATCATAGAAAGAGAAAAATGTATAGACAGTCGATATTCTTTGTGATCAGATAATCGCATCACTTGAAATCACCTTCGTTCTACCTGTCTCTAGTATAGAGCGCTTCGTCTTGGTGTAACGGTTAACAAGATTGTGTTACTGATCATTACTACTGAGTAGTGAGTTCGATCCTCATAATCCATCTATCTGAACTATTTGATTATATCTATCATCCTTTGCCTATTGGCCATAATTCTATAAAATGTCATTGAAATTCATCGAGAACTTTTGAAGATACTGCACGGACAAACAGACAAACACCTTTCCAACTCTACTGGCAGAAGTAATTAAATATTTACCCACGACTGAATTGGTAAAGAGTATAGCCACATGAATATTTACTGCTAGACACGGAGCAATACATAAGAGTTACCAAACAACTCATTGGTTAAAAAAAACTACTTGTTTCAAATTGATTTTTGAAAAAAAAAGAATAATGTAAATCTGTTCAGAGATTTGAAAAAAAATTATCTGAAAATGGATACTGACTGATTTTCTCGAGCCTGGCTACATTTTTGTTTGTATCCGCGAAGCGTGTATCTATTTTTGCTTTTCATAAGTTAAAAGTCATAACTTTACATCTATATGAGATAACAAAAAATGTTTTAGCTTCTTAAATTACGGACGCTTTTTCTCACTTCACATTTTTTTATTCCGAGAATTGGTTTTAAAAAAAAAAAAAATTATATGACTTTAAAAGAAATAAATGTTCCCCTATTTTCGCCTCTCTCTCTCTCTCTCTCTCTCACTCTCTCTCTCTCTCTCTCTCTCTCTCTCTCTCTCTCTCTCTCTCTCTCTCTCTCTCTCTCTCTCTCTCTCTCTGTTCATTCCTTTCTCATAAATGCTATTAACCTATTCAAATTTGGTTTGAACGAAAAAGTTTTTTGGCATTCATAGAACTGTCGACATTCGTCGCAGTTAAAAACAAGGGAATACATATTTATGCAGGCCCACATAGAAATGAAAAGAAACGAACTTTTGGACCACTTAAAAGCAACTAGAGCGTGCATACCTCTGTCAACACAATTGTCACTTGAAACTGAATGAAAAAAAATCACAAATAACTACGA
This sequence comes from Thysanoteuthis rhombus, assembly GCA_963457665.1. Lineage (NCBI taxonomy): Eukaryota > Metazoa > Mollusca > Cephalopoda > Oegopsida > Thysanoteuthidae > Thysanoteuthis > Thysanoteuthis major. Next base: position 22,328,508 of record OY735226.1, read on the forward strand.
TGCAGGGGTGACTATCAAAATTCTTGTATCCACCCCAAAATTTTCTCCTTTGCCTACCCTTCGACAAAACATTACTGAAATTCATTGAGAACTTTTGGAGATATTGCATGGCACAAAGATGGGTGAATACATAAATGTATTAAAACAATTCATTGAAAAAAAATCCACCCCGATATCTAACCAATTCTTCCTTTATCCAATGAACTACCCTTCCAAAAAAAATACAATTAAAATTCATTGATAATTACCTTATAAATTGTGCAGACATATAGCTACGATGCGGGGGGGTGACTGTAAGAGAACTCATGGATCTGGACCAAAATTCAGTCAATCCTCTCTTAGTCTATTGGCTATCCTGACACAAAATTACATTGAAATTCATTGATAACTTTTGTAGATATTGAATGGTATGGATATATATGCTTGGGGAGGTAACTGGATATAATTCCACCACGAAATTTAATCACTTCTTCTGTAGCCCGTTGCCTACCCTTTCATAAAATTCCATTGGAATTTATTCAGAACTTTTGGAGATATCGTGTCGACAAAAAGACAGATGGACAGACACGAGTGAATTTCTCCAGACTTTGTAGTCAGAGGTTTAATAAACAAGGTTTCACAATAAGTCGTTTATATTACGCGCAAAAAACTCGCCATGTGAAATTCCAGAAAAACGATCCAGGAACATTTTGTTAGAATCACACGTATTGCAATGCGAAAGGGCAAATGGCATAAAGTCATGTAAAAGGATATGGAGTGACCGAAAGCGTTTAACCTCAGAGCAAAGGGCATAAGAAGGCGGGTAGAATAGTGAACGAGAAATGCGTCTGCGCATGCGTATTCATACGTGGAGCGCAGACGTAGGAGTCAGCAGAAACTGAATTTTGAAATTTGCCAGTAACACCTTGATTTTATGTTTCTTTTCGATATTTTAATTCTGATTAGATGATGATCATGATGATGATGATTATTATTATTATTATTATTATTATTATTATTATTATTATTATTATTATTATTATTATCCGCATTTTCACACCAGTTGCCTGGTGGTCAACGCTAGAGACTGGTTGTCTTCTCAAGTCTCCAGCTTTCCTCTTTTCACTGTAACAATCCACTGCAGTGCTGTGGATTACGTTTTCACGCAAGTTGTCTGGTGGTTATCGCTGGAGGCTGAGTGATAGTAAGTACCCTCGGGTCTCCAGTCCCCTTTCATATAGCCCTCACCTAGTACTGCAGCGCTGTGGTTTCTACCCTGAGTACTCGATGGCTTCCATTCCCCAGAGCTGTCTCTGGTTTGTGTTCAATTAGCAGTGTATTGACGTTGCTACGCTGTCGTATCTGGTTTTCTACCTTTTCTGGGCTAGTTGACTACATTCACTGGTTATAGAGTTTACGGTGCAATCTGTTTCTCCACGTAACCGGTATGGCTGTGTCGATTCTGTCGATTTTTGCCCTGATATAGTTTGTCTTGCTGCATTTGTTCCGGGGCCACCATGATGAGTAATTCTGTTTCTCTCTTCATTTTTTCCTTTGCATAACCATATCAATGATTCCCTATCTGCGACATTTTATATCTATCTTTGAAATTCTACGCACATTTTTTTTGTTCCCATTTTTCTTGCCTTGTTTGCTGTGCTGCTCCTTCTTTTTGTTGTCTGTTGCACTGTTTCGGGCGTTTTTATAATATCTTCACTATTTGCTTACACATACATTTCTAATCCTCTTTTGGCCTTTTGGGTACAGTCTTCGATGCTGATGAGTCATGTACCGTCTTCTTTCCTCTTTACACACAGTATATAAGTGTCATCTCTGGGATGTAAGGCCGTGTGCATCGTCATAATCTTTCTTGTTTGCCGGTCCATCGATTGTGTATTTTAACATCGATATTGCCCATGTGTTTATTCCTTTGATCACATTCCAATTATAAAGTCTGGTCTCTTATATTTTTCTCATCTTCCCAGTGTATTCCCTTCATGTTTCCTCTTTCATTTCTTCTCGTTTTATCGCGTCACACTCGAGAACTCTGAGAAATTCCAATCGCTATAGGACTTCATTTGTACATTACCATTGGTGCACATATTTGTATTCTGAACTCCATCCCAATGTCGTTGCTGTAGTCTTTCAGTTTGCTAAACAACGTCTCGAGCTCTTCCCTGTTCTTTTCGAGTAGTTTTATGTCGCCGACGTACATGTAGGGGTTTACTTTTTCCTTTTGTTTGGGGGAATTGGTATCCTCTACTGTTTTTCGGAAACCTGTTAAGTGGTTTAATGGTAAGAACAAATAATAGTGTGGAGGAAGTCTCCCCGGAAGATTCCCTTTTTTATACTTACCTCTCTTGAGTTTCCTCCTGTAGCTGTCAGGTCTACTTTCCAATTTTTCATAGCGTTAGCTATGAATCTCACCACTGGTTCGCTGATCTTGAATATCATGAGGCATTCGAGTATCCAGCTATTTGGGATCACGACGTATACTTTTTTTTATGGTCGCTTCATCTCATTGCAACGGGTAAGCCACGTTCTTCTTTTTCTATTTTATTGCAGATTTCCTGTAGTTCTATCTTCGAGAGCCATTTATCTTTCCGGGTTTGTTTCTCTTGATTAGCCAGGCACTGATTTGATGCCCCCACGGCACCACCATTATTATTATTATTATTATTATTATTATTATTATTTAAAAATAATTGCGCTTTTGTTAACTTAAAGTAACGGAAACTGCTCGCGATATCAACTAAGTATTTGGCCAGGTTCTCGTCAACGAATGTACAGCTCAACATTGTCTCCGAAAGAAGGGCGCGAGCCTTGAATATGAGGAAGGTCGTTGACGTCCTTCTGTAATTGATGATAACCAATTGAGAGTCATCATTGAGGCGGACCCACGCAAAACAACTCGATAGGTTGCAGCAGAACTAAACATTGACCACTCACTTTAATATTCAATATTTTAACCTTATTGGAAAAGCAAAAAAGCTCTTCAATTGGCTGCTGCACAAGCTGAAATAAAATAAGAAAAAAGTGGCCGTTACAGAGTCTGCTCTGCGCTTCTTTAGCGCAACAAAACCGTTCTTGATCGCACTTTGAAGGAGACCAGATTCCGTACATCACCAGAAGGCGTTCTGCACAGGGACAGAAGGTGAAGCCTTAGAACACTTCCCCGAACCAAACTTGCATCAAAATGAGATTATAGTCAGTGTTTGGTGGTTGGCAAGTGGAATAATCCACGATAACTTCTTGAATCCATCGCAACAAAGAAGTATAGACAGGAAATCGATAAAATGCGCTAAGAACTACATCGTTTACGTTCATTATAGGTCAATCAAAGAGGGCCAATTCTTCTCTGTGACAACATCTGATCACATGTGGGACGAGTGATCCTACAGAGACTGAAAGGACGAGGCAACGAAATTCACACTGCTTACACACCAGACCTTTCCGACCAATTCTCCCCCTGCCAGGGAAGTTCTTCCACAACCAAACACCAACCCAAAATGTCTTCGACGAATTCAATAGTTTCAGAAAAAATAGATTTTTTTCTAGAAGGCAAAATGTGTTGATTCTTGTTCATATTAATAACTTTCGTTCTAAACAGAGATATACTGCTTCAAAGTTGATAGTGAAAAATTGCAATTATTTTTGCACCAACCTAATATCGCAAGTTGAGCCCTTGCCTTCAAAAAATGTCGGTAATAATTTTTGGAATCGTATTGTACTTATAAAACATTAAAAACATGTCGCTTAGAATTTTCTCGTTTATGTGCAATATTTCTTGATTGTTGAACTAATTTAAGGGCAAAATTTAGTAAAGATCCAAATTATCAAGTTTAACGTAAGATAAAATTATATTTCTAATTAGTTACGTCACTGATGACGTAAACGTGACAGACGACTAATCCCCATTTCTAATTATCATATGTGTGAATAGTAAGATAAATTGTTTACGGTGGATGGTAGTGTCTAGTTTTGTTTTTGTTTTGTTTTTTGTTTTGTTTTTTTAATGAAATTAAGTACATATATATATATATATATCAAGTACATTTCCATTTGGGGGAAATGTTGAGCACACCAAGCTACTTTCTGTGCTGATAAACTCTTCATTATAATTTTGACGAACTTCGATTCTTCCACTTCAACAACTAACCCTGTCAATCTCTGCATTCACTATGAAGAACATGTGGCCTCGGACGATCGCCATTGATATATGTTGGAAGAGCCAGGTGGTCTCGCATGGCACTATGAGACGTTGAACAGCTTTCAGTGGATTGTCATTATATACTTCGGAATTCATTTTCTATATATTATTGACCGGGTCCCTCCCTACCTGTAATCTTGGACAAGCAATAGTGTCGTGAGATATTCAGGTATATTTTAATTCATTTGAGTGAAATATATACTTCATCACATGGACAAAACTTTTAGTAAGATATGAGCTGTACTTGTTAATATAATTATCTGATTCTTCTGGGGGCTTGGTTTTCAAGGATTTTTTTACAAAAGTATCGTTCCCTTTCTTGATAATTCCCAATGCTCCAACAATTACAGTTATTGAGCAGGTTTTCATTTTCCACATTTTTCTATTTCTATTTCGAGGTATTTGTACTTGGAGATCTTATCAAATTCCTTTACTGCTACGTTTTGATCTGCAGGTACAGGAATATCTAGCAAGTGATATCTCTCTCTCTCTCTCTCTCTCTCTCTCCCTCTCTCTCTCTCTCTCTCCTAGATGTTATCACAATATCAGGTCTATTGGCGTTTATTGTTCTATCAGTGGGAATTGAGAAGTCCCAGAGATGTATTACTGTTATTATTATTATTATTATTATTATTATTATTATTATTATTATTATTATTATTATTATTATTATCATTATTATTATTATTAGCAGCAGCAGCAGCAATCTCACGTCAGTTATTATTATTATGGACGAGAAATGATCGATAACACCATGCTGGTTAATAATTTTTTTAAAAGATGGAAAACAAGACTGAATTCAAGAAGTTTATGGTGAATAGAACCTAGTTCGTCGATATCATTATGCAAGCCATCTGGTTCATGAGTTTTTTGTTAAAACATCCGCTCACTCTTGTGGTGTGCTAGAGTATCAAGGCCTCCCTCCACTTCCTCTAGTACATTTACCTAGAGGTCATTATCGAAACAACATTTAGAAATTTTGCATGTATTGCCAAATCTAACACTGTTAAATCTTTTTGTTTATCCCTTGTGGCCTCATAATTTGCAAGGGCGACTACTCTTCTATGCTGATGGGTCTTCTATCGCCTTCTTTCCTCTTCACGTGCAGTCTGTGACATCACTGGGGTATAGAGCCTTGTTCATCGTTATGTGTTTCCAAGTCCACTGGTCAACTGATTGGAGTATATCCTTTGTCCATCCAAGAAATGGACCTGTGTATCTTACTACCGATACTTCCTATGAATTCATCCATTTCATCGAGTTTCGGCTATTTAGCTTAGTCTCTAATATATTTCCTATTTCTCTGAGGTATTCCTTTCATATTTACTCTTCCATTTCTTCCTGTTTTATCGAGTCGCATTCAAGAACCCCTAGGTATTTATTTCGGCCCTGTGTGATTAATGCCAAGATTATTTTTTTTATTGTGCAGTAAATTGGTTCTTTCTGTCACTATAGGACTTCACTTGTGTATTACCATTTGCGCGCATTTTCCTATTCTGAACCCCATCCAAATTTTTTCGCGGTATTTTCTCCAGTTTGTTAAACAACGTTTCGAGCTCTTCCCTGTTCTTTGCAAATAGCTTTATGTCGTCCATGTACATGAGTTGGTTTACTTTTACCCTTTCTTTGAGTAAATAGGTATCTTCTATTATTTTTCAGGATTCTGTTGAGTGATCAGAACAAATAATAGAGTGGACAGAAAGTCTCCCTGGAGGATTGCCCTTTTTATTCTTACCTCTGCTAAGTTTCTTACAGCAGCTATTAAGTCTACTTTTAAGTCTTTTTTTATAGAGTTGGCTATGAATCTCACCACTGGTTTGCTTTCTTGAATATCCTAGGGCATTCGAGTATCGAACTATGCAGAATCATGCCGTAAGCTTTTTTTTAATCAATCCATCTCGATGCAATATTTTTCTTCTTTTCTTTACTTCTTTTAAAATCATATGGTCACTGTAGAGCAAGTTATCAGCTCCTTTGGTTTCTTTCCTATATCCGTCAGATTATTCCACGTTGGCATGTGATTGGTCTATAGTAACTTGCCTAACCCCCTTTTTTTAATATTTGGTCATCCAATCTGGAACCTCACCTTCATCTACACAACTTTGGAGTTGGTGGATCAGTCCATCATGCAGTGTAGCAAATTCCTTAAAACCATATTCGTGGATTTCATCTCGTACTCGTTCTTTTTCAGTTGGTTATTTTGGGGAAAGTTTTTTTGGTGTGTTTGTATCCACGTCTATTTTTCACCCTCTTGTATATGTTTGAGTTCTTCTTTAATATCATCTAACCTTTCTGGTTATTTGTAGAGTCTTTTTTGACATCCTCATACATCATTCCAGTAGTCTCCTGTGTCCATTGCGTCTGGTTTAATGTTCTGTTCTCTTTCTCCATTCAATGTTCGGTAAAGTTTTACTTCGATGTTTTGAAAAGTGCGGTCCTGTGGGTATTGGGCAACCATTTCTCTATATCTCTTTAGTTTTGATTCTTTGGCTAGTCTACTTTGGTGTTAGGAACGAAAACAGTGTTGAACCAATCTTTTCTATCTTAGTGGATGCTTTTCGTCACAAATTTGAAGAAAATAGTTGAAGCAGTTGAGATACGGCTTTATCGAATGTTCAGGATATTGAGAAGAAGATGTAGAAAATTGCTTATTATGAAGCTTATCTGTCTGTAACTTGGTAGGGAAATGTTTCTGTATTTGATCAGTGAACTGTGTAAAACTCATTGGTGAAAACGCACTGGAATTCATTCAAAATTGTTCTAGTCCTCATGAAACACAGTGGAAATTATACAAAAGTTATCAAAGTCACTACACATCTATATCCAAAGGTGAAAGTGGTGTAACGGTAAAAGATGCTGACAGTGGAATTGGCGAGCCCAGTTCAAACCCTAGCTGAAACTGTTTGCGTTCACTTCACAATGATTCCCTTGGGAAAGCCGTAAATCCATCTCTTCTCTTTACCCCCAACCATAGAGGAAATAACACGGAAGATTGGGCTCTCTACCCTTGGGAGGTAACCAGTCTAGGAGAATGACAACTTCGAATTCAAAACTATGGAGAAAGCAATGGGGAATCATTCTAATATCCTTGTATAAGATAATCATCGCAATGCACAGTTTAAAGCTGTGGAGATTCATTATCATTCGTGTCCTGGGACGGTATGGTACAATCTGGAAATATTTACAGGGTGTTTCACAATGGACACGACCGTCTCTTCGAAAACTTGTATTTACCATTTCAAACCTAAAAACTATTTCTCAAAACACAAATTCCCAAAAGGTGTTAATTCCACATACATTTCGATATGCCATAGATTTTGGAAATGATTTCCTTTAACCTGGATTCAGGTTTGTAACCACTTTATTACATACATAACTGACACAACACAAAGGGATGGGTGCTCGAATTAGACTAGCGCATGATTTTTTCAATTGTTAATTACTGCTGTATCCGAGTACAGTATTGCTACGTGACTTGTGCTGTAGCATACATTTTCACAGGTGCATAGATTCTACATTCATGTCAAAGGTTGAGTCCTTTATGAAATTGTCAACGATATGGAAGGAAAGGGTCACTTTACTGTTTACGGTCTGTGTATGTGCAGCTTGGTCCCCTGTGCGTGCGTATTGGTACATGCGCGGAATTCGCGACCAGTAGATGAGAAAAAGAAGGAGATTATTTTGAAAATAGGGGAGGGATATTCTCGATGCTTCATTTTTGCACATACCACATCTTGTCACGTGGTAACGCCCGCAAAAGCGTTAGGAATAAGGACGAAAATAAATGTGTATTTTTTCTGCTTATTCAAATATTCGACCAATCCGTTGGAGGCAGACCATTGCGAACACAGACGCCCAACTCCAACCTCCCCGACAATTTATATATATATATATATATATATATATATATATATATATGCCCATCTCTAGTTCCTGAATTTTATATTATGCATAGATAGAGCTGTGCGTACATATATCTATAATATACCTATATATACATATATATATACATATATATATATATATATATATATATATATATATATATATATATATATATATATATGTGTGTATATATATATGTATATATATATATATATACACACACATACATACATAAATACACACAGACGCGCACACACACACATATACATACACACTCACACACACACAGATATATATATATATATCTCACCTCCAACCTATGCATCTCTCTTCTACATTTGCTGCGATTGGATCAGGAAACCAAACTGTATATTTTTTTTATCTCACTCATCCGTTGTTGGACTTTATTCATATTTTGCGGGGGCTAAAACAACTTCCATTTTGGACTTCGGCATATATATATATATATATATATATATATATATATATATATATAATACTGTAATAAACATTTTGCTTCTTATCTCTTCGTTTTGTGAGTTAGAAGCAGGAAAACATTTTTTTAAGAATCAACGTAAAAACATATGGATTTCATCCTGTTTTGTGGTTCTAGATGTTAAATTTCAGGAAAATGTTTTTTTAATGATTCTAATTTTTTTCATTGAATTCAGATTCGATTATGGAGTTTGAAAAAGTCAACTCACATTGCTATGTGGAAGAGTTGCTAAACTAGACATTTGGAATACCCTTCGCTCAATACCGTGATAGACCCTGTAATCTTAATTAAAAACATATGTTTCTTTGCTCAATTACTTATGAACGATACTTATTATATTAATGATCATTTATTTATATGAAAAATATCGCTCCTAGGTGTGTGATTGAGCACAAAATATATTTTTCATTGTCTGAGATTGCATATTTCCTTGATTGATTCAGAACAAGATTTTAGAAGGATAAAAAAAATTGCTTTATTCAATCTAACAATTTGATTCTGTTGAAGAAAGCATTTTCCTGAAATCTAGAATTCTGAACCACAAAACTTGACTAAATGCACGCCTTGTTATACTGATTGCAAAATGTAGCTATTCTAGCTAAATGTTCCTGTTTTTGATTCTCAAACTCAAATGATTAGCAACAAAATGTCTGTGTAATCGAATACTTATGACAAGTATTGTATATAATACACACACACATATATATATATATATATATATATGAATTACAAATTGTATCATATTAGATAGAAGCTTATTTGAAATGATCTGCTATCAGCACACGATGAATGTATCACTCAACCTAGACGACGTAAATACAATAAACAATTAAAGGAAATGGGGCTGCTGCAGGAATCGAACCAGCCACCGATAGGGTAGCTGCTTCGACGTAGCGTTGCCCTTACCATTGAGCTAAACAGCCTCCAGTAAGGCAATTAAATAACTGCTTTCAACCCAAATTCTCATCTCGTTTATTCTCGGTGTATTTGCTTCTCCAGTGGCAGGTCCATTTCCTGCTTTCTTTAATTGTTTATTTTAGATACGTTGTCTAGGTTGAGTGATACATTAATCATATAACGACGGGAGATCATTTCAAATAAGTTTTTATCTGATAGAACGCAATTTATAATCCATACTGTCGGATCACATATATCCATTTCTTAATAGACGTATATACACATGTACATATATGTGATAATTACAAGGCATTCATTTGGAAATAATTGCTCGGCACTGATTTTACTCAAGCAGCTTTGAATTGTATAAATAAATTTTTAAAAATGAGCATCGTGCGGGGATCGAACCTACGTTCAGCTTGGAAGCAATCTTATACACAGGCTCGGCTCTTACTACTGAGCTCATGGTAAGGCAAGAGTTTGAAACGAATTTCCTTGGAACGATTATATATACAGGTATAGGATGTGCGGGGTGAACGGTTCAAAAACTGGACTCGGCGAACCGAGTTCTAACTCTGACTGAGGTACGTTGTGTTCACTTCAGACTAATACCCTTAAGAAAGGCATAAATCCATTTCTAACTTTAGTTATGGATTTTTTAAAAAGCACAGGGTGAAGTTAATGATGCCTCTTTGGGTGCTAATCGCCTCTAAGTCCATTTCACTCACTGACCGAGTAAGAATTAATGTAATATGACCAGCGTAAGGGCATTACCTACGTATTTGATGGTATCCTCCGCTTTACGAAATATCACATTATGCCATCTCGTTTTTACTTTTTTGTGCATCCATTTCCCAAGACGTGTCCTGGTGTATCGGATAAGCCTAAGATTGCTCGGAAGGCTGTTACGATTAGCATAACATTGGCAGTCAGAGAAGAATATTATTTTGAAGTCTAGGAACACTCAGAAAAGTTTTCCTTGTAAATCAATGATGATTTCTTCTTTTCTTTGCACCATTTCAGGTTACGAAAGGTTTCTACGTTTGCATAGCAGAGGAAGCCCGTATATTGGTTGTCCCAAAGACAGGAAATATTTTTTAGATTATAATTGCTAAACCAAATACCTGCTCTCACGGGCGGGTTAAATTGCTGTCAAGAAACAATTCATGAAATTGGTAGATAGATAGAAAGATAGATAGATAGATAGATAGATAGAACCCAGATAAAAAGGGTAATATTTGTAACTTTTAGAGTTTTTCTTACTATCTCAGAATATGTCGAATGTACATATACACTGCTTAAAATAGATAGTCATTCTTTCTCTTGATCCCAGCCCCTCTCTATGAGCGATACCGAGGCATCCACTATTAGCGAGAGCTCTCCCTCTTACTCTCCCCTCCTATCTATGAATGATACGAAGTCCAAACCGTCTGTGCAATCCAGGTATTCGGTTGAAAAAGTAATGTTCGTTCTAGTATAAATATACGTTGTAAATCGCCATGCCCAACCTAATATTTTAGATGATTTTCAAAAAAATCCGAAAGTAACATTTGTACACATAGATAATTTCATGGGGTTATTCAGTGTTATTTTTGCGATACGCTGTCACATACAGACGAGCGGACAGACTTGTGGTGAATTATGATATGTACTAAATATAATGTGCCTGGATGTTTGAGATTTTCGACGTGTTATGTTCGACGTGTTATGAGTTACATTTTAAAGCCCATTTATAACTTTTTGGACACATTACATAGAGGGATGTCTCAATAAATGTTGCCAGTGAATGCTCCTCTAAGAAGGGAACTTGTATGCTACTCTTGAAGGACCCTAATGGCATTGCCAATCGTGCACGTTGTCTTCTTGGATTTTCCTGATATTTTCGACGCATGCTGCGCACACCACGAGAGCTGTGTACACACATTAGCCTTTTTTTGTAGAGTTTAAAGGGAAACTCATTGAAGTGAAGAAACAGATCGCATGTATTGTCCTGGGTCACGCATAGGTTTTCCAAAACAATGGATTTTGAAGATAATTAAGAACCGTACGTTTGGGACTCAGCAGACCAAGAACCATAAATTCTAGTCGGCAGCAAGCCGAGAATTATTGAAGCACTGCAGTAGGAGAACCTTTAATTACCACAGAAAACGGACTCAGGAAAGCACGAATCCACTGCCAGATATCTTTAAGTGACTGACCGAGCATTTGGGAGAACCTGACTGCCCTAACTAGCTTGCCACTAGACTGTAGTAGAAGCATTAAAAAGCTATTACAAGCATTGCCGACCTCCAAATTACTGTAGGTCGAATCTGGATGCATTTTCAACGCAGATGGAACGTCCAGGCGAAGCGTGTGCAGATCTCGGGATGAGCCGTCGTCGCCATCGATATTATAGTCCAGAGGGAAGGGCGTCACATTGGGCGCCAAATCGCAGTTGTCTCCCTCCTAGACTAGTTGCTTTTCTAATCTTCCCAACGATTTCACCTATAAATGTGGATGGGATGGAGATAGATAAATGGGCATTGGTGTGTGAAGGTAATATATAAAAAACGTTGACGGAAGTTTTAACTGGAGTCGCCGATTCCATCGTGCGAGCCGTGACCGACTACGCCAATCGCAGAGACAGCAAGTTAACAATGCTTCGTCCCTCTGTTTGGAATACGCATAAGACTCTCTCATTAAATTAAATGAATCCGATGTCCATTAGAATCGACTGGGAAAAGGTCCAATATTGAAAGGCAGGAAATCTAATCCGTGTCGATTTGAATTTCTTCGATAACACTGTGCAACATATTATTACTTTGTTTTTGTTCCTGGGTAATGTTATTTTCTAATTGATTATGTCTGAAGAGTATAGAAAATGTCGATGATTCCATTCAAACTTTGCTATTGTGTCCAGGACAGAGACAATTCAAAATCTGCTTATTTCCTATTGGACAACAGGCGAATTTGCACATTCTTAATCCTGTGAAGCAACAATGGCTATTACATATGAATATAAATGTCCAAGTCGCAAAGGCAAAGTTTGAAGAGAATGAGAGACATTTTCTATATTTACTATACATAAGCTATTAAAACATAACATTCACTACAAAGTACAGTATAATGTTTGTAGTATTGTTGAGTGATGGATATCATTCGTTAATCGCGTTACTTCAAAAGATATCATAGAATAAATAAAATGGGAAAGAGAGAAAAGGCGTCTTAGAAACAATTAGGAGACAGAATTGATAATTAACTATTAACCAAATGGGATATGAAGAGTTTGTGTGAAAGGAAGAGGGTGTTAGAGGGGAAGAGAGAGAGTTATGTACATATATGTCCATCTGTGTTGTCGAGCTAAATCGATCTCGGAAAAACGTCCAAATGTGCAAAAAAACACCTTTTTATGGCTATTTGTAATAGCTGGGAATTGGTATGTTTTACTAAAGTGGCAAGGAAAATGGCTCAAAATGGTTACAATTGCAGAAAAATAGCGCTAAAAAATGGCTAATAATAACACTGAACGTTGAATATTCGCGCTGCCAAAGCTAGAAATAGCTGGAAATCGGTATGTTTTACTAAAGTGGCAAGGAAAAAGGCTTAAAATGGCTACAATCCCAGAAAAATTGCGCTAAAAAATTGGCTTATATTAACGCTGAATGTTGAATATTCGTGCTGCCAAAGCTAGAAACGTGCTAAATTTAGCGTGAAAAGCGCTAAGTAGGCAACACTGGGATGTCACATCCAGCAGCTCTTTCTGAGAACTACGTGCCGCAGGATTTAAATTATGTCTCCATGAACTGAACAAATATTTTTTGCACTTCAGCTGCAATTTTAGTTTTCTTAAAATAAAATAAAAATCAATATCCAGGAAATGTTGCTCTTCTTCCATCTTCAATACTAGAATCAATAAATAAAAACACGCCAATTTCGACAAACTTTTTTTCTCGTTATACACTGTCATTAAGCAATGAAAAGCGATCTTTTGATGCTGGTCTAAACTAAACGCACCTAATGCCATTTTACGACAAAAACAAAACAAATATTCTGGTCAACTCAATGTTGTTGTCATTATTGTTACTATTAGATTTCACTGGAAATCAAGTGCCAGCAAGTTTCTTCAATTTTTCAGGACTCTCTTCCGTATTCTGGCCATCCTCATTAGAGCAATCGTCTGGATAATCTCAGTTCTCCCCAAATTCTTAGTTCCTCCAGCTATTTTGCTAGATTATTGAAGATTTTCCCCAGTTAGGGGGCTCCGGCCATTTATGACTTCTTCGGCTCAGTGGCAAAGTACAGACATTGCTTCTCACCCTGTAACCCGTCAGTACAATGCAACCTATTTGATATGATTCATTCATTATTCACTACCACAAAATCTGGTCTTTTGGCTTGGTATATTTTTGGTTTTTTGTTTCATTTTGTTTTGTTAGTTTTTCTTCCTTCTCTTCTCTCTGTTACGCCACTGCTAACAGCTGGGGTCGTAGATCTCATTTTTCTCGTACTCTCCTCTGTAGCGCTGTGGTCAGTATAGTCTCGATCCTTCCTTTTATCCCTAGTTCCTCCAATCTCGCTTTCAGTTCCTTTGGTACGGTTCCAAGTGCCCCCACTATTACTGGTACCACCCTGACTTTCATGTTACACAGCTTCTTCAGTTCTCTTATTGAAACAACCATAACCATCAAAGATGGCACAAGGTTCTACCTTTTTATATGTGCGTCTGTTGAGGTATTTGCTTACGTGTTTGTTTATCCAAATGCTTCTGACCAAACATTTTTTTCTCCAGACCTAGTAGCCTGGTACCCTCCTAAAAACATCTTTTGATTTTCGGAAGAACAGCCTCCTCCACTTATGGGGTATCTTATTTATAAATGACATCTAATTCTGGAGGATCTACATTTTTCTTGATGTTTTTTACTCGATTTTAGATATTTTCCAGTGGAAAACGCCAGTGACGTCATACGTAGAATTTATTCTGGACATTTCTATCATTCGATGGTATCTTTTTGAATGACTTCGAATTTTGACGCCACAGTCGTTCAATCATTGAAGTTTCTCCACGTTACAGAGCTTAGGCAAGCTATAGTTCCGTGATATATTTACATACATACATGTATATATATATATTAAATTATTTCTTTACATGGACAAAACTGTTCGTAAAATATGAGCTGTTCTTGTTGATACAATTTTGTGAATCCCCACGAGGCTTGGTTCTCCAAGATTTTTTTTTTTTTTTCTACATAAGGTTCAGTTTCTTTTTTGAAAATTCGCTCCGACAACAACAGGTATCATGCTGATATCCATCTTCCACATTTTTCTATTTCTATTTCAAGGTCTTTGTACTTCGAGATCTTATCAAATTCATTTGCTGCTACGTTTTGATCTGCAGATACTGAAATATCTATCAGTAAGTAGTATCAGATTTTGTCACAATAACAGGTCTATTGGCGTTCATTGTTCTTTAAGTGAATTGAGATGCCCCTGAGATGATAATAATTGTTGTTATTGCTGTTGTTGTTGTTGTTATTATTATTATTATTATTATTATTATAATTATTATTTCGGAATCTCACACCAGTTGCCTGGTGGTAACCGCTGGAGTTTGAGTGACAGCAAGTCTCCTCAAGTCTCCAGCCCTCCTCTCCTCGTACTCATAGGTCGCAGTAATTCTGCGATTTACAGCTTCACACCGGTTGCCCAGTGGTTATCGCTGAAGGCTGAGTGACAATAAGTCTCCTCAGGTCTTCAGCTAACGTCTCCTCTCTCTTTCGCATATCATGACAGAGCTACTATTCGTTGCAGTACTTATATCTCTAGCACCTTCCTCAGTATCCGTGCAGTTCCAAGTAGCGCTGTGGTCTGTACGGTCTCTATCCTCCCCCTAATCCCGATCTCCTCCAGTCTCTCCCTCAGCGTTTGGGGGACAGTTCCTAGTGCTCCCACTATGACCGGTACTACCCTGGTTTTCATGTTCCACATTTTCCTTAACTCCCTTGCTAGTATTATTATTATTATTATTACTATTTGCATTTTCACACCAGTTACTAGGAGGTCACCACTGGAGACTGAGTGATAGCAAGTCTCCTCAAATCTTGAGCTCTCCTCTGCGAACTCTCACAGTACACAGCAGTGCTGTGGTTTACAGTTTCACACCGGTTGCCTGGTGATTGTCGCTGAAGCCTGAGTAACTACGTTTCCTTAGGTCACCAGCCCTCCTCTCATATCAGCCTCACTTATCACAGCAGTGCTGTGGTTTGTAACGTCTCCCCCATGCTTTTTTTATTGGCTATTACGCCCATTGCTACCAGCAGGGTGTCGTAGATCTCATATTTTCCAGTACTCTCCTCAGTATTCGTGCAGTCCCCAGTAGTGCTGTGGTCTGTATAGTCACAATCCTCCCTCTTATCCCCAGTTCTTCCAATCTCGCCTCTAATCTTTGGTACGGTTCCGAGTGCACATTATTATTATTATTATTACTATTATTATTATTATTATTATTATTATTATTATTATTATTGTTATTGTTGTTGTTGTTGTTGTTGTTGTTGTTGTTGTTGTTGTTGTTGTTCCTGCATAAACTGACGACCCTCACTGGAAATCGAGTGACAGCAAATCTCTCCAGGGCTTTCCCTCCTCGGTATTCTAGCCGATTTAAGTAATGCCGTCGTCTAAATAACTCTTCCCGGGATTCCTTGTTCTTCCAACCTCTTTTCTAGACTCTTCGGGACTATTACAACGGCCCCGGCCTCTGTTGGCACTCTCATGTTCCACCGCTTCTCCAGCTCCATAATATTATCAATATCCCTTAATATTATCTATAACATTGTTTTGTTTGTTTTATTGGGGGGGTCCTCATTATACATCCTTCACCCACACACACACACATTTTCTTCTAATTTCCGTGCTTATTAATTGATGAATATTGTTCATATCTTCAGAAACTAATTTCGTCTTCGAAATGAGAGGAACTGGAATTCTTGGCATCAAAGAGCTGAAATCGATTGCAATCGAACCCGTTCGCGTCATATAGATAGCCCGTCCCTTCCCCTGAATTCTTTGACTGGCCTGAATGCATAAGTAGAGCGACAAGATATGAATGAATCGTGTTCATATTAATTGAGCGAAAAGAGGCGCGTTTGCCTCTGTAAGTGCGCATGCGCAGAATAAGTTTCGGCGTTTGTGTGATAGGAAGGTAGAAAGAAGAAAGGAAGAGAAGGGGAAAATAAGACTGAGCTTAAGAAAAAGAAAAAAGAGTAATAAATTAAGCGAAAGAAAGAAAGAAAAGGAGGGTTGGGGAAAGGAGAAAGAAAGGCAAGGCTGAAGAAAGAAAGAAAGAAATTGAGTGAAAAAAATTGTGTGAAAAAAGAGAGAAAGAAAGAAAAAAATTGAGTGAAAAAAGAGAGAAAAAAGAGAGAAAGAAAAAAACTGAGTGAAAATAGAGAGAAAGAAAGAAAAAATTGAGTGAAGAAAGAGAGAAAAATTGAGTGAAAAAAGAGAGAAAGAAAGAGAAAAATTGAATGAAAAAAAGAGAGAAAGAAAGATAAAAATGAGTGGAAAAAGAGAGAATGAAAGAAAAAAATTGAATGAAAAAAGAGAGAAAGAAAGAAAAAATTGAATGAAAAAAGAGAGAAAGAAAGATAAAAATGAGTGAAAAAGAGAGAAAGAAAGGCAGACAATGCTTCGAAAAAAAGAAAGAACGTAGAACAGCAAATTAAGTGAACGAAAGAAAGAAGGATAAAACTTCAGAATTAAAGAAAGATAGAAGTGGTTTAATAGGTCATTCAATTTCCTATAAGAACCGACTGAGATCTAATTTTGGATCACTACTCAAACCGTTCGCAAAAAAACATATTCGATCTGAACAACGCCTTTATTCTATGGTGAAATATGCTTTCACCTAAGACCAGTTTGATGACTAATTTTTAGGATCAAGCCAGCGAGTTTTAACATATGTATATATGCAAAAGCGTATGAGTCATGAAGTCATTCGATATTCTTGGTTTGTATATAATTCATCTTAGCATGAAGAATCTATCTTTGAGATCTCTACCTTCCCACTACAACAAAATAGTTGACCAAACACCATTCTTTATGACTGCAGTAACTTGTGATCAAGCGGTAATTTGGGAAATGATCACGTCTCATAGGCTGTCTTAAATTAAAAGCTTGCCAAAAATAGCCCGCGTGCATAACATCTGGAAACCTTTCTGCAAGTAAATTAAAGAATACAGCAAGCAAATTAGAAAAAAAGGCAGCTAGCAAATTGAATAAGCAAGTGAATTGGATCGATAAATGTGTGTAATCATATATGTTCACTTACAGTTACAGTCTCTGCAAGTGTTAATCTTTAAGCAAAATTAGTTAAAACTAGTCTCTTGATATATTTTGTTTAAATGATATTTCATTTTTTATATTAACTAGGGTATCAGAATTATCAACTTTTTTCAGATTTACTAAATTAAAAAGTGAAACAAGAATTTTTTTTCAAATACGACAAGCAAAATGGAAAGTAAAAGCAGGCAAATTTTAAAAAATAAGGCAAGCAAATTAAACAATGCAGTAAGCAAATGAAAAGAGCGAGCATCAACAAATAATGCAGGCAAATAAAAAAAATGCAGCAGCCATATTGAAAAATGAGACAGGCAAATTGAAAAGATAAGCGAAGTGTATCGCTGAACATGAGTAATCTGATGTATAGAGTTACTTTTCAATTTGCTTGGGAAAAGGTATAGTTTTGAATTAGGAATCAACTTGAATCAGTACATCTGGAAAAGTAATAAATATGACATCCTAGTTAAAACTATATAAAAATGAATAATCATTTCAAAAAATTGTATGTTTGGTAACAATTGTATAAATAGCCCAGATCTGAAGTCAGCAGATCAACGGCAACAGTGGCAGCAGCAGCAGCAGCAACAATAATAGAAACTGCCTTTGAAAGTCTTTTGGTTTATGTAAACCTTTCCCAAGATCCGCTAATTCTCTCACTACCGAGCGTTCCGGTGCCAATACATGGTCATAATTTCGCATACGATCTAGGGGTTCCACCTTGTGAATCGTGATGTTAATTATTGCAATCTTGCAGCATGGCCTACCCATTGACTTTCTAATGGATTTTTTATATCTCTAACCCCCGTTTGCTTTCTAATATAATGTCATATATTTTGATTCACCATATGATGTTAAGCATTATCTTCTCCTTGGTTTGAAAGCCAATTTCACATGACATTGGTTTTACTGAAGGTCGTGCGAAGACCAACTTTATTTCTGATCTGCTCTATTCACTCACTGCTGAGTGATGGCCTGAGAACTTGCAATGAAAAGCAAATGAAATTAGGATGAGCGAAAATACTAGTTAAAATCTATAGGGCATTGCAATGCTTCATCTAATAACAAAAAAATAAAAACTAGCATTCTAAGGGAAATCATGAATCACAGCCATCCATATATGCTGCTTTTTAACTCGTGAATAAAGCAGTGGTTGTGTTAAAATCAAGCTACCTTGATCAGAATACTACTTATATGATTTGAATCATAAATTCATGTGCTTTTTAATGGACACAAACTGAGGGATCAATTTAGCATAAACTTTCATTGTTAATTGACCCAAACCCAATAAAAGAAACTATTTTGTGTGTGTGTGCAAGTTTCCTATGAACAGTTAGGGCTGGTTGAAGTCCAGATAGTTAAATACATGGATAGATAGATATGAATGTCAGAAGACATGAATTAGCTTAGTCCAGCAACATGCATCATAAACACACAGAACTACAAATATGTGTATGTATGCGTATGCATATGTGTATGCATGTGTATGTTAGTTTTTGTATGTATGTATGTATGTATGTGTACATTTTAGATGTGTGTATTTGTATACATGTTTGTATGTATGTGTATATGTGTATCAGTATGTACATGTATTTGCATGTACATGTATATATATATATATATATATATATATATATATATATATATATATATATATATTCATTTTTATATCTGTAAATAGATAGTTGCAGATCAGCGGTTTCAGGCCTGGGGTCCGCCAGATAATGGTCGGGGAACTGCAGATGGAAATTTAAATCAATATCATGAATTTGAAATCAGGATAATTGAACTAACGACGGCAATAAGTCCACTATTGAAAAATATAATCATTGCGCACAGACCTGCGCCATATTCCAGGATTCGAATAAATGCAATCTATTTTGAATTTTTAAAAAATGATTTTTGAAGGTCATAAGTTGCTTATTATTATTCATTAATTCCTGCCTCAGAACTAAATGCTAAAAATAGTGGATATGAATATTTCCTCTATAAAAGGGGTCTTTGAGTTCCGAAACCACTATTGTAGATGACTCGTTGTAGACAAATTGTTGGATACAAAATCGCCGAACAACCCAGGACCCAGGCTCCTATCTTCCTTAGATTTCCATCTCGTCAATAATTATTTTCTATATATTTGGCGTGTGGGTGGTGTCAAAGACCGAGTGCACCGGTGCAAGCGTTAGCCAATGAGGTTTCACTGAGGCTGCGTTTGCTAAGCGCATTGGGGAGCCTTTGGACTCGTCCTTGGGCTCTCCCATTATTATTCGGCCTAGCTGCAGGGTCTCTGTTTTCCCCGGGCAGCACTGCTCCATTGCACTTAAAGGTGCAGGTCCCCTGGTGGACGCTTTCGTGGCGGACGTTGTCTAGCCATTACGATGAGCTTTTCAACGTTTTGGACGGATGGTTTCCTATTCTTCCCACGTTAAGCTCGAGCTTGTGTCACATTTTGCTGCTGTGGGACAGCGAATAAATACCCCCCCCCAGGACCCAGGCTTCTATCCTCCTTAGATTTCCATCTCGTCAATAATTATTTTCTGTACATTTGAGATTATCTTTCTTTCTTTGGTATTGGCTGGGTGAAGAGGTGATTAAAGAAAGAAAAAGTTACCTGTGTCTAAATAAAGCTCGAGAATTTCCATGTCGTCATGGACAGACAACTTTCTTCCCTTGATAATCGTGTTTTTATATGGAAAAAAAATATAACATAACTTATACTAATAAAGATAAATATATCTTAAAGATGCAAATAAAGATGAATTTGTGGATAGACGATGTATGATAGATATTTTATTGCTGAGAGAAGATTCGAATAAAAATGAAAGAACAGAAAAACGACATTGTAGGTCTCTACTACTTATTTGGATGTTGGACTTGTTCCCCAACCCGTAGCGTTTTTCAGCGACTCCTTCACAACAATGAAAACTTATTTTTTCTCTATTAATAAATCCTTCCAAAAGATCTGTGCTACTATGTATATGAGTTTTTTATGTAGCCTTTCTTAAAGGCGATCATTTGTGGCAATTTTACCCATCCCGTCAGAAGAGTTCGCACTGTTCTTGATATATTAAACCAGACTGAAATCTAAAAAATATCTATACAGGGTCAAGCGCTACTTCTACTTCTTCAATTGAAGATGATTTTAGCAACTTTTTATCGTGTATCTAATAAATTGAAAAATATGAAAAAAACTCCCTTAGTACAAAAGTATTTATTTATTAGAATGGAATAAGCCATTGCATATCTGTAAGATAGATTTTTATGGATATGTGAGTCTAGCACAGTTGGTAAGAGAGCCAGCTACCAATCACTTGGTGGTGATATTAAATTACGGTAGGTGAATGTATTCATTTATTAGAATGATGGAATAAACCCTTGAATACGTCTAGCGTAAACTTTGGTTGATATTTATGACTTATGAATTGAGTAAGAGACCCGACCACCAATCAGTTGGTAATTTCTAAATCACGTCGGAGGAATGTTAATTTTTACTCCCCTAGATTTGGTGGGGATTGCCTATGTCGTTCTTGGTGTTCTGGGTCCGACAAAAAAAACAAATTCACCTCCAGTTTTGAATTACAGTTTGACAATAATTCTTATATTTTACTGTTGTTTTTCTTCTTGATTTTCAAGTGTTTTGGGGTTTTTTGTTTTTGTTTTTTTGTTTGTTCTTTTTTGTCAGATGAAATTATTTCTTGTTTCTTAGACATTCGATTGTGTTTTCTTTCAAAGAAGCTAAAAGTTCAGCTCGGTGATTTTGAACATTAGACGCACACCCCACAAGTGAGCAATTCAAACATGTTGTAGGCAATTTGGAATTTGGGTGTGAAGAGCGAAAAACAATCTGTGGCTCCAAACTGAGTCATGTTAAGGCTTAACTTATTCATTCCTAATTAAATATACAATACTAATGATTAATAATTTCAGATTCCATAATTCTAATACTTAATTCATTAACTCTGTGAGGTATAATTTTTCCTACTAAATTTCACACAATGAAAAAAGGAATACTAGCTGTTTTACTAAGTTCCCCCAAGTTCATACATCAGTATTTTTTTTTACAAAAAATTTATTTCTCCTCAGATATTTTCCCCTTGATTTAAAAGAAACTCTTCATTTTGGCAATTTTCTGATTTTAACATCACGATACTATACCTTTTCAACTCAAAATTTGTTTTATCATAGTAAGGTAGATATTAGATTTTTTTTAGTAGTTGAGGTGGAATACGGAGCTGAAAGGTTCAAGAGCAAATAGTGTAGTTAATACAGATTTCGGGTGATAAAATTCGGAAAAAAATTCAAAACAAAAATGGATTTTGATTTTTGCACATATATTTTTGTGGAATTCTTTGGTCTATTTCACAATATGTTATCGTAAATCTCAGGCTGCGTATGTGGTTATCCTGAATGGTTTTTTTATTACTTGAAGCAGTGCCAACCATAATGAATTTTTGACACGTATTTTAGATTGAGTTTTTAGTTGCTTTTTATCGCAAAATATTCAAACCGTCAAGTCTACGACATTGAGTAATACAGATCGCTTTAGTTCTGGGATTCTCAACCAGGAGTGGGGTTAGGATTTTTGAGTGGGTATGGGACCAACATTCAATAAACCGATATCCAGTAGATTATGTACACTCTGCGGAATTTTGGTTTGTTTTCAAATTTATCTGTGACATCCAATAAACTTTATTGGATGACACAGATCAAATTGAAAACACAGAAAGATAATAAATAAATGGAATATTTCCACAGAAAAAGTAAAATACTTTACTTTTCTGTAGAAATATTCCATTTATTCATTTAGATAGATAGATCGACTTATTATTGTTTTTTATTCACAGAATTTTGAGTTCATCATGATTGTCAAGAAAGAGGGTACAATGATTCATCTATTCAATATTGATACGCATTCATCATCATCGTTGGAGAAGAAATGTCTCACTGTATTATTTGTAGCAAAGCTTTGTCAAACGATTTTATGAAACCAACAAACTTGAAACAACGTTTGAAGAATGTTTTTCCTCAAAGCGAGGACAAGGACAAAGACAAAAGCTTTGGGGGGCGTCATGAGAATGCCCTCTAAAAGATTCAGAATGGGCACTCAAAGAAAAGGGCAAAAAGATTATTGAAGTCTCTTATGTCGTAATAATAAAGATAGCAAAGCAGAAGAAAAAAACATATACAATCGGTAAAAACTTCGATCAAACTTTACGCTCTTAAAATGGTTGAAATTATGTTTGGAAATTGATTGGAGAAAAAACTTGCAGCACTTTCACTGTCGAACAGTACTGTTCAAAGGAGGATCAGTGAAATGGCCATTGAACATCAAGGATCAAGTTATGCAGTAGATCAAGTCTGCAGTAATTGTTATTCTTTTTCAATTCCACTTGATGAATCGGTTTATGTATCAACATGTCCCCTTGTCAATGGTGTACGCAAGATATGTTAACTTAGGTTCATTTAAAGAGGAGCTTTTCTTTTGTTCTTCTCAGAACAAGTAACTAAGCCTCATACATTTAGGAAAAGGATTCATTTTTCTTTGAATCATAATTTTTCTTTTGTAGGATAATGTCTATGGGTGCTGTACAGATGGTTCACCAGCTACGTTGGGGACAAAATCTGGACTTCAACTTATGTGAAAAAATAATGCCCAAAAGTGAAAGGCATTCGTAGTATGAATCATTGTCAGACGCTGGCATCAAAAACACTTCCAGCTCCACTGGTAAAGGCTTTAGATTAAACTTCATTTGCGTCTTTTCCACACAAATATTTGATGGCTTTCAGGGGTATACGTAACTGAATGAGTATTTGAGCTAAATTTCAAGTTGAGGGTTTGATGAAATCTTTTGCCTTGTTGTATGATGAGGAATGGATCATACGCCATGCCTATTTGGTCGACATTTTTGAACAATCGAATTGAATCTTCGCATGCAAGGAAGGGATGGATAGAATTATTATAAGATTTACGAATTTTTTGAAAGCTTTCCTGAACACACCGGAAAATCGAAAGGGAAAAGTCAAGATCAAAAACGTTGAAATGTTTGAGAAACTGTTATCACTACTTACTGCTGGTGTTGAAGACCAAGGAATGAAAATGAAATTTCGCAGCATTTAACAGCACTGGAAAATAAATTCAGCCTATTTTCATTTTCGTAAATTTTATTGATAAGGAATTGTATTTAGTGCGATATCAATTTAAGTTGCCAGTTGAGAAAGTTCCTGATGATTTTCAAGACAAATTTCCGGAGCTGAATACCAATTCGGAAGCAAGAGATGTGTTCAATGAGAAATTAATCACCGATTCTTGGCCCTTGATACAGTGAGAAAAAACAGTGTTGCAAATAAAATTGAGGCAACGAAGTAGATTGGGGGCTGGAAAATGGCCTGTAAGTGCCTTTCCAAGCACCCCTGCACGCATCAAAAAATTGAAGAAGAAAAATTAATCACAGGTCTCTCACTGACTGAAATCTTCATCAGAATAAGATTAATCACAATACTCTTGCATTCAATTGATATTTTGGTTTACTGAAATTTTCCCCAGTAACTTTATCCAGTTAAGTAATTAGTTATTAGTACAAAATAAAACAACTTTAATTCAAATTATAAAATCCATCGTGTTCTATGGTTATTAAATTTGTAAAACTTCTGTATAAGAATAGTCCGAGTAAATGTATATTTATTAATACAGAAAAACATTAAAGATCTTCAGTATTATATGCATATCCTTTTGGAATGAGCCTTTTGGCAATTTTGGAAGGGGTGTCACGTGTTGACATACGGTGAAAAGGGTGCATAGGGGCAAAATGATTAAGGGCCACTGCTTTAGGGTGTGTATTTGAGGAGAGAAAATATAAAATGCTGGGGGAAAAGAAAAAAGTAACATCTAATAGAGAATTCAAAAAGCAAGCAAGTCGACAAAGAAAGAAAGAAAGAAAGAAAGAGAACGAAGAAACGAAGTTTAAAATAAAAAGAAAGAGACAAGGAAAGAAGCAAATACAGAAAACGAAGAAACAAAACTTGAAATGGAAAGAAAAGGAAGAAACGAAGAGAAGGTTAAAATTGAAAGAAAGAAAGATAGATAGAAAGAAAGTTTTAAAGAGAAAAAAAGGAAGAAACGACAATGTTCAGATTGGAAAGAAAGAAGAAGAGAAAAAATGATAAAGACATTAAAAAGCTCGTTCTAGATGGTTATGGTGGAAAAGGAAACCCAAAATGACCATCACGTGAATACTTATATGTATAAAAGAAAAAATCGTAGAACGAAATATTGGCAATTATTAATTGCTTGACACAATCAAAAATAGACCTTCCACTCTGACCAGCAATCAAATTGC
Organism: Thysanoteuthis rhombus; assembly: GCA_963457665.1. Lineage (NCBI taxonomy): Eukaryota > Metazoa > Mollusca > Cephalopoda > Oegopsida > Thysanoteuthidae > Thysanoteuthis > Thysanoteuthis major. The sequence goes on from OY735226.1 coordinate 22,353,622, forward strand.
AAATAAACCCTAATCTCTAGGGACTATTTATGACTCAAAACATAGACTAAGATTGCTTCAAAATCCAAGATAAATATTTCTATTTCGCGACATAAACTGCCAAACGGTAATTAGTGATGTGGTAGGATACAAAACTTGATGGCACCTTAGATAATATATATATATATATATATATATATATATATATATATATATATATATATATATATATATAAGTATGTGTGTGAGTGAGTGCGTATGTATGAGCGGATGAGTGTGTATATGTATGTGTATATGTGTGCTAGTGTATGTGGGTATGTTTGAACGTATGTGTGGGCGTGTGCATGTGTGTTTGTGAGAGAGAGAGAGAGTGAGAGGGAGAGGGAGAGAGAGAGCGCGCTATTTCTGTAGCTTGTTAGTTTTTTTTCCTTATGTGGAACGTGGAACGGATCGGTGTAGCGACATTTGAACAGCAGACAATTCATCAATCCACTCTTAGAATTTTACTACATAAATAAGACAACAAAAATATATTGGTTTCGATTACATTTAAATTGTTCATTTACGAATTATGATGATTGCGACTGACTGGACTAGGGTCAATGGAAGCCTTTAATCCATTTAGATTCGTAGATAAAACCACAAAATAGACGCACACAAGATATATATATATATATATATATATATATATATATATATATATATATATATATATATATATATATATATATATAACATATATATATATATATATATATATATATATAGAGAGAGAGAGAGAGAGAGAGAGGGTGAGCAGACTGAAATAGTTAGATTCCTTGAATAGTGCAGTTTTGATTAGTGCGGCTTTCGATGGAGTACGGTTCTATACAAATTAATGTAACTAAGTATAATCTGTGCAGTTTTGAACAGTACGGAAATCTTTGGAACGAATTAACTGCACTAATCAAAGTATACCTGTAGATCTGTATAGATAGATAGATAGATAGATAGATTAGAACAAAAGCAAGATTCTATGGCACCAAACCTCCAAGCGGGTAGGGTCTACATGTCCTGTAAATCGGCATTCGAATTCCAGGCTTTCGCTTAGAATCGAACGCTGACCATCGGTTTTGGTATGAAAGACATAACTAAGTCAGCAACTCGTTGCAATCAGATTGAATTAATTGGGGGTGGCTATTTGGAATTGGGTCGAGAAGAACGAAAAGTGTTCTGTGGCTCAAAACTGAGTTGTGCAAAGGCTTAACAGATTAATTCCCAACTAAATGAGCGTAAAAATAAGAAGATCTCATTAATTCTAAAAAGAAGGATGTATAACCAATCCATCCTCCCAATAGTCATTTATCGAGCTGAAACATGAAACCTAACCTAGAGACAGATCTGCAAATTGAGAACCATGCAACGTGCACATGAAAGAATTATGCTGGGCCTCACGTGGAGAGACCACAAGATAGTTTAGTACATCCGGAAGAAGAGAGGAGTCAGGGACATCATAGAATCCATTAAAAATCTCAAATGGCGGTGGGCTGGCCATGTTGCAAGAATCGTAGACAACCTATCGACATAGCGACTCATGACATGGATCCACCGAGATCACATGTGCAATCGAAGCCGGCAAATTATTAAATGGATAGACGAGCTAGACAAATTCAGAAAGTACTGGCTCTGCGACGCCCATGATAGAGAAGTGTGACAAATCTTGGGGAAGGTCTATGTCCAACGACGGGCATTGAAAGACTGATGATGATGAAATGAGCGTGAAATCTGCCGGACACTAACTGAGGGGTCAACTTAACCTAAACTATTGCAATTTGACTCTCAAGAAAAACCTATTGGGGTAATTTTTCTCTTCCATACATAATAAGGGAGCAGTTTTGATCAATGTTTTCTAACAATACTATTTATTACTAATTTCAATATATATTCCATAGAAACATTAGCTCAACTCAGTAACTAATACATATGCTTGAGAGGTTGTTTTGCCACATTATATTTAATTCAATCACTTTTTCTTATAGTAAGGGGAACATTTTTTGAACCGTCGGGGTCAGGCATAGATCAAAAAGATTAAGAACCTCCGCCCTATGATACCCGAGTCATTTTTATCCTTTACCAGATATCTGTAAACCAGTTGGTGTGCAAATTCAGACGTACGTGTCTTTCTGCCCACGTGGATATATGTTGTTGAATATAATCAACGATAAGATAGAACAATACACCTCATCTCTTTGCTTCTCTCAATGCAAATGATAAGAGGAGAGGAAACCAACTATCTGGTCTATCCAGGAATTATCTTGCCATTTTCAATATCTTGAGAACCGGTCGGGCAACTTTGATGAAACTTGACAAGCCATCTGAGGAGACCTTACTGAGCATGCATGGACAGATATTCACCCGTGGCGTTATTCGATGAGCAGTGACACACCAGATTGTTCTGAAAAGTAGAGGGGATGTTAGTGAGATCCCGAGGGGGGTACTTTTAAGGGACTAAGATACCATTGCACGAGACAGGTTACTTTTCCACTGATATTGAATCGTTGGGTAATTTCGTTGTCGAATATAATTCAAGAGAGAAAATATAACTCGTCTGTTTGCCTACCTCAAAACAAATAAAAGGGTAGAGAAAATTTAGACCCCAGTCCGTAAACTTTCTAATGCACTCAACTGTTTCAGTTACCACCCACAGAAATGGGTGTCATTTGCGGATCAATGAAATGTAATACGAATATGATTTTGAAAAAAAAATAAGGAAGTCATCAAACTGTGCATGACTCTGCAAGCGTCGTACTTTAACTAAAAACTGAATGGAAATTCAAATATAGCTGCTGTGAGGTAGCCGTAAGATTCGATTTTCAAATTTTCGGACTATTGTTTGAATGTATGAGAAAATATCTCTCAATCAGAAGAAAACTCCCGGATCTGCACCAAAATTAAATCAATTCTTCCTTAACTCATGACCCAACCTTCAAGAAATTTATGTTGAGATTTATCGGAATATGTTACTGACAGACAGACACAAGTGACTACATACACGTCTTCGTTGGCAAATATAGTTGAAGTAAAAGATTTTATTTCGTTTCCTCGAACAGTGAGAATAGGTTTCTATAGTTTTCAAGTGGGTCTGACTGGCTGACTGACCGGTTGGCTATGCATCCATGTATCACATGTACAGGCAACACCAATGGAGCTAGAAGGCTGAAAATTAAATACTTACTCCTTATATCTTGAAAAATGTTTGCTTCGGTAGCTTTTTCTTTTAATTTTCCCCCGAATAGGTTCTTAATGAAGGGGGATTCAGTTTGTGATATACGTTAAAGCTGAATAGGCCCTTAGTTTGTGTCCAGCAGCATTCACATTTGTGTTCCGAAAATTCAGACTTGTTTTAATGACCACTGTCCAACAAAAGGCTAGAGGAGCAACTTATCCATTGATCACCCATTTTTCCAATTTTTAATTGATCATCACAAACACTGCATGCTGCCAAACGGCATTGATCATGTGACAGTTTCTATTGAGTGGCTAACCAGACCTTTTTTATTTGGTTTCCTTGCCTCGTTTTCTGGGAAAAACTTCCTTTATTCATTTATTTATTCCAATATGAAGACGTTCTCTGTTTTTGAGACGAAAGGAATGTTACTTTTTATGTCTCTTGTCCGGTAAGACCTTGATGAAAAAAGTCGTAGAAATGACAGGGAAAAAAATGGCGGGGAAATTAAATGAAGGGAAGAGGAATGGCGGGAAAAATGATAGGAAAAATGGCGGGAAAAGGGAAAAATGAAGGAAGAGAAGGACTCCTTTCGAACAAGATTATTTCGTGTCCTTCTTTTGAATCATTGGGGAATCCTGCGCCTTACCAATAGATTAGTTGGGGTCGGAGCTGTGTTCGTGTGTAATGTTTTATGGATAAAACGACAAAAAAAAGCATTATTCAAATTTGATAGACAAGGCGTACATTATACGGAGACCTGTAAATGCCATAAAATTTGCAGATAGATAGTTTTTCAACGTTCGTTCGTAAAAAAAAATCTCTTCTTCCCATCATTGAACAGTCAACACAATGTTTCGTCTTGTCCGTAAGTCAACCTTCATCAGATCTATATTTCGAGGAAAAGCTTTTTTTCACCTTGCAAAGAAAACTGGATTAATCCGTTACAACAACGCCAGGTACATGTACGTAACCATACTGCCCATCAAGCATTCAGGCGATTCCAAACTATACCCGGTAGAATTCCCTATGTAGAAATCCTATGTAATAAGGTGCACATCCCCTGTGACAAGTTGGAAAATGACTTTAGTATGAAGATCCGCACTTGAATCTAACCTAACGGAGTCGTAAATGTTTTGTATAAGAATAGCATATTTCCAGTCTAAGCCTAGCGTTTATCGTCAAGAAAATAGTCTATTGAGTGATCTCTGCTTTCCCGTTTATTTCCAATATCTATATGAAGTTTTCTAGAATATCAAGCCTCGGGCAGAGGTGACTAGTTATCTATAGAGCCCATCCCCTCCCCAAATTGCAATTATCAGAAATGCCAAAACATTTCATGGTGGCTACAAATAGCTCTAAAATGCTATTGGGGGTTTGGGAATAACCCACCTTGAATAAAACAGACAGAGCATGTTTCTCCTTTGTAAGGATATGGATGAATGATTTAAAATATTGTGTCCGTAGACTTTTTCTCTCTCTCCTCTTCGATTTTGCTTTACTTATTCTCCAGTCGCAACACTGCAAAGACTATTGATTTATCGGAAACTAACAAAGAGTTTATGGTAAATGATATAAGCATGACTAAAACTAACCTTTATTAAAGTTTATCAAATATTTCGCATCTCTTTGACGGTAGCTTCATCAGAGTGAACTCCCCTTGGGGGTGGGTCGGTTGTTGTGACGCGTTCGATATCAAATTGTGTTCTATCACTCTACCATCTTTTGTTCTCATGATCTTGTTTTCTCTATACAAGAAGGAAGAATTTCCATGAATTATTCTTGATGAAGCTCTCTGTCAAAGAGGAGCGAAATATTAACATAAACTAAAATAAAGGTTATTTTTTAACGATTAAGATGTTGATTTCGTTTATTTTACTTGACTTATGGTAATAACCTAATGACGCGAATACATAATTCATGATTATCAATTTTTGTACATTCTAAATTCCAAGTGATTACCCACCTACGAAATCGAGGGAACGGCCAGTTCGCTCTGATTCTAAAACACACGCAAATAAATGATCAAAAATTGATAAACATATCACGCTATATGATAGCGATGAAAGACTCACGGATCGAAATCTTAATTTAACATTCCCAGGAGATGTCAAAACAGAAATACACTTTCCTGTTACTTAGTAAAGAATGGGACAACAGGACATTTTCTCTGGGAACCAAATGGAGGTTTTATAATTCGAATGAGTTATCCACAATGCAATGTGGCTGCGAAACCTAGCAACTTAGGATCATCCAAGTGGAGAAATTGGACGCCTTTGACACTAAACGCCTTCATAAAATGACGGGTATCAGATGGAAGATGTCAAATAAAGAGGTCGGGGAAAATCGCATTAGCTTCCCGTATCAACCATTATCTATAGACGGTGCCTCCGCTGGCTGGGTGCCAATAGGCCAGAGAAAGAGGAGGCGGCCCAAGATGAGCTAGCCACAACTGAGAGGGACTCCTGACTGGTCAAAGGAAGCTTGAACGACAATTATCTTTTCAGTTACTGGCCGAGGACCGTACACGGTGGAACGCCTTGACTGTGTCGTATGACGTGGGGTGAATCTTTTCCACAACATAGTTGAGTAAAATAAAAGTGGTAACAATTTATCTATAAAAGCAGAAGTACGCAAGCACAGAGTCTTGAATCGGTATATCCATGGGTGATACACATTAAAAAGAATTGAAATAAAGGTTTATTTTTATTTTAGGGCGAGGTGTTTTATTCCTATTTGCCACAGAGACATGAAAACAGCTCTAAAGCCCAAGGCAACCTTGATTAAAGTGGAAGTGAACCCAAACTACGCAAGTTTTGTTTCAGAACATTAAAAATAATAACTTTTAATCTTCAGCTTGCCTTTCGAGAACTGATCATTAGCTTCACCTCTATCTAAATTTACGTTATCTGACATGAAATATATACTGAGATTTGAAGTCATGTAGAGAAAATTCCATTGAAGAATAAATATGGACAGAATGAATTCCGTTATGACATTATTGGTGTTTTCCATTGGACTTTTCAGTGATCCAACAAAAGGTAAGTGAAGTAACGGTCATTCGTCACCTCTCCTTTCAATCATTTAATTGATCACCCCAAACACGGCATATTTTCAAAATATTGGTCACATGACGGATCCTTTTGTGTGACTATCGTCACTAAAGTATTTATCATTTTAAAAAATTTTAGTAACTAAATCATTAGCCAACGGGATGAAGAACTATGGATCCCCAGAGATCACATGCGCAACTGAGGCCGGCAGAGTATTAGATGGAGAGACGAGCTAGACAAATTTAGAAAGTACTGGCTCCGCGACATCCACAAGTGTGGTGAATGTTGGAAAAGGTCTATGTCCAACGATGGACGTTTAGAGACTGATGATGATATATAGTAAATTTGCTTAATCTCTTCGTCAGGCGGTTTCTCACTGAAAATTGTGTTTTGCTAAAAAAAAAAAAAAAAAAAAAAAGCGATTGTTTCCTTTAGATATTTCACTCTGGATGGTTTTAGACTATTATCTCAAAAGAGTTTCATGATTTTAAGCTAGAAAGCATTTTTAGGACTGTAAAAAAATTAACTTTCAGAATTTTTATGAATGGAAGACTAAAATAGCATTATTTATATATATTATAATGTTTTTGTCTACATAGCTAAAATTATGCTCATTATTCAACTTCTCACATTCACTGCATTTATTTTGATAAGGGTTCAATCTTGTTTTTAATACGATATGATTAAAAGGTGAATAAACATGTGATATAATAATTTGATAACTTTAATAACTACAATTTACCTTCATTCTGCACATTAAATTATTTATTTGCTGTTCAAATACCAAGGTACCTGTCATTAAAGAATTTAGATACAAAAATAAGTCTAAACCGAATCCTAATTGTTACTTTTTCTAGGCGCTGAAAGTTATTGTTATATCTACGATTTTTATTTATATTTTGCAATCATTCTCCATTAATTAGCCGTAAATAAAACTTGAAAATTGAAATGTTACGTTTCTTACTAATATTTACACGCATATTACAGTTTGTTTGAAGTAAGTTGAACAGTTGGCTGAAAGGAACATTCTGTAAGAAGTGCTTTCTATTCATTTAAAAACAACACCCGATTTACCTTCTAGCTGAAAGTATCCGACCTCCGTGTGGTTATCCCTAGCTCTATGGAGCCTACAGCTGTAAAACCGTGGGTAAGTAATGGTTTAATGTTTTACAGCTGTAGGCTCCGTATAGCTGGGGATTGCTGCCCAGAAAAACACTTGCACCTTTATGCAATTCGACATCATGGACTTCTGCACCTCCATATCCAAGGGTATCTTCGAGGAAGCAATGGAATTAGCCAAAACCTACACCAATATCATCAACAGAGACATAGATATAATCAAACACTGTAGACAAACGGCACTTATTCCACAATCATGAATAAAGAACTAGAAAAACGACGTCTACGATTTTATGTCTCTATGGGCAACCTCGATTCAGCCGAGATGTCGGATCTGATCAGTCTGTATATTTTATATAACCAGAAAACCAAATTCCAAAACCATAGAACGATACCTGGATAACGGCCTACTAATCGTAAAAAATAGCGATGCGCAAAAATGCGAAAACATTAAAAAAGTACATCATAGAAGAAATGAAAAAAATGAAATTTTTAGTTTAAATCAAGGCTATGTTGAAAATCTACACTTCTTACATGCTACTTTTTATTCAAGCATTAGCTCTAATCACCCATGAACCATATTGAGAAGAAAACTCTGTGATTGAGTACTTCAACATTAGTTCTAATCACCCGAACAAAATCATTAAAAAGATCCCCAAATCTACAGAAACTAGACTGATACACAATTCCTCAAATGAAATAATACCTTGCAAAGTTAGAAATGATTGTACTAAAGCCCTAAAGGATAGCGGTGTCACGGAAACGAATTTTAAATATGATTAAAAAAAAGTGAAATCCAATAGCAAAAAGCAAAGCAACTACAACAAAAATAGAGGTAGAAAAATCATTTAGTATACACCACCAAGCAAGTAAAAACTAACTTGGGTGAACTATTTATCCAATTAAAAGAAAAACACTTCCCCCGAGCAACCCACTAAGTAAAATGTCTAGTAAGAACAAACTGAAAATTCGCTTTAGTTGTACTGAAAATTTCAATACACGCATCACGAAACATAACAATAGAATAATGAAAATGCGTACTAACAATGAAAGCATGAGTAAACTAGACTGCAATCGTACAAAGATAGATGCCCTCCGCAAGACAAATGTCTCAAATCAAATATCATACACCAAGACGAAATATCAACCCAGGTGAAACCCCAGGAAGTGAAATATTATGTAGGAATATCGAAAACACTCTTTAAACTTGGATTATCCAACCATATATCATTATTCACATTTTACTGGAGGATACGCGGTAAAAATTTCAAACCGAATGGAAAATGGAAAATATATATGATATAACGGACCCACATATACCAAAATATGAAACTCAATGCCACCTATGCCTAAATGAGAGATTTGAAATACTTATTTTAAAAAAAAAACAGATTTATTAAACAGAAAAAATGAACTAGCGTTAAAACGCCACCACTGCTCAAAGTTTTTATTACCAAACATAACTCAATAACCCACTTATAGGTACACTTACAATAACTAGCATGAATATTTTATTCACAAAGCCCTCTCAAACAACTAGCTAATCAAAATAAATACTTTAGACAAGAGGAAGTAGACCAAATCCAAGATAACCACACAACCCACAAAGATCATATAAAAGGGATCCTAGGATGGGGAAATAAATCTAAGATATGTAAGTAAAAATAAAACATTCCTATGAAGAACACACAAAACCAGCAACCACTTAATGATAATACCAACATCATACCATACTCCCTGGTATGTGATTTATAACCACTAGCAGAAATAAGCAAACTACAAATCTAAAGAATAAAAAACAAAAACAAGAGAGAAATCTCTTCCCAAGTAGTATCACCCACAAAATTTTCACAAAATTTCCCAAATAGGAATCTGAAATATACCTAATCATTTGCCTGAAGAAGCCTGGGCAGGGTAGAAACATGAACGTATTTGTGTAGCAAACCCCTATTTTAGTATATCTCCAGCTCTACTCTATACCAACTTGACATGTAAAGTTGAATATATCGAGTACTCTATGAAATAAACCCATCATGCATCGGATATTGCATTACATTATATTATACTATGTTATATTGCATCCCTGATTTGTACAATATATATATGAACAATAGGGAATGAGACAAACTACATATATATATATATATACATATATATATATATATATATATATATATATATATATATATATATAAGAGATAGAAAAAGATTTACATTGATCAGGGTCAGACTTGAGTAAGTGATATTATACAAATAATTATGTAACAAAATGGAGATGGACAGGACACTAGGCAAAAAGGAATGACAACAAATGATCAAAAGACCCAGAGGTTTGCTGACGACGAGTTTGACTGAAATATCTTCACTACGTAGGGGTGTGGGTTACGAACACAGGAACAATGAGCGTTCCAAGATGATGTAACAACGGTGATATAACGGAAAAAAATGTTTATTGTTGACAGGGTTACGGATCCAAACTAACCCCTCCAGTTCTTGAGCACCCTGCCTGGCCAGGTTATTCTATCAATGGACAGTGTCAAGAAGGACGTGTGGTTCTAGACTTGAAAGCTACCTGGGGACTCAGTCATAGAATAGGTCAACTTCATGCCATAATTTCCCAAGTTGGGTCATCACGGGTATGGGGGCTGCGAGTACTGTCTAGGCTGACTTCCGGCAAAGAACTCCCTAAAACCTTCACTGCCTAATTTTCAGATGTGTTTTTGGGGTGATTTTAAAAACATATGATATGGTTGGTTGACAGTGCCATCAAAAAGGGTATCTCCATTTCTTTACGTCACATGACCGATCAATCAAAAGGAACTCACAACCTCCTACTCGGTAATAATAGGCGGGGCTGCTCTACCTTTTGTGGTGCGATTACCTCCTGCTAGATATTTCAAACAAACAAAATTCATTATCTTTCTAATCTTGAGTACCTTTAGGCTTGACCAATTCCTTTTATACTGGAATTCTTTTAGAGTCTGCCAAGATCGTAAACACTAATTTTCCGAAGTGTTCTTGGCACCTGCTCATAACCTTCCCGGCTGACAATCCAAATTGGCATTATCTTACCCGGTTGTGATCTGCTGTGATTTTACCTTATAGTGGTCTGTGACTGTTAAAGGTTTCTGGACCAGATGGAAACGTCTCTTGGGAATTTATCTATTCCTGATTTTCCTAAGAGTCTCTAGAATCTTTCCAGTCTAGATTAGCGTTTTGATATTCTTATTAATCGACCAGAATTGTATGATCTGAAATCTCAGGAGCCTGAGTTTAAAGGAATAAGCCCTGTCCTTGCCAATCGATTTGGCCTGTGACCGATTTATCTCGAGGAAAAATACATTACTTTCCTCATTAGGCAAGATAAGACTTTTGGCATTGTCTATGAATTAGTTCGATACCAACCACTTACACTTAACATTATCTTTAGGAATCTACCTTGCATTCCTACGAGATCAGAATGTGACACAAGGTTAGTTTAACGTGGGGACAACACGCGTACGTGCAGTCGAAAGCGTTGGCGCTAGCACCCACCCTCCCCTCGTAGTGCAATGGGGAGTTATAATGCAAGACTAATCCTTTGCCACTTACGTCCTTTCTAATCCAATCAGTGTCATTTCAACGTGTTATCCCATAACTATATTTTATATAATGTTAGGATTTTGGTACATGCAATGTAGTTATATTTGTATTCATATTTGTAATTTTATTTTTTATTATAGACTTTGTCAGCTGTTTTACCATATCCCTGTTTCGGGAGTATAAAAAAACAGGACAGATTTCTTGCTATAACACTCCCTATCATATTCACAAATACCTATATGAATATAACTACTCCATAACATTAATTTGTCGCACATAGAGGGAGAAAGAAAGATATTTTTCGTTAATTTATCATCGTATATTATTTTATGTATTATCATACATATATTTGCTATTAATATATATGTATGTTAGTATGCGGGTGCGTGCATGTGTGTAAGTGTGTGCTCATACAAAATTTGCCTATGACATCTTCTGCAAAATATTCGGATATTTTAGAATTGTCTTCTAAGTTTACACAGCTTTTTATTGCTTGTGCAATTAGTCAACTGCAGTACGTCGTTTAAAAAAAGTTGAGTTGTGCCCTTGCGCTGGCTACGGCTTTAACTGTCCCCATGTGCGCTCTGTTACATTGTCCATGCACATGCATGTGTAAAAAGAACGAAAAGGAAGATCATTTTCCTTGTTTTTGAAGGCGTAGGGATTTTGGGGGGATGCGTTTTCTTCTAAAAGCGTAGTTGTTTACGCGTCATCGGAAAATCTAGCAGTCAGCAAAAAATACCAGTGAGAGAAAGAAAGAGACTGAGCCCTAGATGAAGACAGAGAGAGGATAAAAGCAGAGAGACTGACTTGCTAATGTGTTCACATGCCAGCGACGTCGGTGTCAGGTTTCTTTGTCGTGTGGGGCTACTGACCCGTATAATTTAATGACGGTTTTCAGCTTATTCTTGTCTCTCGTTCTTTTTCCCCCTCTGCTTTTGTTTACGTCTTGTCTAGAAGTTATCTCAACAAGGCACGGCGGATAGAAAGATAGCTCTACTTGTTATTCTTTTCTGTCGGCGAGACTTGAGGACGTTAACTGGAAGAAATAGACGACTTATCCTTTGCTGGCAGAATTTAATTCTGACTTCAACTTTAAAATCTATCAACCCCAACAATAAAGACCACAGTGATTTGATTGGCCAACTTTGTCAAAAATAATTGCTCGACCCGTCAAACTATTAATTTTTTCTTGAGACGAGGAAGTTTTCGATTTGGCGCCGACTACCCCATTAAAAACCTTAAATCAATCACAGGTCAAGTTTTCTTGACTTCGGCTCTCCGGACAAGAATCCCAGATCATTCACTCACATTTTCCCATATTTGAATGCATGTTTATATACGCGCACATACGCTTTAATACCTCTCATACACATATATCCACAACTGTGTACAATTTTTGAAGTATTCTAAACAGAACTCATGATTTTCATTCATTGAAAGAAACGAAAAAATAACGAACTTATTTCCCTGACAGTCTCCTCACCAAACAATATCATTAGACGCTCTTTATGTCATTACACACTCTATGTATTATTATGCTATTACCTTGGTCAGGTTTGTGATATGTGGAATAGATTTAACGGTGACTAACACCTGAAGTGGTGTCACTCACTCCTCTCTATGCAATTTTACCTACATTGGGGGAAATGGATCAATGCCTTTCCCAATGACATCCGGCTTGAGTTGAATTTCGGTTCATCGAGTCCATATTTGTCGTTAACCTTTCGGCTACCGAACACCTTCGGTCAGTTGTTTACAAATTATAAAATCTCTGAGAAAAACTGGTACTACAGGAAATTATAGAAGCAAAAATCAGTCAAAATTTACATACTTCTTTTTCTTCCTGCTCTACACGGGAAAAGGTCCTATTTGGACGACATAGTCACTGGCAATGAAAAGCAGAATTATTACAATAATCCAAAATGAAGAAAATCGTCTCCTGATTTTGGACAATCCGCGTCATCTAAACCTAATTGGAATTTACTTATGGAAAAATGTTGGGTTTTTTTCTGTTTGGTAGGAGCCAAAAAAAAAATCTTTACTGCAAATTGCTGGAAGGAAACTGAATAAACTATTTCTGTAAGATACAACAGAGAGCAATTTGTACGTTTGAATGACGCATTGAAACAACAAAAACTTTTCCCTAGGTCGACCAGTTTTTGAAAGTCGACCAGAGATTTTGTAACATCAGAGCGTCTATCATCCTGTTGTAAACGCGACATAATAAACCATTGGAATGGGAATTGTTTCATACGTGGCATATTCTCCAGGCTTGTTGCTTTCGGATTATCATTTGTTTCTATTCATGAAAAAGATCTTATCTAAACAACGTAAAAATTCTGTGGAGTTCGAGCGTTGTCTCTACATTCTCTTACTTACTTTAAAACTTGATAGTTCCTTACTTGAAAGCAGTTAATAAAGTAAATAAATAATTACTTCGGAGCTATTTCATCCGAAGTTTTAGTGAAGAACAAGAAGAGTAGATTGTTTCAAATGATGGATAAGAAATACTTTTATCAGTAAAATGTTTACCTTTAGTGTAAGAATCCATTGTTATGAACAGAGAGACAGAAAATGGCCTGCTGTTCATTATATATATATATATATATATATATATATATATATATATGATTATAAATTGCGATGTATTATATTGAAAATCTTATTCGAAATGATCTCCTGTCATTACACAAGATCATTTCAAATAAGAGTTTCAATGTAATATAACGCAATAATCATTCGGTTGGATCATATATCCATAATATGTATAAATATAACGTCACAACCCCCGAGTCGTTCAGTTGCTTGACCTCCTCCTAGACCTTCGTGACCACGCTGTGATTTAAAAATTCACAAAGTCCTGCGGTCGAAAATTTTCATTGAAACTTCTTCATGGTGCGGTGCTTTACTTAGGGATTAAATACGAAATCCTTCTTTTTGCTAGATATCGAAAACGCCACTTCCTAAGACGGCCCCTATAAAAGCCCTGGATGCACATGGTCAAATGCTCATTGGCGCCGGTTCTCCAAGCTGGTTACACCTCTGGCCCCGGCATTTGTTGCCGGCTACTATTTCTCTCTCTTTCCTTCTCCCTAAGATCGTTATCACTTTGCCAACCGCCCGGTCGATCCGATCTTAACCATTTTTCCGCCATGACTTATTTCTGTACTCATTTTGCCTATTTCACTTCACCAATGTCGAGGCCTCTCGCATACGCACAGCTACGCGGCTACGCAACCGTGTCCACAACATGTGCTCCGAACCTGTATATACCTATCACTCTCACGAATGAAATGGCAATGATTTTTACCTTCCGATAGTCACGACGATCTATTCTAATTCTCTTTACTTTCGGGAAGCACGCATGGATAAAACTCCGTGTTCTCTGTCTTTCATTGTCTGTCCATCGAGAGTCTATCAGCGTCTGAGAATAGCCCTCAAGTCACACACACAACTTGTCAGTTTGGTTCATACACTGAATCTGGTTTCCAAATTCATCCTTTTGTACGCTCCAAGCTATATGGATTCACATGCAGTTCAGACAATCCGCTCCAACTCCGATGCTAGCACTATCAGTGACAATAAAGCTCCTACGTTTTGCTATCTCTTCTCGTCTTTTCACGCGATCGATTGCATTTGCGTTATCATTATATGTATTTCATTTTCAATTGTTATTTGTCATTAATGTCTTAGTATTAAATGTACGTCTTATTTGTGCATCCAAATACTTGTATGTGTTCCTTTTTACTTTGTTTCATCCATGAGCGTCAAAAAAAGATGAAATAACGGTGGATAATTAATCCAAGGCCTGCGCAATTCTGCAGAAATGAAAACTGACCCAAACACACAATTTGATCGACTGAGAACCTCACACCACCACCAAAAAGGTGTTTCCCTTCCTTTACGTCACATGACCGAACAATTAGAGGGGGCCATAGCATCCAGCTTCATATTACTGGATGGAGACTGCCGTACTTTTTAAGCGTGACTAACCTCTACTTGATATTTCAAGCAACAAAAATATCGGAACTTTTCAATCTCAAATACATTTGATTTGACCGATTTCATTTATTGCAAATCTTTTGCCTCTCAGAATTTTATCTCCGGGAAGTTCGTTCCAGAGTTTTACAGAGGCGTTTGTGACATCAAAAGTGATTCATCTCTCTTGGAACATCCCTATTGTATTAATTAGAATTGGGATTTCAAATCTCATTTCATGGGAAGTTTCAAGTTTCCAAGTTCCATGTCGTCCTCAAAATAGATATTAATTATTATCGCTCGGAGATTGACAGTTCGAGAATGTTTGTAGTTGGTCAATATAATTTGCTTTTCGATTGTCACTCCTGACTAACAGAATAACTTGAGAAAAAATACTCGAAAATGACCCCCAAAATACGAATTCTTTGAAAAAAATGTTCAGTGTAGTACCGAGTGATGTGATGATACTATCTGTTAGTTTTTTTTTTTCATATTATGTCTAACTTACTATTCCACATAAACTTTCACGTCGTTTAGGTAGTTATTCATCTTTGTTGGCATTTTACTAATGAACGCCTACACGCATCATGGTCTCCGAGAGGGATTTCAGAATGTGATGTGCGGCTGTTTTCGACCCCACCTCCAGCACACATACTACACAAACACCGTCGTATTTTAGCCATTCTGTTTTCATCTGCTGTAAGCCCTCCAGCCTGCCATTCTATATTCGCTTGCTGTTAAACTATAGTCAGACTATTCTATTAATGGACGTATCGTATTGAGTTATAAGTTTTGATACAGAGCTCTGGCCAAGAAACTTTCGAGCCCCCTTGGCCCCTGCGATGCAACGACTGCACCGCTACCTCTCAAAGGCTCTGTGTCGCATTACCAGACGAGAAGTGCTGGCCACAAATAATATTCTCAGTCTGATCTTGTTGAGTGACGCCTTTCCACGACATAACATGAGAATGTTGACTTTCTTAAATATCTTTACGTACTAGTATCTACAACCTTTGTTATTTCTATTGATATTCGGACCATCCTCATCTTGGTTGTTTTTCATACAACGTTTTGGCCGTTGTACTCTACGGCCTTCATCAGGTATCATCTGGTAGGTGTGGGGAAGTAACGAACCGAACCCTTTATTTATCCGACGGGGGTATATTGACCGTACTCCCCCCTTAGCATTAGTAGTATTATTATTGTCTCACACTAGGATTGAACCTAGAACCATCAGATTACTTTGCAGTAATTTGTCTGATGCTGTAACCACTGGTCCGAATATGAATAGAAATAATAATAATACCTCATCTCAAAAATTCAGAGATATACATTCTTTGTCGTTTTGATTTTCAATTCTTTCAATCTCCTAGCAGGTGTCTCCGTTCCAAGTCCTTGCATGATCATAAGTACAACCATCACTTTCATATCCCGACGGCTCTAAAAAAGAGAAAAATTTCGTATTGGCAAAAAAGGTTTCAGATTCATTAAAAACTGATTTTTTCCATCAAAATATATTGTATTTCCCAGCGTCGTGGATGCAACCCGGTTTTAACTTGCAAAATTTGGGGGGAAAAGAATAGATATAAAATTAAGGTTTCAGCACTTTCACATACCTTTCCAAGATTTTTTTGTAAGTGGCTTCTTTAATCACTTAATAAGTGTTCACTTAAAGTCAAGTTCGTTTGAAGTGTGTGAAAAGACCGATAATATTGATATACTACATTTAAATTTCTACGAGTTTTGGGGCTCGTTCGTCGTATTATTTATGGGAATTTTTGTGATTATGCATAATTCATACACTTCATTCAGAGGTCGCATATAGGAGTTCGGATTATCGTCTAGCTTAGATTAGATTTCATCAACATTGTGATAGGCTTTTGAAAAAAGTGACTTCCCACCTATTTGAGGAAGAGTAAATTTTGGAGACTGATTTCGGAAAATAATAGTTAATTCGACATCGGAAAATACATTATTCATGAGTGTAAGCGTTTACCTGTATCACAAGATGTTTGAGAGTTATATTGAGGGTTTTTTTTTTGTTTTTGTTTTTCAGAACATATGTACTAAATGATCCAGGCGCCCGATGTAGGATTTGAAACTCATCCGACATCTTATTTCTTGGCTACCGAATCTCTCATTTGTTGTCTTTTTAGTTAAATCATTGAGTCGGTCAGAAAAATGTGAAAAAAATAATATGAAGTATGGCTGAGCCTATACAGCCGAGGTATATACTTATTTCTGGTGTAAGCAGTAAGATTTCATAAGATTTGATAAGGAGTTTAATGATAGCAAGAATATTAGAATTCGGTGTAGAGCTCTGGAGATTCTCCATGGTCGCGATTCATACCTCATGACGGTCGCGATCTCTTGGGTCTGTATAGTACTATAGGTAGATGATACTAGGGAAATTTTTATTTTAACCATTGATAGATGCCTTTCCTAATGAAATGAGTGCAAAGTGAACTCAGATTGTCTCAGTCAGAGTTTGAACTTGGCTTGCAGATTTCATTTTCCTTGGTGCTAACCGCTTGGTCACCCGCACTTACAAATCTCTGAGTCGGACACAAAAAAAGGTAGGCGTTTCTATTCATTCTGTCGTTTTATATTCACGCTGTTATCAAAAGACCAATCAGATGACAAACAAAACACGCGGTGTTGATATCAAAACATATATCAGCCAATCAAAATGTTTAATGCTATGTTGACATCGAAGCTTACAGACGGATATGAAAGACGACACTTGAAGACGCCTCCGGGAAATAAAGATATTAATCAAAACATACATGGAAATGAGATCCCGAAAACTTTTTCGAAATAATTCAATTTATATTTTCATTAATATCTATCAAGTAAATCTGAATAAGTTTTTTTAACAAATGAAGTAACGGGATGCTACGAGCCTCTGGGGACAAAGACTCAAATATACACACACACACACACACACACACACACACACACACACATATATATATATATATATATGGCTATATAAACCCAGCACGTTTCCACTGTAAAAGAATTTTTCTTCTAGAGATTTCATGAATACATATAAACACACATATATATGTATATAATATAAAAATCAAAGCCTGGGGGTGTTTGAATTAGACTGCTGGGGAGCTATGTTAATATTACTGTTTTGTTTTTAAATCCGCGAAACAGTAACACAGAAAACAACTGATGATACCAACAAAAAAAAATCGTATATAGTACTATAATATATAATCATGCGTGAAGCATGAACCTTTTTGAAAATATTACATTGTCTGCATTAACAGATATATGGATATATTTGATTGAAGGGAGGTGAAAAAAAAATTAAATAATTTGCATCTTCAGTGTTAAAAGCTATAAAGCTTTCTCGAATATATATATATATATATATATATATATATATATATATATATATAATGTGTGTGCGTGTCTGTGTCGTGTGAATGTGAGGTAATCCGACAAAGACGTCGGTAGCAATTTGACTAAATGGAAGTGCAAGATTTGAGAACGTTTGTTACATCTCGAGATTTTTTTTTATCGGCAGAAAGATAGGCTTGATGCATTTTGCTGGAATTTTGTCGACGTCTTCAAAAAAAATCTGCAGCTAAAGTTCAGTTGATTGAGATGAAACAATCAAGCAAACAGAATGTGCAGATGGAAAGGCACCTACTGATTACAACTTTACTCGTTTGCCTGACTACCTTGCTTGACACAGCTTTTGTCTACATCCAGGATATGAAGAACAATTGCAAATACATTTATATTAAAATATATATTTGTTTACGTAAATAATAACGTCTCTTTTGACGGGCACTATGCCAGTTGATAGTCTTATAAGTTTGCAAAACTTTTTGATTTTTCCACTTATTAAGTTTTCCCTTTCTACTTAAGGTCTTGATTTGACTGGCACAATTTTTTACGATGTCTACTGGAGGCCATTTGGCGCAAAGACATAATTGATCAGCCGACCATCCAAACCCCAGTATACTCCATATTCTGATAGCTCCCGATGTTTTCTAGCCAAAGGTTGAAAGATCATCAACCCACTTGTTTTCTCTGCATATCAGAAATCAGCCCCAGGCGCCAACTGTTCTAACTATATGAAATATATATAAAATAAGTTTTAAAATGAGTGACGTCTGCTTTCTCCATTTCGTACGGAAAAAAAACTGACATGGCGCCAAAGTTTTATTTGGTTATGCTTGTCGAGCGAAAGTATCGAGAATAAGACGAAATCTTACAAAATGGCGGGCTTGGATTCAGCATGGCTGATATTATCAATGATGATTAGACAAGTGCAAGTGAGGAAAACATCGCATGAAAACAGGTACGGCGTTATTCACTGTGTCTTGGTAGTGTTTCGGAATGGTTGTCAGAATTTCTCTGTTTAAGGTTGCTACTCATGCAATAGTTTTAACATCATAGAGTGTGATGCTAAAAGTGAATTAGTGAAATGAGTTGGGTTCACATTGGGTGTCTTTACTCGTGATCTTATACCAAAATAGGGTTGGTAAATCCTGATATACAAGATGCTACCTAGAAATTCGGTGGATTTGGAACAGTGAATGCAAACTACATATAGAGTGGACTTTTGCTGCAACTCTTCATGAATATCATTGTTTGTGAGATCGCTGTAAACATGTCCAGAGAGATTATTTGGAAAAGAAGATGTTGGACATTATGTTTGAAGAGAAGTGATATTTTTCATTATCGAATTCTAAGAGCTTTTGGAGAGCATATATATATATATATATATATATATATATATATATATATATTATATATATATATATATATATATATATATATATATATATATATATATATATTGGAGGTTATTCAAGGTCATTTCTAGCCAATTTCCCAATTTAGTACGTACGATCACAACCTCCTTATTTGATTTTCTATTAGGTGATATTTGAATTTCTACCCCTGCTCTATATATATATATATATATATATATATATATATATATGTGTGTGTGTGTGTGTGTGTGTGTGTGTGTGTGTCTATCTGTCTCTGTCTGTCTGTCTGTCTGTGTGCGTGTGTGTGTTTTTAGACAAAGTGTGCTCGAAATTTTTTTAAATAGAGCCAGTATAATCATTACACTGATGGAAACCCATGACGGACCTGTTCCGTGATCTTACAATTTTCAAATGAGTTTTGTATTTGAAAATTACACGTTATGTTTTTAATTTCATTATGTAGGAATAGTTACTTTCATTTTGTCTGTGTATTTGATATGAATTTGGGTTATTTCCATTGTATTGTATGTATATAAAAATTACATAAAAAACTGATAAAACAAGGAAAAACACAATAAAAACGAATTAAGATTTAGAATAGAAATTAATGCCTGATTAAAAGAAGTAAACTTTCTAGAACCTGAACATAAACCTTCACATAAATACTGAAAGATTTATAAGAGTTGTCTCCTAAAAATCTTTTTAAAAAGCAAAAGACCAAACTACTTACATTCTTACAAAGTTCTAACCACCCTCATCAAAAAAATACCAACTTCAATAGCAAAAAGACTCTCAAATAATTCCTTAATAAACAAATATTTGATAGAATAGAACCATAAAAAAATGCCTCAAAACCAACTGAATTGAATTCGGAATTAAAATACCAATCCCAGAATAATACGAAAAACAAACTAGAAAGAGAAGAATATCTGGTTTAATTCACCATTCATCTCTCTAATAACCAAATACTTCTCTAAAGAAAATATATTACGCAGAACCTTCAATGGAAACAGCCTTAAAATAAGGTACTCATTCATAAGAAACATAGCTAAAATAATTGAGAAAAAAAACAAAAACAAAAAACAAGTAGCCCCCGACAACATCTCAACTTACATCATATACCCTGGGGGACTCTTCTGATATAGATGTTAAATCGGTAAAGGCATTTGTCTTTCCTTTATACTCTCCCAAGTGGGTGAATTAAATTGCTGTCTAAAAAGGGGTTTATATAATAGAAAGAATTCAATTTGTTTTTTAAAGTGATATATGTGACTTTCAGCTGTTTTTTTATGATCTTAAAAATGTACATACACATCACTTAACATGATATAGTCTTCCCCTAACTCTCATCCCCCTCCCTATGAACAAGGCGAAGTCCTAACTCGCTCTACGATTAAGAAGTTTTTCCATCAGCACCTGGTGGATCAGCGGAAAGAGCAGCACAAAAATGTGTCCATTTTAACATGAATTTTCATTGAAACCCCCCTCCTTTTGCTAAATACCTGCTCCGGAGTCCCGTAAGTACACAAAGAAAATTTCTGGGAATATGTTTTATGGTCTCCGTGATAGACTGTCGCATATGGACAGACGGACATACTTTTGATGAATTATAGAAAGACTATTTAAATACTTGCCCCACGGAAGGATTATTCAGATATATATATATATATATATATATATATATATATTGAACAGACAGTAAAGGGTCCAGTTTTGCATTATCAAAACGTTTAAAAAATGTTCTTTTTAATTTCATTTTAATTGAAGAAAAATCGCCTCCACATGTAACCCCTTAAAGGATGGGTTTCCCTTCACTTTGCAGCCCTTGATAATGTTTAAACATATAAGAGAAGAAGATATGTATATAGGAGGAAAGTAGTCTTCACTTTAGTATCATAACTACAATGTAAATAGAACCCCAGTCTAAAACCCTTTAAAAGTATTTTTCCTCGAAACCTTTTCTTTAAAAACCTCCTTTAGGCATGCCATATTCGGTTGGGCTGCACCCGGGTACTTTTTTTATGGCGTTACAGAGAAACACGTGACTACCTCTTACTTACATATTTAAGATAAGAGGTAAGACCCATCTTATTTTAACAGGAACGTTGAGATAAAAAAAAAATGTGTCTCTGAATTCTCCTCATTCATCACCCAGTATATTTTTGTATTCTTTTCAACTCTTACTTAAGTTTTAGCCAACTTTTCCTCAAATTTTGGAGCTGGACAGCAAAGGTTGTGTTTACCTGTCAAGACATTTTGTCGGAAAGGTGAGGAGCTCTTATACGGCGTAATATGGTCATCTGAATTTCTATAGACTATTCTTAGTTCCATGGTGAATTCAATTGAAATATGGTTTTCGTTTTACAAATTTTACAAAGACTACATTATTTTAGACGTTTCGTGATATTTACGAATGTGCATGCACGTCATTTTTATCTCTATATCAGGGGTAAGCAACCTTCGGTCCGCAAATGGACGTTGAATGGCCCGCGAGCAAATATTGGGGTACAATTAACTTTTCATGTTTAAAGATTCTTTGTCTTTCAAAAGATGTCTTGATTGAAGTGAACTAAATTTAGCTATTTGATTTCTAATTGATATCTCCTGGTAGAGTACGAATGATTTTCTAGCATGCGTTATTTATTAATTTGAAGCAAAATATAACTCATTACCCTAATCAGTCTTTTAACGTCCGTTGTTGGACATAGACTTTCTTCAGGATTCGTCACACCTTTCTAGCGTGGGCATCGCAGAGCCAATACTTTTTGAATTTGTCTAATTCGTCTCTCCATCTTGTGTTCTGCAGCCTTGGTTACGAGAGTGATCTCTGGGGATCCATGTTGTGAGTCGAGATGTCCAGCAATTGTCAGCCATCCTTGCAACATGACCAGCTAATTGTCATTTGAGTTTTTTTAAATGGTTCTATGATTTCCCAGACTCCCGTTTTTTTTATTAATATATTTTGCTGTCTCCATGTGAGGTTGAGCATGATTCTTTCATGTGCACGTTGCATGGTTCTCAGTTAATGAATAATTCCCGTATTTCAAGCTTTTCAATAGCATTTGTCTGGCCCGCCACCTGCTCATTTAATATGCAATCTGACCTGCAGAGGCAAAAAGGTTGCTGGCCCTTTCTTAACATTCCTAAGACAAAGTTTTTTTCTTTGACAATGTATCCTATGTCTATGTGCACCTGCCTGCATATTGCCAAAGTTTCCCCGAAATGAATTTTTTTTTTTTTTAAATTGATTGCTTTTGAAAACATATTCAAACCCTAGAGTAGAAAAAAGCTTGGGTAAGATTTGCATCTTAATTTTTGAATGGTATCTCATCACCGACGAAATCATAATTGTAACCTTACCCCTAACCCTCACTGTGTGTCCCACAACTGTGACCATTTACCAAATTAAGCTAATTTTGTAATTATGATAATTGCGCAGCAGTGGGTCGATGTTAAAGCCTATGTAAAAATCAGGATTTTGCATTCTGATTTCAACAGAAAGCAGTCTTTCTCCACTTTCTAGATTAAGTTAGTCCTATCTTCCTACCCCTAGTTTAAGTTTTGGATATATCAAGCGAACAGTCATGGGCGTATATATGAATGTATTGGAGAGAAAACAGGAAAATATCTTTAAATCAATAATAGAATAGAAAAGGAATTCTGGATCTGCTCCGCTTCTTTCTTATTCGTTACTCTCCCTTCCACAAATTTCAATTGAAATCCTTTTAGTACTTTCAGAGATATCGTCGTGTGGGCAGATAAACAGAAGAACTGATGTGACCAAATCCATATAACTCTTTTCAACTTTGTTGACAGAGGTAAGTAAGATTGAGTAAAACTACTAACAGAATAATAGTAATAATGAAGTTATAATATAATAATGATAACAGAACCTCCGAATCCGAGAATAAAGCCATTAATTGTGATATTTTTCAAGGAGAATTCCTTCCAACCCTCGTTTTCTATTTAGCTCTTACCCCTCTTATGAACTCAATAAAGCCACCTATGGATATAAAATCGATAAGATAATTACCGATATGTTCTTCGTGAATGATTTTGAACTGCATACAAAGGATGACTCTGAGTTGAGGGGCTGTTGCAAACTATCAAGAGGTTCAGAGATGATATCGAGATGAGATTTGGCCTAGTAAGTGCGCAAAGGTATGGAAACTGACTACAAAATATTTACATTCAGACCTGGAAACGACCATTCACGAACTTGAACAGGAAGTTTCTCAAGAATTCCTTGGAATTAATGTAGAGAATAGGATCCAAAATGCATTCATGAAAGAAAGAAGACAAATGCGTTCTACAGAAAAGCTCGAGGTATCCCTTAAAGTAGGCTTAACTCCAAGAACAACATTCAAGCTATCAATACTTTGGCAATACAGTATAGTTTCAACATCATAAACTGAAATATGGCTAACATACGAAGAATGGACGCTAAAACAGCAGTAGAACGAACCATCCAAAAGCAGACGCAAAACGACTCTCCCACGAAAGAAAGTGGCAGAAGTGTGATCTAATTAGATGTGCCATACAAAACTGCAACCATTGGTCTTCACGCTTACCTTCAGGCAAGTGATGACTGGATGTTGATTCCGGTGAAACGGCTAATAGGCTTCATTCAGTTGTGTGAGAATCCAAGGCATTATTTCTAAGTGAATTAAATATGACCGACACAAACAAACAAGTCATTACACAAACTGCAACAAAAGTCACGAAGATATAAAAACTAAAGCCAAACGACAAGGGATCAAATCGTCAAAAGGTCACTGGGCACAAGACTCCCTGCCTGGCCAATACCCGCTCTGCATCCAAGGTGCTGATGTAGATAATATCAAAACCCATCAACGGCTACGAAGTTCAGTGCTGAAAGCCGAAACAAAGGGTTCCATCCTTGTTGACCAAGATCAGGGTCTTCATACCAGGAAGTGCTTACCCCAACTGCAGGTTCTGTGATCGCACAGCTGAAACTATTGGTCACACCATACCTGGAAATCATGTTATAGATCTCAATGGATACAAAATATGACATTATGAAGTGGAACCGTACACCCAGGATAGTTTGTAAGCACGATGGCACGCCACACACGGCACATTGGTATGAATACCATCCAGAACCGGTAACCAAAGACAAGATGTGGCAATATTATAGGATTTCTCTATAGACGCTGATCGTATCATCGAAGCCAACCATCCAGACACAATTATTGAGAATAGGAGGGAGAGCGTTGCTTTTTAATAGATATGGACATTTTATCAAACAAGAACGTATAAGGTTTGAGAAACTGTCTAAGTACAAATAACGCGGTCGCCTGTGCAACTTATGTAACTACCTTGGAGAAACAGAAACATTTAAAATTTTGGTAGGTTCTTCTCAATATTATGTGTACTGCGGGATGTATAAAACATGACCTGTTATACGTAGTATTTACATCTACCACTTAGGGTAGGCGTTTCAACAAGCATCGCAGCGATGTGAAAAATGAACCGGCAGAGGTGAGCAAGCACTTCAGTGAAAACGGGAGTTTCGATAATGGAGGTTTGATGCTCTAGCACACCAGGAGAGTAAGGGTATGTTGAAGCTAAAAACTCACGAATCGGATGGCCTATTCACCAGGAATTCTTTGATAATTGTTTACTAAAGATTTTTTAAAATACACCGCTTGGCAGGACACGCATTCCACCTTCTCAACTTTTTTTAAAAACGTTTTCAAAAAAGGCACCCCATTACTGGAACTTTGATGTGTGGAGTTCGAATTTCATTTCATTTTTTCTCAGAACGCCCCATTAGCGTTTTCAAAGTTGTTTTACATTTTTGACTGACGAATATATGCAATATATCTGAAGTTTTCAGTTTTGTCACATCATATCATTTTTTTTTATTTAAAACTGTTTTTATTCATTTTTTTAAATCATCATCATCATCATCATCATCATCATCATCATCATCATTGTTAGTATAATCATCATCATCATCGTTAGTCTAATCATCATCATCATCCTGTGGACGGCCTGAATGGGGCTTTTGGTCCTAATAAAGAGATCAAAACTGTTTGGGGGGGATACTTTAATTCAATACACCTGACTAGAATAAATAGATTGGTCTCCAAAATTGAATCGCTTCCTCCTTAGCCCTCTCACAAAATTTCGATATTCATTGAGAGCCTTTGGAGATATTGGGTAGTATGGATAAAAGGCTACGGTGCAAAGAAATTTATAATTTGAGGTCCTTGAATGATATTCGGTATGTCTACCAAGTATGATCCCGATCAATTATTTACCGAGTCGTAAATTTTTGAAACAGACATCTAAAATGCAGGAAAGGTAAATGTATGGATCACCCTAAAATCTATAATTGAGATCTATGTAGGATATTCGGTATCTCAGCCAATTTTGGTCAATATTGACAGAGTAGTTTCTAAGTTATAAATTTTTGCGACGTACCGATACAATCGCATATATATATATGTATATATATATATATATATATATATATATATATATATGTGTGTGTGTGTGTGTGTGTGTGTGTGTGTTTGTGTGTGTGTGTGTGTGTGTGTGTGTGTATTATTGTGTCATCCACAGACATCTCTTCAGTGTGGCTATAGACTTTATCCCACCCAGTACCGCGAGGCAGAATTGAAACCCTCACTTCGAACCTCTGGACTACGGAACTAGGTGGTCAGTAATTTAAGCGACATATTCATTTTTACGCAGAAACTCCTCATCCACCAGAGTGCTCTATTCCTATGGAAGAGCATCGCATAAGTTAATAATGGATGAGTTACCTCACTTAAAGAGTGCTCAACCCTGAATAGAGGAGCATTAGATTTCATGCACCTGCATGCCAACACCAGTTATCTGGTGGTAATCGTTTGGGATCGAATGACAGCGAGTCTTCTCAAATATCCCGAATCTCAGACATTGATCTGATCGGGCGAATATTCTCATTTTTGTTGTTTACCTGCACCTTCTTGCTGTAATTATTTGTATCAAAACAACGAAGGTGAGGTTACTGGTTCAAAATAACCGATGCATCATAGTTACAACACCCAATCTCAGAAATGAAGCCCGATGGGTGCAGCAGCCGGAACGTTGTAATAAAAAAAAAACAACAAAGGGAGTGCTCGGAATGAATCAATATGTAATAGCAAGAACGTCTCAAATCAGAAAAGAAACCCCAAAGGTATAATAACCGGAACCTTTTAATAAAGACAACAAAGGCGAGAAAGGAAACTGTTTTACAGGAATCAACTTATAATAATAACATCGCCTTGTTCCCAAAATGGAGGCCGGAGAGTGCATCGACTGGAAGTTTGTGATAAAAACCACAAAAATTGAGAAAAGTGCTCCGAAAAAAATCAATATATATAATGTGTATTTTTGAATAACAGGATAACATTTGCAAACACAACTTGTATTCGTTAATTTGTTCATTTCGTTCTCTCAACGCACAGAAAATTATTTACGCAATCTTTCTTTTTACAAGAATTCTTTTTTTTTATTTATTTCATCAGCGTTCATACAGTCAGGCACAAAACCTTTTCAGCTAAACTCGATCAGCCAGGTCTTTGGGGGGTCAGACCAGGAAGGTTCACGTCGTGACCCTGTTGATCTGAAAGGAGAGCAATCCGGAACCTACGCACCAGACCAATTGATCTAGTGGGAGGGGGTGAAAGAATAAACCTTCGGCCCACTGGAAAATTATGAAAGATCGTTAACCACAACATCGAAGGCTTCAAGCACACAGCGGAGCGGAAATTAAAACCTGATATCTTATGCACACACGAGAAAAGGCCATTGACCAGAGATCGACTAAAGGATACTAGTGGCCGGCTGTCTGGCGCGACAAGCTATGAATGAACGAACCAGAATTTGATAAACGACGTTTTTAAGTCGTCCAGTCGTCAATCTTTTGGGGTTTCTTCGTTTGTGCTACCTTGATTCGTTTTGGGGCCATTTGAGAGAAAAATTATTCGCCGTGTCACTGCCCTGAGGGAGGTTGTTATTTTTTTTTTCTTCTTCTTCTCACGTGGGCAGAGTCAGCGCACATTTTGAAAGAAAATACAGTCATAAGTCGACTTACGCCAGACCAATCGTAGATCCGTCTGCATAAGATAAATATGAAAGGCAATAATTTCAGTCATTGCAGTTCTATGCCTTAAATGCAAATGTTATTGAAAGTTTTTTATGGAAGACGCAGTGTATACGTTATGTGTTTTGCAAGATCTCCTGACAGGAAAGGAGAGAAGGAGAAGGTAAAAAGGTAATCTTGCTGGGTGGAGCAAATGGCTTAATGAAAAAAAAACGCAATGGATGACATTTGTTCCAATTAGTTCGGAAAGGCAAGGAAGACATATGTAAAATATAAAGTTTTTGGTAAATATGTATTGTATCTTATGGTGTACAGTGCGAATATTTCACTTCACCCTATAATGATCGACTTACGCCTAGCTCCAATTGCATCTATACTACCAGAACGTAACTCAGACGTATGTCGACACGTGGTTGTAATCAGGTCAAGAAGTACAGGTTTCCCCGCTATCTGAAAGTAGAGCGTTTCTATGTGCTGGAATGATGGCGTATTTTCTCAATTTCAACATGATAAATTCCACTTTCAATAACAGTGTATGCTGGAATACCTACCCTCACTTCTATGTCTATAATCTCTTTTGCTCAACTGATATAAGCTGACAAAATAACGATATATCATATTCCCTGTACAAATATTGGATTTTGTTTATATATACATATGAATAGATATATTGGAAAGAGAATTTTACCGGCATATACTGGAATACCTACCTTCACTTCTGCTCAACAGGTAAAAATTGACAAGATACACTGTTGAAAAGTTGACAAAATCCTCCTTCCAGCTATATATTATATCATCTGTACGAATAATAAGTTTTCTGGCCCTAAAAAACTTGGGGAAGTCAAATTGGTGGCATTCTTAGAAAGATGGCCGCCATCTTGGATTTTACCACGATTCCTTGGGATTTCTAGCACAGTGATCTGGAGACTTCATAAAAATGCATTGTGCTAATAAAAAATGTCTTAATTTCTTCCTTTAACTTTAGCCCCGAATTGGCCTAATTTGTCCAGTTTCCAAAGATCCTCTAATAATGATATGCTATCTCTACAAGATTCTTCAAGCTTAGTGGTCACAAATTGAGTGACAACACAGATTATGGCTTTCCTATTATTTTTGTTTGTTTGTTTGTTTGTTTTTTTATAGATATGAAATTCAAAATGCTTAAAAAGATGAAAATCTGTATGAAGAAATACCGAACTTTTTAAGGCATGACATTTCATCGAACGGTTTCTTATCGAAACATTTCATGGGAACGAGTTTTATCGAAGCAACTTTTTAAATTTATGACATAAATAAAATTTCGAAAAATAGTTTCAATAACTCAAATATGAAATTTACATTTAAAATTTCAATTTACAATTTACAATTAATAATAAAGAGATGCTAAAAAATTTCACCGAGGGGTCGACACCTGTGGAGAAGATAATTTTATTGTCAATGATTTCGTCATTTGTCAGAATAAATATTAGAAAAATCTGATATAAACTTCTGTGAATTAATTCTATAGAACCTAATATTTCTCAAAAAATTGACACCATAAAAAGGTGTACATAAAAAGGTTTTTGTCGGTAATTCAAGAGAAAGTGGGAACAAGTTAAAAAGTAAATATTGATTTTACAACAATCCAATTCTATGTTATGGTTAATAAAAAAAATTGTTTTTTTCTTTGGGGTTTTTCTTTATAACAAAAACAAAATGAGAATTTAGAAGAAAAAAAATCAAGATTTTAATAATGCTTTTTGTCGATTCCTCGTTAAACATTCCTGGGCATACCTACGACTACCAGTTTTATGAATCATGTGCCATAGATCGCAGATAAATAATCATTTGACTGTTTTTGTATGAAAAAGATTTTTAAAATGTAAAGAAAAAAATCAAAAAGCGTTTTGATAAAGTCAATTCGATGAAATGCTCTTTCGATAAAAAGTACTTTCGATGACGAATAGTTGCGATGAATTGTCCTGAGATAAGAAGTCTTTTGATGAAATGTCGTTTTGGTAAAAAGTCGTTCGATAAAGTATCTGACCTTCATTTCTTTCGAAAAATTTTGATTTAACGAGTGTAAAAGTCTCCAGTGAGACTAATTTTCTGGAGATTTCGTTTTAGTTGGTTTCTGCCTTCAATCTATAATACCTTCATTTCTCCTGGAAATTAATCCGTCTGCAGAACTCACTTCCATTTTTCATGTTCAATAGACCATTTATCGTCAGTATTTTATTCTATTTTTGGTAACGATTCGGTTTAGCAATTGTAATTTTGATTTATAATGTAAATAAGGTTGTTCTATGAAAAGAATAATCTAAATTGAGTCTTCAACTTCAATCAAAACAGCCATCCTCTGTCGTAAATTGAACACCTTACTATGGAAACAGATCTTTTCAAACTGAATTTAGACATAATTTTCTTTTAGATGTAATTTCTCTAAATTTGACTTTCATTGCTTTCGAAGATATTCTAAAAAAATTAGATAACAATGATTTTTGCAAGTAATTGTTTCTACCTTTATAACATCTTCGTTTGCTCCGGGAAATTTTCAGAAAAATTATTTTAAAAGTCTATTTTAAGGGTTATATTTACATTGTAACTACAATGCTAAACTTTGAATTTCTTCCCTATTGGTGGAAAAAAAATATCAGGCAATCCTTCGTTTTGTGAACACAACAATTTAAATCACAGTCGAAATCAACTGCGGGTGTACAAAATACCAAAAACTTTTCTGCTACACCAGCTGATATTCTAAGCGATAACACAATAGTTTATGTAATTAACTTCTGTTATTCTTTCATTAATCTTTTCATAAACTGTTGTTAAAAACGGTGTAGAAAGGTTGTCCGTCGTTTTTAACACCGAGTGAATGAGTGTGTGGAACTTTACAATTTACAATCGTTATTTGATACGATTAGTCATGTGCACGGTTTCAGTTAAGTCACTTTGTTTTTGCTCTTTTGTGCGTCCGTAGTCGATTTCGACAATGGTTAAAATTTTTGCGTTCACTATACGAAGGGTTGCCAAATATCGTTTAGGGCTGAGAGGATTTTTGTTTTCATTTCTTATAATAAGAATCCTGAACCCCAACATCCACATTTCAATAACGGTCACACGAAAAACCATTCTTTTTAACGTACAATTATTTTTTCCGCATATAACGCCGGGATTCCCTGCAAGTGTAAAGATAAAGACAGAGAGAAATATTAAAAGAAATCCAAGCTACTTGGGTCTCTTGGTCGTTTTTTTTTTTCAACAAATTGTAATGCAAGGGAAGTAACTCGCAATTACTCGAATATTATACGTCCGCAAATTTATTTCGCACTTTTTTATATGCCTGAAGATAATTCGAGAATTCATGTAATCCGTAAAATCACCAGTATAGTTTATTTAAAGAATACATTAAAACTTAAATCCCCTCTAATCATTAATGACATAAAAAATGCTAAAAACATCTATAGAAATTCATTGGTAAATAATTTACTATAAAAATTGATGGCTGGAAATTATGATACGACAGAAATCTGTTGCAAATTATTGTATTTTAATAAAAATTTGATTAAGATTATTTTACTGTAGAAATTTATTGGAAATGATTTTACAAAAAATTTTCTTTTTGAAAATTGTTTTACTGTAGAAATGTATTGCATATTGATTGACTATGGAAATGCACTCGAAATTATTATCAAAATTCGTTGGAAATAACTTTACAATGGAAAATGTATAACGAATTATTTTGATACAGAAATCCATAGCTAATGATTTGATCCATTGTATCTGAGGTAAAATTTATTACACAAATATGCACTGCTGGATCTAGGCAGAAGCTAACTAAATCCTTGGTCCTCAAAATACAAATGTGTGGATCCCGAATCAAAAAACGGCCTTGTGTCACATTTTGAGAACAATTTAATGTTTTGTTTTTTTTCAAAGATTTATTTTGATGCTTGAATTTTGTTTCCAATGATATAAGATATAAGCTTGAAACTGAAATCAATCTTGGTGTGTGAAGACATTGAACAATTAAATTTGCATCTCTTATTATAACTTTAAAAAATCCTCATTTTTCTAAAAAAAAAAAAAATTCTAATGACGTCAGTTCAGTGAGTTTTCCTTTTCTAGAACATGTGGAATTTTCATGTTCGTAACTAAATACTAATTCAATTAAACTATATTTGAGTTTGGTCCTAAACTCTCAATGCACCTTTCAAGCTAAGCATCGGAAATAATGTGGTTTGCACCTTGCAAGTTTCACAAATTTCAGGTCTTCACCTTTTTGAATAGTATTTGTCTTGAAATCTTGAGAGTTTGAACTCGGTCACCAATTCTAAATTCTGTGCTCCTGACCATTAGGCCACCTGCACCTCCTCATTGAAAGTTACTCATTTGTGATAATAAGTTTGATGGGTCCCGAAACTGTCAGTCATGGAACCAGATTTAATACAAAGAATGAAAGGTTGTGAACGGATGGCGATTATTTTCTGATGGCAACTTTTCCAAACATTTTGCATTGGCAAAACACTTTTTTGAATTTTTTTTTTTTTTTTTGCAATACACCATGTTTTTTGGCCAAACCAAATATATAGTGTCATCCCAGTAAAGTATCTTTTGAAAGATATATAAAACAGGTCTGGTTAGTCACTCAATAGAAACCATCATGTGAATAACATCCAAGAGATCAATTCAAGATAAACTTACATTGCAAATTGAACCCTCACTGAATACCTATTTTTCGGGAGGGGGAAGTCAAAAAACAAACAAAAAAGTTTTTTGTGGACATTGGTGAATCTTTAAATTTTCAGCCCTTTAGCTCAATTAGTGCGGTCTGTATTTGTGATACATAAATAGCCAGCCAACAAAGCAAACTTGAAAACTGAAGAAACCTAGGTTTGGTCGATGGTTTTTAACTATCTATATACACCTTGATTAGTGTGGTTAATTATTCCAAAATTTTCCTCAATGTTCAAAACCACGCTGTTCAAGGTCTCATTATGATTTAATGTGTTTTAATTTTGACTCATACTTACATTAATTTGTACGGTAACCTGCATTAATCGAAACCAGACAATTCGAGGTATTTCCATACTTAATTTTGTAACACACAAAGAGATTTGTGAAACACTAAAGTGTTAGGACAAACAGTTTGGAAAGTTCTGGTCTAATGGCTAGAATAATAAAAACACAACACAAGCTCTGTATTTGATAGCTATTGCTTTATTCATTTGAATGTAGGATAGAGAGAGAGAAAGGTTGATCGAGGGATGAGGTTTCTTTTTTCCTCATTTTATCTGGACCGAATAAGGGACAAACTTTTTTTCTTTTTTTGTAAATCATACCACTTCCAACAAATTGGTTGTAGCAATCAACCTCACACTCCTTAATGCTCTCGGACTTGGAAAAGAGAGACGAATTTGCCAGTATAACATGGACGTTTCAACACAGTCTGATTCCAACTGACCACTATGGCTTCCTGATCATTCTATATATGCTTTCATTGGCAAACCCATGTAATCATGGCATAAATTCAAGTTATGTGACTAGATTATGCTTTGCCTTCACTCAACAATATGTTTAAGCAATGTGTTCTCTTAACACCATCCATAAGTTTAACCTTTGCCAAGCCATGTTACTGAATATATTATACTTCTTCATTCCGATTTTATGGTAATTATTTCAACGATTGAAGAGTGTGTCAAACTAAAACGTTGGATAAAAAGTAACCAGAAAATGAAGAAAAAATAGTCAAAATAGATACATTCTTGGAAAATGCAGCACTTAACAAAAACAGCCAGCAATCATTCTAAAGATGTCATTGTTGAGCTTCAATAAGATGGAATGGATTAGAGCTATATATCTCTTCTGATAGTTATATTCTGGAGCTGGTGAATTATCACTAGAGTGTCCATACATTGCTACGTGATAAATTATTGTTTATAAGCATATGTGTTTATTTTCATACACGTGGCACATTAACTAAAGTATAACGTATATAGTTATTTTTACCATTATTTATTTCAGATATTTAACATCACTAAATTTATGACGAAAAATATTTTGCGGATCAGCGTTAAAAGGGGTAGTGGTAAGCGGGGTATCACCATATTTCTTCATGAACGATGCAAGGGAGACAACTCCCAGCCGAGAAAAAAACTGATTGATAGATATTCGTCAAGTTTGACCCGGAACTGAACAGCTTTTTCTCTGCAACTGAAGGTAAGGTACAGGAGAGTAGTTTGCCTAAATGCTCATACATCAACTTTCTTCTAGGTCAGGTATTTTGATAAGCTACTTGGTGATCGAAAAGAGAGCAGAAAGACGTGAATTCACACCTTTACCAAAGAAGATTGGTGTAAACATAAATAGCCCTAAGCCAGAGTTTGAACACAGCCCAACGATTCCATTCTCTGTACTATTGACCATTATACTACTATACCTCCAAAAACAAAGTACAGATTAAACCTCACTAATTCGGCAAGTTTGGGACCAGACAGGTTCCAGAGTAATGGATTTTTTTGAACATATACCAGCAAAGAAAGGGGAATATCTTTTTCTTTTTTTACATCACTAAATCGTAAACTTTTTAAATTAATTCTTCAAATAAAAATGTGAAATAAGATGCATTCATAATTTAAAAAGCTATATTTTTTAACCCATTTTTCAAAATTCTAAGTACTTTTTTTATATTCATCCTAATTTAATTCATAGAAAAGTCAAAATTAATAAAATTGGTTACAATACTTAATCTAGCAATAACAATGATAACAACAATAAATAAGAAAATGTTTTTTGAAAATATATCTCATATTTTAAATTTAGATTTAAGGGGAACTCAAATAGATAAACACATGCCAAGTGCGATTCTATTTGCATTTTACAACTACAAAAGACAACATAGCAAGGCTCAAGAAAATCAGTCAGTGTCCATTTTCAGAGGGTCTTTTCTATTTAATCTCTTTACAGCTTTCCAGTATTCTCCTTTGTTGCCAAATACTGTCAAAAATTGTGTAAATAATTTCCCAGATTTTGAACATAGTCTTTTTCTTTGTTTCTTCCTACAGACCATAGCCCTAAAATGAAAGTTAGCAAATAAAACCAAGAGATGCAATATTTTACTTTATTTCCCAATTTTCAAAATAGCAAATTGAAGCATCCATACAGATCCAACAGTATTTTGTTTTAAAAAAGGCAAACAGAATTCATTTCTCAAGGGAATTTCTCTTTAAAATGTGTAAAACCTAATGCAGGTACAATAGTACAAGTAAAAATCATCGAATTAATTCAAAAGGAGTGTAATCATATCAAAAAATCTTTTTCTCCAAGATTTGAAATGGAAACTTTTCCAAAATGGTTTCCGTCCTTCATCAGATACATCCAAAATTTCATTAAAATCCAGAAATTAGTTTATTTTTGATGGATTTTCAAAATTGAGGTGTTTTTCGCTAAATGAATAATACTATCATTTCTCAAAAGTATTCATGTTCAATAGGGTGTACACAAATAATTTTCATATTAGAATATTCCATGTTTCCTCTTACTAATGGACCAAAGAATTTGATGATGAATTTTCATTCAAGTTTTCCATTTTGTTTTTAGTCATTTCTCTTTTCTTTGTATGTTGATTTCCCACTGAAATCTTTTGCTCATACCTATATAACCAGCAGATTCAAACCATCATGTTGAACTATCGAAGCTGCAAGAGCAATCAATTCCGGATTTGTGAGTTTCTGTACAACTCCTTTGTTATATGATAAACCACGAGAAGAAGAAAAATATTGCATTTGTTATTGAGGTTTAACAAGCGAAATGGGGGAAGTAAAATTGTGTGAATATCAATCTTCCAAGTGAGTCAGGTTTGCTTGCTTAGAAAATCAGCTTTCAAAACCCTGATTTTATCTAGGCTTGAACACTGGCACTGGTTAGAAATATGCAAAGGTTACAGTTATAAAAAAGATCACTTGGTACTGTCTATAGTTTTGAGAACAGTCATTAATATTCAAAGATTTTTGGCTGATTGAACTCCTAGTTGTTTGTGTTATAAACACAATATTTCAGCCGCTTGATTCTATGGCCTTCTTCACGTGCACTATGGAAATACAGGCTTAGCAAGGATAGAAAAACACCTGAATCCTAGGTTTTAAGAGTGCTCCCATTGGAAAAAGAAATTCTGCTTACCATCATCACGTTCGGATAGTTCATCTGAAAAAGATCTTAGAATGGATCGGGGCAAAACATTGTGTTAATAACAGAAACCACAAGAAGTTGTTCAATCATCCAAAAAACTCTTTGAATGTCAGTTGATATTTTAAAGGCTTAGCTTAGTAGAGCACAAGGCTATGGGGATTGAAATATGGTTGTGGGGTGGGATTGTGTTCCATCTAAGTCAAGAATACCAATCCAAATAAATCATGGAATAATAGCAATGATTCGTCTCAGAATTTCAGACATAGTGTTAAGAAAAATGTGAGGAAATGTAGGGCGGCCTTCAACACTCTCTCCCAAGAAGAGTTTTTTTAAAATCTAACCAATTTCAAAAACATTTCAAGGCCATACAGGATAAGGACTTGGACTAATACAGGCCAATTTTTCTTATCAAATTGTTTAAATAAATAATTTTGATAATATTTAGATAGTGAGGGAACACTGTTTCCCCTCCTCCAAAAGTAAGGGGACACCATTCCAACAGCACTACATCAATGCATTATAAATATATATGTATACACACACACACACATATATATATATATATATATATATATATATATATATATATATATATATATATATATATATATTTCCCCAATTTGACTGCAATCAAACTCAAACTTAAGCCTCTGTAAAATTGAATGCTGTTTTCTTGACCCAACTTTGCAACATTTTAAATTAAGATCTTAAATCAATTGATAATTTGCTCAGAACCTCATACCACATTCTTGTACAAAGGCAGAAAATATTCACTTTGGAATCAGCAAAGTTGCCAGATCTGACCAAGATGGAAAAACTGAAAAGTAGGATGGACAAAATAGTATCCTACTATAATTGAGTTTGAAGGTCATCTTACCATGCTTATTATTCATTCTAATTCACTATAAAAACCTGGGAGAAATACCTACACAATCACCGTATTCCAGGAGAATCGTCAAACTTCAAAAAAGAGCATATTGTCGTTGACTTTGAAAATGGAATGAGTCAGCATCTAATAGCACCAAAATTGATAATTCCACTTTTAATAATGAACATTGTGATCACACAATTCGCAAATGATGTTGTAGAAATCACTGCATCTTGTTCAGGTCAATCAGGTAGGTGTTTCCATGTGATGAGATGGGAAATTGAAATCCATTGTAAGACTCCAAATGAGATAGATTATGTTGAAATCAGCTCAAGAATGGCAGTAAAGTATCTTCAATCTATGAGTTATTAATGTCAGTAAAAAAAGAAGAAAACCACTTCTGAAAACAGTTAACATTAAGCAGAAAATGCTATGAGCAGTTGAGATGGTGCATAGACTCCTGTAGTTTGGGCATATTTATCTTTTAAGAACAGTCTTCTCTTGCTCAATTTGCAATCTTTTGTAAGATGACATGGTAACTCTGCCTCCATGATTTCATCACCAAAACTTAACTATGGAAGGATGGAAAGCATAAATATTAATAATGAGAACACCATTGAATGCAACTGATCCAACATTAAAATCAAGTATTTATTTAATTCAGTATATAATATTTATCATTCTTCATTTATACTACTATTTTTTATTACTTATTTAGGTTATTTTTATATTATTATTATTCATTAAAATTCATAATTAATCATGGTTACAGCAGATAATGTGTAATCCAAAAAATTAAATTCATAAAAAAATTATCAGCAAAAACTGAACAGAAAATACTTGATGAAAAGTAATTTTTTAATAAAATATCAAGCGTGTGCAAAAGTTTTTTGTGAGAAACTATTTTTTTTTAAAAATATTACGGTCTGTAAAAATTGAAAATTTTTTTTTTTTTACACTTTCCATCCTTCCATAGTTAAGTTTCACAAAGTCAGTTACTTTGACGTCTAGTGAGATATCACTGCTCAATCTCCATAACAGTGAACAAGTATGGATTGTCTGGATGATTCCTATTTAATGGACATTTTTTAAGTACCAGGACTCTAAGACTAATGGTTTACAAGGATATCTGGAGGATTACTCTCCACTGCAACTCCCAGCTCCCTAGTCATAATATCAGCACACTAGATGCAGTGTACTATTTGCATAGATTTTTTTTCAATTTAAATGACCGTCTTATAAAGCAACATAAATGGTAGACAACTCGGTTTCAGTCAGTAATAGACTAACAAGAAAGAGTTAAAACAAAAAAATATTTATTTAAAGCCAAGATAGGAGGAAATATTAGCTGTACAATGACCTAAGAATCATAACAATTCATAGCAATACTTACTGGTTACACCCTGAAAGAGCTAGCCACAAAGAAGCTGTTCACAAAAGAGCCAAGAAATAGAAAAGGCTAGTACGATGAACATATTCATATCTAAGCTGTACGTGTATACGCACGTTCTTCAACCAGCGCTCCAAGGAAGTTAATGTGTTCACAAAAGATATATTCTGTAGATAGTTTTATTGAAAAGATACTGATTCCTCATGTCGAATTCGAAAGTGTATACATACTTTTGTCACAGGGAAAAATTTGCAAAAGATTTTTTGCATTTACTGACTCAAAAAATTAGAGGGGACATAATAGAGTCAATTTATCCTAAGAAGAAAAAAAAGAAAAGAAAAGAAAAAGACTGTGAAGTAATGCATATTATATTTCTATGCTTAGCTAAAATAAGTATTATCAATTGAAACCTAGATCTTTCTAAGCTAAGCTCAAATAAAAGCATTATCAATTGTCACCTAGCTATTTCTATGCATAGCTCAAATAAACTATTATCAATTGTCACCTAGCCCTTTTGTCAACTTTTCTTGTGGCTAGCTCCTAGAGTACACCAATATTTCACTCTTGTATATAAATGATGAAAAATTTTTTTTTTAAAAAGGATATCCTTAAAACTCAAAATATGGTTTAATCAAGATAGGAATAACAGGAATCATTATCTTTGTTTTTATTGAACTATATCGCTTGTTTTCAAACAGGATTCTGTAGATAAGATAAATT
Organism: Thysanoteuthis rhombus; assembly: GCA_963457665.1. Lineage (NCBI taxonomy): Eukaryota > Metazoa > Mollusca > Cephalopoda > Oegopsida > Thysanoteuthidae > Thysanoteuthis > Thysanoteuthis major. Next base: position 22,392,528 of record OY735226.1, read on the forward strand.
TAATAAGTTTATTTTGGTCAACAACTGGATAAAATTTATTTCATTGTTTGGTTTCACATAAGTCACATTGATATGCCCAAAGGGTGGCTATTATTCTGTAACTTGACCCTTTTGAAACTCCTGCAACAAATATATCCCAATGTTTCTATAAATGCTGTGATATATATCTCTCGGTAGATCTCTTCAAGAAATCTACTGGGACACAGGGTTGCCATATTGGACTACAAAGGGAAATAATCCAAACTTTATTCCCAAGAGATACACAACACAGGCTCTAGAATGGCATTGCATGGGGAAATGAAAGCTTGTAAAAGAGATCTCCAGACTCACTTGATTTCCAAATTCAATGATTTTCCAATTCCCTTGTTGGGTAAGTCTCAGAAATATAGTTCCAATTATTTCCCTTGTAGCAGAATCTGGACACCCTACTGGGAAATTGTAATTCAGGCATTAAGCACCTTAACAGGTTAGGAAAGGGTTAAATATATTTCCTTAATTTATAATAATTTTTATTAAAACCATTTTCTTTGTATTTGTTGAGTTGTTTATCTGAAAGGTCCTTTCCAACCAGGGAGGGTGCCTGTGTGAGTGTGTCATTAATTTTTTTTAATGGCCAGGTTTGCCAGATTGGGCTACAAGGGGAAATAATCCAAAATTTATCACCAAGACTGACCCAACACAGGCTTTAGAATAGCGTGGACTTTGAAGTTAAAAAGTCAATACTCAGCGAGACTGGCATTGAACCTCTGCCTGTGCGGTTGCTTGATTTTGAAATTCAACGCTATTCCAATGCCCGTGTTGGGTAAGTCTCAAAGATAAAGCTTCGTATTATTTCTCCTTGTATCTCAATCTGGCAACCCTGTCCGTGGCAAAGAGAAAAGTGTAAGGATAGGCAACAAGAAAAAGATGGAGGGAAAAAAAAAAAAAAATTGAAGAATAAAAGAAAGGAGTGAAGAGAGAAAGGGAAAGGCAAGGAGATCACATTTGTTGAGTCGAATTTCCATTCCAAGTCGACTGATCATCATCATCATCTTGAGTGTTGGTGAATTTATGGATGTTGCCCTCTTGACGACTGATTGGAGAACGGCGTTTGTAGGCACTGGGGGGAGAAAAAAAAAAGTTTCAATATTATCATTTTAATACAGTAGGCTACCATTATAAGTACACCCTTGAGGATTTACGAGCGCTATTATCAAAAATTAATCATTATTAGATGGATTTAATTCAAAGTGGATTAATGATGAGAAACCAATAAATATAGACAAAATGAATTTATCACCCTTTCAGTCTAAAACCCCATGTTACTTTACGCGGCATGATTTTGAAGGTTTATTTATTTCAATTTTTAGAATAATGCACTGAAATTCACATGTGCTGTTGACGCAAACTAATCTCCGATAAAAGTCTTGCAGGAATATGAAAACAAATATGCTGTTAGAATGAGTGTGTCATAAAAAATGTGCAGTTACAATAGTTTACTGTATTTCACTTTTTTTAATTTTTTTTTTCAAAATAAACTTTTTTGTTTTCTGTACATCATACTACAATGACCTCTTAGTTAAGAAATTAATGTAAGTGTCACAGAGTAAAGTTGTTATGTGTAAAATAGATGAATATTCACAATGAAAATGCATTGAAAATCATTTTACTATATAAATGCATTGAAAATCAGGAATAAAGGGATTATCAGTAGTCAGAGTAGTGAGCGTAACTCAAAGAATGGTGTTATCTACTTATGAAATACACTAAGTGTATGTCAACATTTTTTGTCAAAAATTCTTCAAGGGAGATAATTATCAAATGCTAATCGTGGAGTGGTCTCTTTTTTTCGTATTTTGCAAATGTGTAAAATATTAGAAAGGAAATCTCTCTGAAAACATTTTATGGAAAGTGAGGGTCAAAGGTGAAGGGGAAACATTTTTTCCTCTTTTATTGGTCAAAAGTGAAGGGAATATCAAAGTAAATCCATTGTCAATGATTTTACAACAGACATGCATTGAAAATAAGAAGAAATTATTGTCAGTGGTCAGGAGTTAAGGTAAAGGTTACTCACAGAATAGGGCTTTTTAAAGATAAACTACAATACAACTGGAGAAAGTAGATCACTATATCTACATAAGACAACATATCTCCATGAGACCCTCAAAAGAAGAAGAAATCAAGCAAAGAATCACACTAGGATGGGTGCACATGAAAGAATTATGCTGGGCCTCACATGGAGAGACCACAAGACAGCACAGCACATCCAAGAAGAGACAAGAGTCAGAGACATCATAGAATCCATTAAAAATCTCAAATGGTGGTGGGCTGGCCATGTTGCAAGAATGGCGGACAACAAATGGATATCGCGACTCACAACGTGGATCACCCGAGATCACAGGCACAACCAAGGCTGGCAAAATATTAGATGGAGAGAAGAGCAAGACAAATTCAGAAAGTACTGACTCCGCAACGCCCATGATAGAGAAGTGTGGTGAATCCTGGGGAAGGTCTATGTCCAACTACAGACATTAAAAGATTGATGATGATTATATAAATAATTTTATTATAGAAATGCATTTGTATTTTTGATGAAAACTGACGGCACAAGGAAACAAGTAAAAACGAAAGAATCACCAAATTTTGTTTTTATCCACTGAGATATGCTCAAAATGTAAAGTGGACAATGAATGCATAATACCGGTAATGACATGTGGGTGCACAACATGGAAACCAACAAAATCAATTGAAAAGAATCACAGAAAGCTATGAAAAGAGCAATCCTTGGGATAAATCTAAAGAAAAAGATCAGTATGGATCCAAGAACAGACCAAAATAAAAGATATCATACAAGAGCAACAAAAATGGATATGGTCTGGACACTTGGCAAGAATAAAGGACAACAGATGAAGCAGAAGATGAACCAATAGGTGTCCAAGGAATAGAAAGAAATGTAAAAGGAAAAGACCAGAAAAGATATTTTTTCTTTATCCCTCCAAATCATACATTAGAAAGCCGTGGCAGAAGTTAGCGCAATCACGGTTGTCAGGGACTAGCAGTTGACATATGAATAATGATGATTATAGCAGGAGTAATGTTTTCTCCCAGAGGTCTCCAACCTCTTCCAGCACCACAGACTGGTTTACTGTTGATAATATTTTTGCCGACAGGCTGACAGTGGTGAGGTTGGGGGTGATAATTAAAGACTGGAATATAGGTGGTCAACTACAACTCACAAGTGACTAATACGCCTAATTTTGTTTCAAAAAGTTTGACTAATGAATTCAATATTAATATCTGAGGGAATTAATTTATATATTCTCAAAGTAAAGAAATATCACCAAATCGTATCGACCCGCACTCCAGTGATTGGGAACCCAAGTGTTAGGCTACTTGACGAGGCGTTCTTCATCAGTAACAAACATTATTCATACCCACCTCATATTATAAGGAACACAGATTTCCTAAAGCTCTGTTCTGTAACAGTGTCGGTAGTAATCGCCACCATTAAGAAGACAAGAAAAAATTAATAGGATCAGGTAGAAGGATGTGAACATTACTTAGTCTAAATTTATCGTAAGGACAAGGAAAGAGATTTGAAATTAGTTTTGCATTCTGTGATTATTTCCCAATAAACAGTAAGCTGGTCTATTTTTTTTAATATGCAAATGCATGCCATACTTTCTAATTTCGTTGGGAAAAATGTAGACTGCTAATCGAGATATTACTGCAAAATATAGAATAAGGTTAAGGTCGTCATGGGAGATAACTTTCTATCCTCATGATAATTATGTTTTTTTACCAAACAAATGAGAATATAGAATACTCAAAAGGCATAGATTAAGTGAGTTTGGGGAAAACATAGGCATTGGTGATGAGTGAGAGTTTTGAAATAATGTGATTTTGTTTTTTGGCCAACGTATTTTTGAAACAGACCCATCGATTTTCTTGCAATGAATGTTGTTGAAGAAAATAATGTTTAGTTTAATAGGATTTAGGCCTGTTTGTAAGTACATGCTGTCCATATGTCAGACATTCTTACCCCAGAGACATTCTGTAACATAATATGAAGGAGTTCAAACAAATTCATAGAAATATTTTTATAAATCATAATCCATTTTGTGTTTTTGAGTTTTTCCATATTGGATCAGCCAAAATCTACATAGTGATGTGATATGATAAGAAGAGACAGCTGAAGCCATAACCAGCTTAAAGGGCACTACTTACTTATTGCCGGAAATCTGTATTAATCAAACTTTTCGCTTCTTAGAAATTAAATACAATCAAGTGACTGAGAAACAAGAAAAAGGGGACCAATTTTCACTTACAAAAATTATTTTAAGAGATTAAGAGAATAGACTCAGCAAACTGAGTTCAAACTCTGGCTGAGACAGTTTGTGTTCACTTCACACAAATGCTCTTGGGGAAGACATGAATCATATATTTCCCTAGACATGGGTGAATTGTGCATAGTTAAGTGAGTGACGCCACTTTGGGTGCTAGTCACCTCAAGTCTAATTCACAAATTGCAAGTGAGCCATGTAAGTAGTGATGTGATATGATAAGCAGAGGCAGCAAAAGCCATAGCCAGTGTAAGGGCACTACTTACTTATCGCCTGATATTAGTTGAACTTTCGGCTTTTTTGAGAGAAAATAAAATCAAGTGATCAAGAAGCAAAAAGAAGTGGCTGAATTTTATTTGAATAACGAAGCAAAGCTTTTAAAAGATCAAATATTTTTTAAAAAGGGGAAGAGAAATAACAGTAAAGTGTAAAAACTAAAACAAAAATAAATCTATTATAGTAAATGGGAGGAAAATTTCAATGAACATCACACAAATCTACTTATATAAAAAAAAAACAGGTAATGGATTATATTTTTTGTCTGTAACATTCGTCAGAGTAAAGAGATACATAAAATTTCGATAACGGTATCAGGTTTCAAACGTATAACACCAAGTGTGTTTCACCATCGGATAGATTTATGAAAATTTTAGTAAAAATTAGATAGGAGTCAGTCAGCAGCTGATGGAGTATTAGGGGGAATAGTCATCTACTTACATGATAAAGCAGGTGATGGACTATATTTTCTGGCTAACATTTATCAAGGGAGATAACAATTAAATGCCAACTGTAGAGTAACCATGATTATTTATTATTTTGGCAAATGTGTAAAAGATCTGGGTTCATAGTTTGAACATAAATAGGAAAATGCTAAGCAACAAAATGCTTTTATATTTTTAAATGCACAGGCATCTCTAATACCAATTGCTGTCACTGACTGACTGACTGACTGACTGACTGATGGGCTAAATGTAAGTTTTCCGATTTAGCTCTTTTGGAGCTAAATCGTGCAAGGGAGACAACTCATACATCTATAAGCTGACCTTCAAGCATTTTTTCAGTACAGGGCTATTGCAAAATTATTCAAATATTGTCATTTTTTGACAGCGTGGGTAAAGTAGTGAGGTGATAACAAGCACTGCACACATCAGGAAATAACAAGTACTTACTTTAGGAATGGTGGCCAAGTGCATTGTAAGGGAATCTTTAGCTAGGAACAACTATGCTCATTATTTAGAAACGATAGGGAACAAGTCTATTTCATGTTTATATTTCATACTTATATTTCATACTTCTCTTAGAGGCATCCACAAATTGTGATTAGTACCTCACACCGATAAAACTTATAAATTTATTTGTTTTGATATGGTCTTCAGTTTTATTACTCCTTTCCCTTTTTGATGTTTCACCACTCACGGAGTGGGAAAGAAGACAAAGAGTCAATTACTGTCCACAGGAACAATGGCGGAGGATCCTTTTTATTTTTCCTCCCCCCACCGCCATTTCAAAGTAATGAATAAAGGTAAGAATGGAAGAGGGTACTCATGCTTGAATGCAAGTAAAAGTGGCTCAACCTTCACTATAACGATAACTATAATGATTTATTCATTCATTTTTCCCTAGAAACTTAAAAATTAAGTTACAGTAGTAGTAGACCACGAGAATATAGACAGAGACAAAAACTTTTCAGACCTCAAATACCCAGATACCTAGTTGCAGACTCTTACAATGTCGCCCGGCTCATCTTTTTGTTTATCATTTTTATTGAGATCTTCTTAGCTTAGAAATCCATTTCAACTTGCTCATCACTTTTTTTTTTTTTACATAACATCTGTTAATAAATTTCACTTGATTAATGCCTTTTTTGATATCTTGAAGTTTTATTTATCAACTAGAGAATACAATTAACTGGGGTAGAAAGTTACCAACACACGACGACCTTGTCCTTCTAGAGTTTTTATTAGTACATATGTAACTTTTCTTTCTTTTAACTGCCTCATCACACTGACCACACAGCGGAAAGAATCACAAATGTTTAGAAAACAATTATTGACCAGATGAAAATTAAAAAAGTACAGAAACTTGGTTCCTGGAGACCCATTCCCCAGGCAGCACCTTCCCACTATACTAAAAGAGAGAGAGAGTACAGGGAAATCCCGGGCATTACAAATTTTTCCAGACATACTGGTTCTCAAACAATTACGAAGTTAGACTCTACAATGCTCAACTGCAAATCAAAGAAAGGCTACCCATTCCTGAATCCTCTGACTGGCATGGCTGTGAGCAAAAGGAAATTAATGCAGAGAAAATTGTGAAGAAATAGGAAATCTCTGGAAAAGAAACACACGGTGAGGAAACAGTGAGTTCAATTTTTGCCTGGTGCTCCCTACTGTGACCTTGTACCAGACTAAATTAAACTTTGTAAGAGTGCCTTGCAATGGAGCAATATAAAAGGCCACAAAAATACCCTGACACCATGTTCAAAATCATTTTTACTGTGCTCAAATTTTCATCTTCTCTAGAAAATCTATGACAAAAAATTTGCTTAAGCAAGTTTTGGCATTCAATCTATACATTGTGCATTGAGAGAGAATAAGGCTATTATATATATATATATATATATATACCACATTGAAAAAAAAAAGAAATATTTGCAATCATCTAATTTAACCTTTTCAAGACTAACATATTGAACTGCTTAATGCCTGCATTGAAATGTCCCAGTATACTTATAGAGAAATCTATAGGACATATATATTGGAGTATAGAAACTTGAATATACTGTATTTCCCAGCATCAAGGACACTCCAGCCTCAAGGATGCATCAAAATTATAACTTACAAAATTTGTAAAAAGCAAAAAAAAAATTTTTTTTTTTTTAAAAACAGAAATCTTTTGGCATGTAAAAGGGCAAATTTTCAGAACTTATTTCAATCAAGAAAAAAAAAAACCATCTTCGATGCCAAGAAATACAATACATGTCCCAGGGTTAAGCTTCAAGCTACAATAAATGAAATCCATGCAAGAAAAATAAAATTCGGAGATAACACTGTGCACATATTTTTACTTTTTTTTTTGTTCCTCGGTAATAACTTATTTTCTGATAGATTACAAAAGTACAGAAAACGACTATTAACCCCTTCAAACTTTGCTTTCACAACCAGGACAATGATAATTTGAAATTTACAATAACAGGCAAATTTGGACATTTTTTATCACATAGAGAAAAGCAACAACATATATCAATGTCCTGGTCACAAAAGCAAAATTGATAGCCATTTTCAATACTTTTTAAACATAAGCAATTATCTTTTGTGTACATACAGATGAGAGGCGTCACACCGTCTGTTTATCTGTCACACAATAAAAACCACCTAAACATGGAACAGTTCTGCCAGAGTTGGCTTGCGTACTCAATGGACTTAGGGGAGGGTTTTAAAGTAGAACGTTTTGAGAAAAAAATATTTTCAACGTTTTAGAGTGGGGAGGGGGTTCTATTTACAATGTAACTTTAATGCTAAACTGAACCCTTATTTTTCATTCAATATAGATCTTATGTTTATAAATAATTTGTTTAGTCAGTAAAAGTGGAGGGAAACTTTCCCCCTTTCAGGGTCCAAGTGAAAGGAAACTTTTCTTCTCTAAGGTGTCAAAAATGAAGGGTAATTTTCCCCCTTCAAAGGGTTGAAAGTGAAAGGAAACTTCTCCCTTCAAAGGAAAAAAAATGAAGGTACACTTTTCCCCCCTCATGGCGTCAAAAGAGATGAGCAACCTTTTTCTCCATTGAGGGATCAGAAGCGAAGGGAGACTTTTTCTTTATTTTAAGGGGTCAAAAGTCAAGGGAAAATTTTCACCCTTTAAGGGGTCAAAATTTTAAAAAAGGGAAATTTTTTTTCTGCAAGTCTGAAAGTGTTAGACCTCTTTTTTTACTTCTTGAATATTTAACCCAGCATAGACAGGTATTTGAGCTAGTTAGAAAATAACACTCACTATCTAGGAACAAAAATCACGTTGCACAGCATAATTCTAAAAAGAATCAAATTTATTTTCATGAAAGACTCACGTCGATGGTCTGTTAGAAGTGGATGGACCAGGTCCATCTGCTTCCTCTCGTGGTCTTTTCTTACTCTCTCCGCTGTTTTCCGCTGAGCCTGCTGACGGCCTTCGTCCAAATATCAGACCATAGACAAAGTTCCACAACATGAACAAGGGTGCAAAGATTATATTCAAGATACTTGTGGATGTATCTGCGGTGCGTGCAATGGCATTCTTTTGCTGAAAGTACAAAAAAATTTGTTTTTAATTTTTTTCCCAATGGAATTACAAGGAATTATGCAAATGAAAGATAGCTAGCATTTTGATTTATAAATTTATCATTTGAAAATGGAGTTAATTTTTTAAACTTATGTAGAATAAATGCTTCTTCTATAATTAGATATTGCAGACTTATTGATGTACCTATATAAGCAGGGTGCCATCAAAGTAGCATCAATTATATCCACTCAGCCCACAAGTACGCTTACATTAGCAGTGAAGTTCAAGTTTTGCTAATAAATCGGACAAGTTGCTTCCCTTAGAACTGGCATTAATTCCGGAACAACTTGGGCATTACTTTTGAGACATCCTATGCATACGTGTCTCGATGTTTCTAGGTCTTAAGTACAAGAAGGTGTCATGGTGACACAGCTCTTTTTATTGTCATTGTAAACAACTCAAGACATGAACAATCAAAGACACAGTTGAGTGGCAAAATGTACTTATTAAAATACTTAATATTTTGATGCTCTATTTAATGCATTTCCCAACTGAAATTGTTCGAAGATTGTTTGGTAGATTTCATTCTCAATCAAATATGGAGCAAATTCTTGATAGCAGAACATTCAAGATTTAGAATGAGGAAAACTTAATGATCTGGGGTTTATGTTTATAATTCTGAAATGGGTCATTCACATTCAAAAAGAGTTTTTCAAACAATCAAACTCCTTATTGATCACACATTTCAGCCAATCTTTTCTCCAGCTTTCTCCGTGTATACTATCTGAATGTAATGGTAGTAAACAGAATTTTTTGCTCTGATTGAAAATAAAAGCTCTGTTTACTATAATGACATTCTGATAGTACACCTGAAGAAGGCAGTAGAATGGATCATCCAAAATGTCATATGAACAACAAGGAAGAGTTCAATCGTCTGAAAAACTCTTGGAATCTGAGGTTTATATCATTAAACTTACTGGTAAGACAAGGAGAACTGCACTGGGGACCAGCTCCAGGGACAACAAAGATGATGGCATGTCTTCGGAAGTGAAAGTCCTTTTCGGAAACACTGTGTACAACTGTACATTGCTGCAACCCAAATGCTGAAAAGACACAGGAAATTATTATGTTTACAAAGACAATCACAATGTCTTGTAAAAATTTTCTCAATTCAAACTAAGAAATCACATGAAAATCCTTGAAAATAAAAATTATCTCCCTTGACTGATGGGCAGACTCAAAATCAAGACAGCCAGTGCTGTCTAGGTGTCTGGTTTTTATTTTTATTTTGAAATTCAACTTTTTCCACACATTACAGTTTCTCTAGTTTTTTTACTACTTGAATCTATAAAGTAGCAACCAGAAACAATTCTTAAATCATGTATTTCACATCATAGGAACTTCGTTTTAAACTTTACAATCTGCATCCAAAAATATTTGTTAAATGTATATAAAATCCAAGTATTTCTATTTTTCACAGTATGAGTTTTGTCAAATTAATTTCCTCTTAATGATGAAACAAACAAAGAATTGTAATGAAACGGTCTCAATTTGAGGATTTTGATGAATCGTAATAAAATCAAAATTAAGTAACATTTATTAGTAACACTATGAAGTAGCTAACTAATAACTCTTATTAAATAGGTAAAAATAATTCATTTTAAAACAGCCATATTGAGTTATATGTTATATATTTTTTTGCGCAGAATCTGTTTATTTGGATGTAGGATCTTGGGGCAGAGACAAGGGAAGAGCTGTTGGTAGCCCAGATCAAAATACATGATTACCAACGTCTATTTGTTTATTAATCACCACTACCAACAACAGAGAAGTTTAATCGCTGTAGTTGGGTTCAGGTTATTCATATGTTCTGACATTCAGATGCATCAAATTATCAACCCAGACTTTGCTCAGCTCTATCAGTTCATAGAAGAAACTTGAAATTTAGCATGCACACACGCACCTCCATGAACTGGGAAAATGTTTTTATTCTTGTTCTTTGAACCCCCCCCCCATTGGTTTTTATCGAGGGACTCAATTTACAATGAAAGTTCAAGCTAAATTGGTCCCTTAGTTAGTGCCTATGTTTTGTTTTGTCTTTCAATTCATAAGTTTTTAATTCAAATCATATTGGTAGTAATTTCATCAAAGTAACTTGATTTTGCCATTACCACTGCTTGATTTATGAAGTAAAAAGCAGCACGTGTTACATTGATTCATGATTTCCTTTGGAATGCTAGTTTATTCATTAGTTTTTTGTCACACTGAAGGAGACCAATGAAATTAAGTATAATTGTACTGATTCGAACACCAATGCAGACCTTAGCAGCCTGATGAATTATCCATAAGGCCAAAGGGGACACTGAATGATACTGTTGAAATATTAAGCATTAAGTATGTTAGTATACATTTCTGAAAGACGACAATACATCAAAACAACTAGTGGTCTAGACAGGAAGAATTTAATAAGTAAAAACAAAAAAAATAAAACTGTCATCACTTTTACAACATGGATACACTTGTCAACTTGTATAATGAGCTGTGGGATCTCTTGTGTTTCTTTGTCCATAACAATGGTCTCTTCCACTTAAAGATGAGAATTTTATAGCTCAAAACATCACTACACACCATCTGAAACAATGGACTTTCTCACTGGAATTAATTTATTAGCTCCTTTTCTTTCTTTTTTTTAAATAATCTAATAGAAATTCAAATTTCAACAGGAATTAACAAGTAAATAAACATACGAGATTCAACCCAAAAGTTTCTGGAATCAAAGCAGTGAAATAGAGGGGAACGTAATACACATTTTTGCTACTACACTATGCAAGCCTGTGTGCAAAAAGCAGAATACTCTGAAGGATAGGGTGGAAACTAAGTGTCAGGGTTTGTTTGTTTTTTGTTTCATGGTCAAATTTCAAGATTTTTTGGTAGCACCTTGTACGTATATGTATTTTCCAATGAACTCAAGAGAACTTAACCAAAAATTTTGGCTGAGTGTAATGACATTCAAGTCATACATAACTGCTCAGTGGTATATCTATCTTTTTCTTACACACCAGAATTATATAAGTCAGAAATATTACTCTCTTTAAAAATGATTTTGATAAAAAATTTTGAAGTGGAGCAGATGAACTTAATTATATATATATATATAGATAGATAGAGAGAGAGGGAGACAGAGAGAGAGAGAGAAAGTTACAAATAGTATCATATTATAGAGAAACTCTTATGAAAGAAAATGGGGCTGCTGCAGGAAACGATATACAGCGGATATAGAATAAGCAAGACAGGAATGGGGTGTTGAGATAATTATTTGAACCTTTGCATTACTGGCAACTGTTTAGCTCAATGGTAAGAGCAACACTATGTTGAAGCGGCTACCCTTTTGGTCACAGGTTAGAATCCTGCAGCAACCCCATTTTCTTCTATTATTTATTCTGTTTGCATTGCGTAGGCTAAATGATACATTAACCGTGAAATAACAGGTGATCATTTCAAATAAGAGTTTTCATATAATGACTCAATTTATAATCATTCAGTCTGATCATATCCATATATATATATATATATATATATATATATATATATATACACAAACACATAGATAAATAGATACATGCATACATACAGAGAGAGAGAGAGACACACACACACACACACACTTGTTAATCAAACAGGTGCAGTTATAGTTTTCTACAGGTTATTGTGAAAAAAGAAGCCAAGTAAAATATGTATTTTTATATTTACCTGTGAAATATAATTGTTGGCAGCTGATAATGGTTCAGATGACTTGAACTGATGTGTAACTGAGGAGCCATCAGGAAGACGGAACTGTAGCCGGGAGATTTCCCTGCACAAAGAAAAATATGAACCAGTTCTATACAAAGGAGTAACATAATAAATATTGTATCAAACAAATTTTTTTTTCTCTTCACATGGAGAGATCTTATTTTTCTGATTTGAAAACTGATCAACTCGGCAGAAATTTAAAAAAAAAAAAATTCCCATCCCTCGCACAAGTGAATTACATGTACCAAAACGAACTATCGAAAAGAAAATAATCTTTTATCTAAAATTATCTTTAAAAAAGATCTTTAGAACTTGATGCAGTGTACACCAGTTACAAGCTCAACTTTCACAAACCAGATGATCCCAATAATCCTAAAAAGAAGAGTATACAACCAATGCATTTTTCCGATAGTCACTTATGGAGCTGAAACATGGAACCTAACCAAGAGACAGACCTATAAACTGAGAAGTATGCAACGCGCGCATGAGAGAATTATGCTCAACATCACATGGAGAGATCACAAAACAGCACAGTATATAAGGAAGAAAACAGGAGTCCGGGACATCATAGAAACTATTAAAAAACTCTAATGGCAATGGGCAGGCCATTTGCAAGAATGAAAGACAACCGATGAACATCACATCTCACAATATGGATCCCCAAAGATCACATAAGAAACCGAGGTGACAGAATACAAGATGGAGAGATGAACTAGACGAATTCAGGAAATACTGGCTACGGTAGAGAATTGTGGCAAATCTTTGGGAAGGTCTATGTTCAACGACAGACGTTAAAAGACTGATGATGATATTATCTTTAAAGAAACAAATTCTTCGTAAAAAAAAAATTTTTTTCCAAACTGATACCTGAAATTTTCCTTCGCATTCACTTTTGACCCTTAAAATGGACAGAAAGAAAGTTCTCCCTTGATTTTGACCCTAAGCAAGATTACTTTTTTCTCCACATTTTTTTTCTAGTCATGCACTGTGGCAACAAATGGCCAGACACAAAATGAGTATCAATTTTACCAAATTTTCATTTATAAATCTACCCCTCTCCCCACTAAAAACTTATTTGGAAGAGGGGGGGGGGTCAAAAATTTGCTTGTTAAAAACATGTTGGAGAGTTACATGGGTACAGAAAAATGAGGTAGGCTGTCATATAGAGACAAAAATTGGGAAAATCAAGATTAGGAATTAATAGTACTTGCTTAAAGGCAACATTAGCTGGCCATTAAGCTTGATGTCAAGTCACTTCCTTTGCATCAAATTTATATCATGATCATTTATAAATAAACAAATAAGGGAAACTATTCTATAATTAGCATTTCTCCCTAGAGGGGAAAAAAATTCCCCTCACTTTTGACTCCTAAGTGAAGAAGAAAAATAAATAAAATATGTTTCTGCCTCACTTTTGATCATGGAAAGAAGAAAAATTATTTCCCCCTCCCTCACTCTTGACCCCTTTAAAGGGAGAGGCAAAAAAATTTCCACCCAATTTTGACCCCCAAGGAAGGAAAAAAAAAAAATATCCTGCTCAATTTCATGAAGTTACATGCTCTTATGACATCATAGCCAATGGACCAAAGATATGGGTCTAATGATAGTTGTAAATCACCTGGATATGTTTTATTCTTCAAGTTAGAGCATTTTGGAGGCGTAGGGCAAAACAAAATTGTCAACAGTGGGAAATTTTTGTTGAGTTACGGTAACAAACACATAAACAGAAATCCTATTATCAAAATAGTAATATCATAGATAGTAATATCATTATTATAATAATCTGCTTGTCATGTTTATGCTTTCACCTGTCATTGGTAAAAAAAATCTCAAGATAAAGGATTTTTCTAAAACCGAAACTTGAATAATGCAGATAACAGAGACATTTTTTTGTGAAAATGAATTGAATGTTTTTTACAATAAAATTAAATAAAAACATTTATTTTATTGAAAATATTATTTCATTTTATGTAGAAAAAAAAGAGTGAAGAAGGGTAATTAGGTAGTTTACTAAACAGGGTAGGGAGGAAGAGAAAAGGTAGTTAGGTAGTTTAAGTTTAACAATATGGCAGGAAAAATGGAGAGGAAAAAGAGATAGTTTACTGAGGGGGTAGTAAGAGAGGGAAGGGAGAAAAGAAGGTTAGGTATAATAAGAGGGTAGGAGGGAGAGAAAAAGAGTCCAGCTACTAAATAAATTAAATGTAGCTTGAATCATCAACATTTACCTTAGTAAAATATCATTCATTTTTTTTCATTACTATTTACTAAATAAACATGCTACTTATGTCATTAAAAAACCATGTTAATAGCAATTTCTGACATTTTGCAAACAAAAATATAAATTGGCCAATGATGCCAAGTTTAATATCAAATTTAAATCTAAAATTGAGTAAAAAAAATCGTAATTCTCAAGATATACAGCTAAAATATATTGAATATATTACATATTATTAATAAAATAAATGAGAGTTCAATTGTCAACATTTACTTAATATTACTCATTTTATCACTTATTTTGAAAAAAAAATTTCCTTATTTTATTAAAAATCATCAGAGTAGTAATATCTGACATTTAGATTCAATAAAAAAATATCTGAATCTAGATGAATAACATCAAAATTGGCAACACAGCTCTCCGGCCTTCTTTAGGTGTTTTTGTTCTAGAATGTAGAAACTAGTTCCTGTGACGCATGCTCCTTGCCCAACCCTGCCTGCCACGTCACGTCCGGTGAATGTTCTTTATTCGTATATAAAAGCTTTCTTTTCACTTCACTTGCGGTCGTTCAATAACAAGTAAGTAATTTTGTTATAATATTTTCCCTGGTGCCAAGTTAGATGTTTTTTTATCTAGATCTAGAGGTTTTCGGTTGCGTTTAGATTTAGATGTCAGAAATTCCTATTTAGATACTGGATGCAAATCTAGATATTTTCAAGTAGATCTAGAGGTTTTTGGTCACGTTTAGATTTAGATGTCAGGGATAGCTATTTAGATACTGGACGTAAATCTAAATGTTTTTAACTAAAGTTTAGATATATTTTCTTTCAGATCGTTCAATGCTAAACAAACTTCAACTCTTTTAATAATTTGACAAGTCGTTTTTATCAGAACCTAAGCCTCGGGCCGTGGTAAGAACTAGTAAAATTGATAAGTGTAATATAGTGTTACAATACCACGTACTTCATCCAATAAGAAATAATGAAACTAGAAACTTATTTTGTGTCCGCTAAGTAGCAGGCGTGAGGCGAGGCAAAATGCTTGTTTGCCATTTGACGAATTTTGTTTCACGGTTGAGAAAAAAAAAATCACCTTATGTCAGGAATAATTATCTATCTTATGTCAATTCCAAGCACTATCCTAGCTTTATGATCCAACCTTTTGCGGAATTATGCTCAAAATTAAAGTGTAGAATCTGTTCTTACGCCGACGAAACAAAACATAGTATTGACTTCCGGTTTTCAATTTTCAACCTTATCGTTTTATTGATGATTTTTAATTCGGGGAGTATCTATCGACTTCGAAGGTTATAGAATGGTTAGCTACCCCATGAAAAAAATGCATATTGATTAATTCTAAAGTTAAAATGAGTTATGATGCAGTTAATGAATCGAATGAGTAATGACCATTGTCTTATACACAGTGTCAAAATGTAATGCTATGTCACGTGGTCAAGTTGAACGAAATTAATCGCTACGGTTTCTGTCAGTTTTTCAAAATTTTAGAAAAAAATAGAAAAAATACAATGATGATAAAGTTTAAAATTGAGACCAGAAATGGTATGTCGCAGTGACGAAAATATGCAAAACTTGTTTGTCAAATATAAGAAAAAAATCGATTAAAACCATCATTTAAAACGGGATGTTGATGCTGTTTGATGCGAAAACTGATACTACACTTTGATCTTGAACTAAATGCTGCAGAAGGCTGAACCACGGAACTAGGATGGAGACCAATTTCAAATTAATTTGTTATTCGTAAAATCAAAATAGGTCTCCAACTTGTTTTGTTTTTTCATTCCAGTCTTAGATGCGAACGATCCACTATACCCCAGAACTATCCGGAAACTTGTTGTTTCATGGTAAACAAGGTTTTATGGGGAGGGGGGTTCTATTTACTACGTAACTATAATGCTAAACTGGGCACAACCTCCCCGCCATTTTTAAATAACCACGACCGAGATACGGCTTATATGGCTCCCAGTTTTAAAATGGCGCAAGCCACTTAATGTTAAAAATAAATAAATAAAATTAATAAAAAATTCAAAAAAATAAAATCTGACAAAAGGGAGATAATTCATGCAAAATGCACTTGAAAGTAGGTATCCTGTTTAAAGGGTCATACTCGTGTTCATCAGTCCGTGTGACCCTTCGGCCCTTCGAATGTAAGGGACGCAACTCGTTACGTCAAATGAAATACGTCTAATTTATTTTTGAGATGGAACATAATTCATTTTTCATGACTACTTTTTAATTATATCTTAATCTTTTAGTTGCTTTTTTTGTAATTCTAAGTAAAAGCAAATTATAAAAATTTGAGGTGGATTTCCCCCCCCCCTTCACCCGTTCAAAGCAATTTCCCTGAAATTGTAAACTGAAACAAACGTTAAATTTCTCGGATTTACGTCTGTCGGGCAAGAAAACATTACCTTAAGTAGACTTAAGAGGTTTCAAACGAAGCTACAGGGAGATAGTATCAAAGTGTTGAACGGATTATTCATTTAAAATTTATTTATTCATCTAACCATAACTATTTCTGCTTTGATCCAAATTTAATCTATAGTATTCAACTTCCACTAGAGAAGGCAATGTTCATTTGAATCACATTTTTTAAATCCAAAAACTATAAACTGACGGGCAAATGATGGTATAACATTGTAGTGCCTCAACTCCAAAAATATTTTCGCGCTATTTTGACTGCAAAAAAGCGCCAAATAAAACATTTTAAAGAATGCTATAAATGGTCAAGCACCACCGTGCTAATTGATCACTTTTTGCATTGCCAAGACAAGAAACGCACTAAATTTGAGATGGGTGCTAAATTGGCAACACTGGCAAAAAAAATCCTTTCCGGTCAGTCTTGCAAAAATTGTTGACCATGTGCTACACAAAGAATCCGTTGCTTCTAATGGCGCCCAGAATTTACAAATCTCGTGACGTCAGTGTTGCCAAATTTATTTTCAGTTTACATCTAAAATTAAGTCGAAAAACATCTAGAAATATTTAGATTTTCCAGATAAGTAAAATCTATAAATTAAATGTAACTTATATCGTCGATATTTACTTTACAAACATTTTATTTACTGTATACTCGCAAAGGATTCGGCCCGGGATTCCAGCTACTTCCAGCGCAAGACCAAGTGAAAAATTCGTAAACAAAAAATAAACGTAAAATCTCATAGGAAAATCTTTTTAAAAAAATTTCTTAAATTTAAAAAAAAAAAAAAAAAAAAGAGCTGGATATTTTATTTTAAATGGAGTGAAAATTTTGTACAGGGTGAAAAAAAAATGAACGTAATAATTATCATCAGAGATTTTGAGGAACTTTTTAATTCGAACACCGTTTACCGATTTTTTTTTTATCTCGCTACCAAGAATATCCGAACTTTTTCATCGACCCTCTCATATGTAAAACAGTATTTTACTTGCTAGGGAATTATCAGCACAAATACAGCCTAAGATGTTGATGTGCAAGTACTTTCTACGCCAAATAAACGCACAACAGCCTTTAGTTGGTCAGTATTTTAATATACATTTTAGTACGAATAGATTTATTATTAAAAAAAAAAAAAAAAAATTAACCATAAAATGTTTAGTCGATGATATATCGAGAATGCAAGCTTGATCTATTTTCATTTTTAGGCTTCCGTACTACAAAATTATGAACGTTTTTGGCTGGTCAAAAAATCCACTTTCCCTTCAAAATCTACAGAACTACCCGTCTCGGTGAAATATCTAAAGCATAGATTCGTTTTTTTGGTGTGAACCACTACTCTCTGGGTGAAAAAATTTGCTCCAACTACTTAATATTAATGCAAGATTACTATAAATGAAATGACAACCAAAAACATCTAGATCTGGATGGCAGAACCAAGTGTCATTATATATATATATATATATATATATATATATATATATATTTCTCTTCCCCCTAAACCACGTGCAGTCTTCTTTGCTCACTAGGATTTTGACCACAAAACTGATGCCCACTGGCAAAAAGCCTGTGTATACTGTTCGACTCCAACGGGTTATCCTGCTACTGGTGAGATAATTCATCAAGGCACCAGCAACTCTGGCATCTTTAATGTTCTCTTTCCTTACAGCTATTTGTGTTATCTTCATTGTGTATTGTTTAATTGCTCATCAAATGTTTGTCATATACCTTGGATAGTTTGATTGTGATGCATGTTTAATGTATTGCTGTACAAATTATTGTAACTAAGTATAAGCTAAGGGAAAAAATAGAACCTTGAACAATGTGGTTTTAAGCAGTACAGAAATTTTCAAACAAATGAACACACTAATCAAGGTACACATTGATATGTGTGTCCATAATTATTTACCTGTCTGAAATATTCCTTTTTTTCTCAACTACTACATGGCATCACAGGCCTTTCGGTGCCTCACCAAGAAATGTCAATTTCACCCAAATTTGAACCAATATTTCATGGTAACCTTTCATCAATAACGTCAAGCCTTTACTTTAACTCTAAAATTCATACATGAAAAATTTAAATTTTATCATCAAGGAATAACTTCTGATGAAAGTTTCTTCCCTTGCACTTATGGGTAATTTATTTTTTTATTCAATTTACAATAGTTTTTTTTTCTTTTGAAAAGTTTTAGAAGCTGTATATGAATTTGAAAGTTAAAATCTCATTGCATAGTCCAAGCGGTGTGTGTACTTATAGCGGATTTCATTGGATTTTTCTTTTTCTTTTTTTTTTACAGCCCTTCACAATGTTGACCACTAAAAAATCATACGAGCAAAAGTTTCGAAAACAGTGGTTACAAGATGATGTACTGAAAGACTGGATTAAGGTTTTTCCCGGAGATGAAACAAAAGGTCGCTGTAAGTACTGCAAAATCGAGATAAAAGCAAAGTATCAAGACTTGAAAAGGCATGCACAGTCTAAGAAGCATCTTGGCACAATGCCTACTGTAGCCATTCCTAAAAAAGAAAAACCAGACCAGCCCACTACAACGCCAAACCACAATAAAGTATACAAGCAAAAGTTTCGAAAAACATGGTTGCAAGATAATCTACTGAAGGATTGGATTAGAGGTGTCCCTGGTGATGATTCTAAAGCTCGTTGTAAGTTCTGCAAAACAGAGGTTAGAGCAAAATATCAAGACTTGAAAAAGCACTCACAATCAAAGAAGCATACTAAAGCAATGCCTGCTATATTCGGTCCTATTAAACCTGAACCAGCTCATTTGGAGGGATCAATTGCCATGCACTTATGTTGCCATTCAGCTCTTACAAACTGTGACCATCTCATTGAACTCTGCAAAAATAATCTTCGAAATAGCGAAACTGTGTCCAACTTGAAAATGTCTCGTATGAAGTGTACCAATGTTATAAAAAATATTCTTTGTAGCTATTTTGAGCAAGAATTGATAAATGATATAGGTAATAGTAAATATAGTTTGTTGCTAGGCGACTCTTATATTTCAGATATAAAATTACTTGGAGTGTCCATAGTCTACTATAGTAAAAATCAAAATAAAGTCGTGTCAGTATATTTTGGACTTGTTCAGCTCGAAAAATATGATGCTGAAAATATTTCAGAGGGAATTAAACAATTATTGATAAATAAAAAGTTAGACTTGAAGAACCTTGTCGGAGTAGGAGCTGATAATGCAAGTTTTGCAGTTGGGATTGATAATGGCATTTACACAAAGCTAAAAGAAGACGTTCCATCCCTAATATTAATTAGAAGTGTATCTCATTCGTTACAGTTTGCTATTTCTCACACAGCTTCTGAATGTCTGCCTCTGAACTTGGAGTTTCTTATTGCCGAAACCCACAAATGGTTTTTAAATTCATCTCTCAGGCAAAAGATTTACAAAAATTTATATGAAGCTCTCTGTGATGGTCCAAGTCCAGTTAAAATTCCTGCCAACAACAAAACAAGATGGCTGTCTGTTCAACCAGCAGTGGAAAAAGTTATTGAGTTGTGGGCAGCATTGAGGAATCATTTTGAGATGACACGACAGAGCGAGAAATGTTATACAGCTGAAATTCTTTTTAGCCTCTATTCTGATGAAAAAAATCTGGCATATCTTCTTTTCCTGCAAACTATTCTTATGGAAGTGCAGAAAGTGAAAGAACTGTTCAGATCAAAAAATGTTGATAAAGTTCAGTTGTTGGATGATCTTCTTCTACTTATTGGAACAATTGGGGGAAAGATTGCACTTCCTCCTTGTGAGATTGACCTGCTCACTTGCGATATCAACGCATATTTAAATCCAAAGCCACATCTAGGCGACAACTTTGAAGCAAAAATGGACCAGTTAAGAAACAGATTTCTCATTACGATGGACGATGAGAATATTGTAAGAAGCCAATGTCAAAATTTTCTCTTATCTCTATTCGAGCAGCTGAAGCTCAGGCTGCTTGACGAAATAACACTTTTGCAAAATCTCTCTCTCTTCTCAGCAAAGAACATTTTACAGCCAACTAAAGATATGACTACATTTTGTGAAGTAATGAAGTATTTAGGTGCTTCTGAAGCTTCAGTTGCTGAAGCAGAATACCAATTAACTAAAGTGATTGTTGTTGACTGGAGAAACAAGACAGATACAGAGGCCTTTTGGAGAGAAGTCATACAATATAAAGATGCCAATGGTTGCAGTTCATTTGCAGAACTTAGTGAATGTGCAATCTCAGCATTAGTATTATTGCATTCAAATGCTGAAATAAAAAGAGTGTTCAATTTCATGAATTACATAAAATCAAAGCTTGGGGATGAAATCAATTTAGACCTTTTAAATGCTATATTGATGATCAAATTCAGTTTAGTGAGGTTAGAAAAATGTTGCAACTCTTATCAACTTCCACCTGAAGTAATAGAAAGTATTGGAAGACTGGCCGATGGCGTTTCTTTCCAACTAAGCCCATCATCTACTGAAGAGGACTGTGATATTTTATCCTGCTCAATGTAGAAATATCCATCTTGTGCTCAACATACAGTACTGGACAATATATCCGGCTCTAAAACTGGAATTACCAGACAAACAGCTATTTTTTCCAAATTAATTTAAGAGTTTGAAAATAGCTAATTGAAATTGTAATCTAATTTGATGGGAAATAACTGATTAAAGTTACTTCCCATTGACGCTTGATTTTTCTTTCCAATTCTAATCATGATAGTTTTACATTTTTCTTTCTATTCACCGAACTGTTTCCAATCCTTATTAGCTCATCTGAGTGATGGTACATTCTTTGAAATCTTCCAGCTCGTGTATGCTTAAATTTCTGTATATAATTTCAAATGAAATACTAAAAGTTGAGTTAACATTGTTGACTCATTGAATTTTCATTTGTTTGTCTTATCTCTCCAGAATCATTAGATAGGGAAGGCAGCAACTTCTGTATATAAACACTTATTTAAGCTCTTTAATAACATCCACATAAAAGGCTTACATCTTCTTGGACTAGTTAACTCAGTGTTTCTTGAACTATTTCAGTGTCATTCCCCCTAGAGTCTTTATCACAAAATCTCATTTACCCACGACTAAATTTCTCTGTGTATTTTATTTGACAAGTGTAAATACCTATCATACTGCTGTCAAAAAGGGAAAAAGAAAAGAAAAAAAAAATCAATAGAATACAGATAGATGGAAATCAAAGTTTTGTTCAAATTTTTTTATCATCTTGGAAAAATACAAAAAAAATAAATAAATTATTGAATTTTTAAAAAGTCTTTTTTTCCTTTATTTTTCAACACTAAAAACATTGGATGATTTTTATGATATTGGAAAATTGAGCATTCCAAGGGAGGGAATGAATCACTGCTACCTAAATGTTTATTTTTTATCACATAAACTTATATCGAAAATTGCCTCTCCCACACACACACACACCTCATTTTAGAGGGTAATTTAAAAACAAAAAAAAAGAATTTCCCTATAGTGAGTGCACCCACAAAATTTCAAGTTTCAACTATGAACGGTTATGGCTGAGCGAACCCTAGATACATATAGATGTCAGAATATGTGAATAATCTAAACCAGTGTTGTGGGTAGTGGGAATCTTTTTTCCCCTCAGCTCCTCTCTGATCTAATTATTTTTCTCTCCCTTACTCTCTCTAAAAATAATACGAAGAAGCCACTCGCCCATCAATTGCTGCTGAAAACAGCTGCAGTCGACGGCAGCTGAAAGCCGAGCACATAAAATGTGTCCACTTGATGGAGGTATGTTGAAGGCTTTATAGTAGGCAAGTACAGACTTGTGATGAATTATAAATAAGATGCATCCATGCATCTCTGTAACCTAATATATTAAACATCAATTTTCTTGACATATCATGTTGGATTGATATGAAACTTGATCCAGATGTTTGGTTGAACCATACTCATCTAACTTCTACAAATAGTAATTTTACGAGAAAAATGCTTACCTGCACAAAGTGTTAATATAATTGTAGAGTCTTGAGATATTCTTGCCCATTTTTTTTTTTTTTTTTTTTTTAACATAAACGTAAAATAATTATACAGGTACACATTTTTTTAGTGGTCCTATTTTCTTTGAGATTTTCTGATTTTTTTTTTTTTTTTTTTGTCAATTATAATTTCTAGTTAGACAATTGGATTAGTTTAATTTCATCATAGTGATGTCTGATGATTGCAAAAAAACACAAAATTAACAGAAAATCCACCTGCCTGATTCAAAATTCATGGACACGGATTATGCCTCACTCATAATCTAATGAAAATTCCCCATTAATGTACAAGAGCATTCCAAACTATTGCATTGCTCAAAGGTTTCTTTGATTAAGGCCAACTGGTAGAAAATTGTAGAAATATTTTTTCCTGCAGAGTTTAGAGTTACAATATAAATTGGATGCATTAATATTCACACCAGAAAATTAGTCTTCAACAATAACTATTATTAAAAAAAAAAAAAAAAAAAAAATCGCACCAGGTGGATTCAAAACACTATTCCCTTGATTACAAGATGGGTGCTCAGACCTATAGCACCACAAAGATATGAATATTAGATATCTGATTTATTTGACTTATAAATCACACGAGCCTGACATTTGAAATCTTTTATTTCCAACACAAATCCTTGTTATAATTTTTTTTTCGTTTTTATTTTCTCCATAATTAGAAAGTTCAGTGAAACAGGCATGCAGTGCATTATATGAAATTTTCCCAAAATTTTATATCTGCTCCCCTCCCTCCCAAGAAAAATTTCATTACTAATTAAAAAAGTTATAACAGAAAAAAAAGGTACTTCATTAAGGGCCTACTTTCACATCATTGAACTTTGGTTTCTTATTTTCATGTGTATAATTTAGTATCATGTAAAAACCTAAATTAATTCAGTTGAGTGTTCATTTCATTCATAATTTTTGAACATCCAAAAAATAAGTAATGAAAACTAGATGTATAAAAACAAATAAAAATTATAATTTTTCTAGTCAATATAAATTTGGCATAGATCTTATAATTAGACATATTTTTTTCTAAACTAAGTCTTTCACCCTTCACATTTCATTCACCATTTTAAGAAGCATTGACATACAGTACCAGAACTTTTCCGGCTTATTATAAGATTTCTCGTGTTCCTTTGCTGTTTTGGGAATTTTATGAACTTTCAATTTAAGCTGAGGTAAATTATGTAATAAATCTGCATTTTATTCGAACTAATCTTCGTAAAACCAAATATTATCCAGGCAAAAACAAAAAGTTATTGAAAAAAATAATAAAAAATCAAATTTGATGTTTTAAAACAAATGTTGGCAAGGTAAAATATGTAACAAATCTGCATTTTATTTTATCGTAATAAATTTTGTAAAACAATTGTATTTGTTGATATTTGTAAGACTGACATATCAGCTGACGTCATCCAATATCAAGTAAAATGTGTCCAATTCAATTCGATCAATTTTGTATACTTTTCTTCTCTCTAACAATAAACAAAAAAACGTAGACACAAAATTTTTTTTTTTTTTTTTTTTTTTATCCTGGAAGTCTGTCACAATAGCTACCAACTGGAAAGAAGAAATGACAAATAGCAATTGAATCTCCAAGTTTCACATCAGAAATTGGAGGTCTACTGTACTTGATACATTAGTCTGTCATTTTCCACACACCCCATATTTTTTTTTTTCAATTGTTCCCAAGCCTTGTCCCTCCTCCCGTCTGTCGTCTGAGAGTACCTTGCTTCAAGAGTATATCAATTTGTATCTACTGAATATGATTTCATTCTTTACTTTCAATTGTTAATAATATATTTTTAGTATACAGGATCACCCATAAATGGGTACACCCCCTTTTATAGAAAATTGATTTTCTTCTATATCAAACAGGATTTTATTCAGTGGAACATTACACAATCAATATAGATATTATCAGGTATTTATGATAATACTCTATGGCATAAAAACTTTGCTGTATTGACTTCACACCCTACGAAAAAATATTTGGGGCAGTAGTTTCAATGCTGCAGAATTTGGTCATAAATGATACTCGATACAATTCATTTTGATTGGGTGACTAGAAATAATAAAATCTTGCTCTATTCGATCTAGAAAAAAATCAACTTTCTACTCACAAGTGGCATGGAGTGTACTCATTTATGGGCAACACAGTATATCAAGCCTTGACCCAGAAATGCAGGTCACCTCCTGGCCAGATAAATGGTTCAGTACTGACTATTTTCCATCCTTTTTTTTTTTTGCTAATCTTAGCAGTTGCCCACTCTTGAAAACCTTCCTACTGATACAGGCCTCGATTCCTATTCTCGTCTCAAGAATCATTAGCTAGCTGGGTTGTGAGGGAAGGGCAGCAAGTTCTGTTTATCAAACACTTATGTAAGCTAAAATTCTTTTATCTTTGAACCCCGTATGAAAAGATTGCATGCTGTTGGACTAAACCTTTTCCCGAGCAAATTTTAAAATATGCCAGTCGAATTAAAATAAGTGAATTGAATCATGAGGTGGATTTCTAATTTGCTCAGCATATTTTAACACTTGCTTTCTCTTCTAATTCAATGAGGAGTGCTGCCCGGAAGCTCACTGATCCTCCAATACTGAGCAAGGTATACTTATTTGAGGTCACAGGATGAAGCCTGGGCCACATTCTCCAATGGAACCAACATAAGTACAGATGTGGGACTTACCTTCTGGCTGCTTCTCTTTCTGCAGCGGACATTTCTTGTTCCTTTTGCTTACGTTCACGTGCTTCTTGAGCTAGTCTCTCCCTTTCAGCCTTTTCTCTTTCATATTTTGCCTTGCGTTCCAATCTACAAGAAAATAAATGAACTTTAAAATTCTGTACTCCCTTTCAAACTGCAGATCCAATAATTCGCAATTCAGTCTTGAATAATTTAATGGGAATATTTTAGGGCGTACCATGAAAAAAACACAGAAAATATGGTGTATGATATAAACAAAACGTAGGTTTCAGAAATCAAATGAATTGTAATAATCTGTTATTAGTAAGAAGAAAGATTGTAGAGAAATATCAAATGGAAATTACTACATAGACAATATAAGTATGGTTGAGAACTCAAACTTGTTTAATAGTAAATTAATAATGATATTTTAGACATTTTTTTTCCTATCTCATGTACTGTTCATGAATGAAGTATTGTAAATCAATTTTTTTTTTTTTTTTTTTCATCTTTAGGCTACCTCTATTTTTATTGCTTTTTTGCAATTTTTCTCAGACCAGATAAATTTTTTGAAAAAAGCAATGGAGTATCAAAAAATGGTTAATAATCATTGCACTTTAGTTTTCTAAAAATTATGGTTTTCATTAATTGACTTCATTTTTTTTTTTCACTAGCATATACCACACACTTTTTCAACGCTCTTTTGAAACATATTGCAATAATTAGATATCTTTGAATGTTTTAATCTTAATTATAGCAGCAAGAAAATAACAAGGTTAGTCATAAAAATACTTCTCCTCGGTCAGAGGATTTCTAAGCAGATTAAGGCCATGTTCATATTTTTTGACTAAAATAAAAAGTATTGATTCCACCATGATTGACAGATCAGTCACCAAAATTTAAAAAATATTACCAAGGGATAACTGTATCTTGGAATTAATGAGTGGTGAAATCCTACAGTACTAAGTACTTTACATCTCACTTTTCTGGTGAAATGTACTCCGTTTTCCCCTCAAGATAAATCTCAAAAATTTACAGTCTCCTACCGTCCGGAAAGTTTTTCCCATAGGACTATCTTTACCCAACAGGAAGGTGATCTATGCTACACAATTATCCAACCTCCTGTATATAACCTGGACAAAGTGTAAAATAGTTGATAAACAAAAGTATCATGAATATCATTTTTTTAATTTTTTTTTTCTAAATATACTTAATATCGCAGTATAGGTGCAGTTATACCATGTACCATATTATTACCAGTAGCTTGGATGCAAACTGAACATGTCTCCATGTTGGAAGAGAAAGAGTCTGCCAAGTAAATTTCTAAAAAATCTACGGGACATATATATCCCAGCAGAGATAGAAATTTTGGAAAGTACAGGATGTCCGAAAAATAACACCCGATTAGTCCCAAAACAATTGCAATAAACAAAGCATAGATTTAATAAGCAAGGAAATATACGATGACAACGTTCAACTTAGATGGCAGCAATTTTTCTTCTTGTCTAGTTTTCAATTCCAATATTGTGACTAATTTTGTACCACATACTAAGTTCTTTAAGACTCCTCATAGAAAAGATATGGTGGACTCGAGTCAGGTGATTGTGCAGGCCTTTTGATAGCACATTATAGTAAGCGACCTTCCAAATTATCATCAAGCCAGTTTAATACAATGTGTTACTAAAAATAGCTTTGTTACTTCTGCAACAAATCCGGCATTACTTTTGAGACACCTTGTATATGAGCCAGGAGTCTCAAAAATGTCGGTGGCCAAAATGAAGAGAAAGAATTTACTCACTTGTCACGTTCAATCTCATCCTTAACACGCTGCCTTGCTTTCCGGTCCTCTTCTTTTTGTTTCTTCAGTTCCTCTTGAATATCTTTAAAATTCTTCTCTTCCTTATGACGCCTGAATTTCTGCGTTTCTTTACCAAGCCGCCTCCTCTCAAGTTCCCTGGTTTTATCATCCTGCAAAGAAATTTTTAAAAAACTGATAATTTTTCTGGTCAACATTTCAGTTACCTCCGACTTTGGATAGTAATGAGGTACATTGTGGGTAATTGAAGTTTCTTTCAATTCTTTTGTTTCTGTGCATGATCTGCTATCAGTATCATGTACATTTTGCCGAGATATTTGATGTTAAACACACTACTTGCATGCTGATGATATCTTGCTACTATTTCAAAAAATATTTCCGAGTGCATATGTATACTGTGATTACTCAACAACTATCCATTAAACAAAATTAACAATTGCCAGATATAATTATCAGCAGAAAAAGCAGTGCAGCATTCAATTCAAAGTTTTGATCAGTGATTTTCAAGAAATATAAAAATAGATCGGTAAATTTTCTCCCTTGACTTTCTCTCTTTAGTAAACATTTTGCATCAATTGTTACTGACTTTTTTTTTTTAAATTCAACTCAACCAGAAACTTCAATTAAAATTTTACAGTTCTGTCCTTTTTCTCCAATGTTACACTGCAATAAGGAAAACAAATCAGACAGAACAGAAAGAAGTGATTATGTTTGCTTCAATTTCTCCAGTTATAGATTTTTTGAAATACATATTTGAAGGAAGCCCAGCAAAAGTGAGTTAGTTGTTTGTCAAATCACAAGTATTCCATTTAAAATTATTTTGCATGACAATTATGGATGGCTGCTCCCCACACCATTAAGTCTGGCCCTTTCCAAACATGAATCTTTGGAATAAGAACTGCACTAGTTCCAATAACTGAAATTGTAGTAAATAAAAGTCTTTTTTATTGCAACCACTTTTAACATTAAGTCGTGATACAGAGATTCAGGTGAAGGTAAAAAACCTTTACTTGGCTGAAGAGAGAATCATGGAACTGGACTATCATACAAGAAAAATTAGTCAAAAATTGATAACAAAGCTCATGGAAAAAAGAAATGTGGAAAACTTGCGACATCTACCACTCGGATAACAAAGATAAAATGAAAGAAAGATGAATCAACAATAAATAACGACAGGTCTGATTAGTCACTCAACAGAAACCATCATGGAAAAAGGAGAGGTCAATGAATAAGTTACTTCTCACTGTTTGTTGAGCAGTGAACACTAGAAATTTTTTTCAAAAAACAAGCATGAATGTTGCCCACCATAAACTAAGACAAATTTTGCATAAATTTACATTACAAATTGAACCCCACACTAAAGATCTATTTGGGGGGGAATCTTAAAGAAACAAAAAACGTTTTTTTTAGACATAAGGAGTAAATGTTTAAAATTTCAGCCCCCACCAGCTCCATTGATGCTGTCTGTATGTGTGATATATACATCAATCGAATTATAAATCAAAGAAACCTATATTGACAGGGTTTCTAATATCTGCATCATCAAATTTGGTCAGAATATTGGGGAAAGTACTGAAAAGAGACTTGCATCCACTTATTCCCAGCAATGATCATTAGATTTCTGAGGTAAAAAAAATATATGAATAAATAAAAAGTCAATCCCAACACAATCATCAATGAGTAAAATCTCTGCCCTTTCCTCCAAATATATATATATATATATATATATATATATATATATATATATATATAAGCTGTTACATTTCCGTCAAAAAAATGTATTCGCTAATAAATAAATACTGAAACTTCTGTTGAAATCTGATCATCACTTGAATTTTTGTAGAAATTTCAAATCTGGATGTGTTTTCTCCAAAAACTCACTAATGCAGACTATTATGTGACACAAATATGCTCAGTTTTATATTGTTTACACAAATGATTTTTATTGATATTTTTCTGCAATCATTATCCTTAGTAATGATACAAAGGTCATTATGATGACATTAACATCATTTTAAAGTTTCAATAGAAATAAATTTACAATCCATACACTGTTGACTATGAAGTACACAGATACCAAAGAAAGTTCCTTGTAAAACTCTTCACATTTTGGGCTGTAACTTCTCAAGCCCAATAGATACAACACTCCATGATACACTGTTTGAAAGCTGATGAAATCCTCTTCTCAACGATATGTCGAGTCGCTTTATTTACATTCTTTTTACTGTATGTTGCTAAAAATTATACAGGACAATATTAGAGTGAGCATGAACACAGACCCCAAACTAACATCGACATTCCTATAATGGAATTTTTGAAAACTAACAAAAACTCACACACACACATGCTAAAAACATGCCTCAGTGAAGACAGAAAATTTCATTTTGAGTGAATGGATTTTCATTTGGCATATTGGATTTTTCAGATTAATTGCAGCTGTCTCAAGAACCATTAATCCAAACAACTTTAAACTCAACACTGCACTTCCTGGAGCCTTGGGAAATACACCTACTAAATTTCAAATTAATACAGTGTCTAGTTCTCCGAACATTTTTGCTAGGGTGGATGATGGCCATTTTGAATTTCAGAATATACATACATATACACACACACACACATATATATATTATAGATAGATATGTATAAACAAACGAGAGAGTTTGATTATATATATAATTCTGAAACCCAAAAAATTCCAAATTCCAAAATGTGTTGGATATTTCAGATAGATTAATTACTAGATACACAGTATTAATATTCTAATAGACCAGCCCAGTAACCATAAGTGAAACACTGATTGTTTTTGTCTGAATTTATAAAAGAATTATAATTATATACTCATTTACTCAAACCAATATCCTTATCTTGGTTGTTATAGTTATGTTCCAACTATTGACATAGTTGGTAACTTCTGGGGAATTAGGGTTACATTCAAAATTTCTAGAAGATTATAATAACAGATATAACAGATGCCTGAAGAAAGGCCAATAAGTGCAAGGGCCAAAACATAACTTTGGCAACCAACAAGATGTGAACATCAATCAGAGTACATAACTGTATAATAATGGAGCACTCCTAGGTATTTACCAAGCTTGGATTAGTCTGGTGCAGGGCACTAAATGAAGATCAAACTTATGACACAGTAGTTATGCTTTGCTACATTAACTTGTTATCCATTATTCCACAATGAGGTTCCCTGGTATTTGCATGATCGAATAAAATTATATGTACCTCTTCTTCCTTTTGGATCCGTTGTACTCTGCTTTCTTCCATCTTTTGTGTGGCTCTGAAAGGATTAAAACAAAAACAGATATAAAAAGATGGAGGCAAAATAAAAGGTTCAGTTTTGCTCTATACAAAGATTATAAATCTTTCCCCCCACTTTAGAGCCAGTTTATTCACTTCCAATCACTTAAAAAAAAAATTTTTTTTTAAAGTTTTTAGAAGAAATGAATGGCAGATTCATTCAAAGCAGCTCAAACTATGCATGAAAATTACATTTTAATAAAAAAAATCAGGTTGGTTAAAATGAATCTCAACCAGCGGAAAAAAGAAAAGGAAGGAAAGAAGAAAAAGAAAAAAAAGGAAAAAAAAAGAGAAAAAAAGGGAAAAAAAAGGAAAAAAGGAAAAAAAGGGGGAAAAAGAAAAAAAAAGGGAAAAAAAGAAAAAAGAAAAAAGAAAGGGGAAAAAAGAAAATAAAGAAAAAAGAAAAAGAAAGGAAAAAAAGGAAAAAAAAAAGAAAAATAGGGAAAGAAAAAAAAAAAAAAAGCAGCTATACACTTAAAATCAAAAAAATTTACCTTTCAATCTTGGTTTCTAAATCCACATCCGTTTTATGTTCTGAAGACTCAGATCCTTCACTTGAAGCAGCCGCAGCCGCTGGAATCAGATTATCTGCTGTGGAAGCCAAAGGAGCAGATGGCATACCCATCTCTGATGTGCTTGCAACAGGAGGTTCAGGTTCAGTCTCTGTCTTGGGCCCATCATCCTGCATTTTTTCAGGTTCTTTTCCTTCTGGCTCCTGTGGGCTAGTAGGAGGTGAGGGATCTGCCTGACTGACACCTGTGTTAGCAGGACATGCAGCCCCAGATGCTCCTGCCATGGGCTGGGAATTCAAAGCCTGGTTCTCATGTTGCTGGTATTAGTAGAGATGAAATTAAAAGGTCATATTTAGAATAGTTAGAAAGGTTCCAGTACATTTTCATCATGGGAACAAACATGAATAGACACTTTTGAATATACTGTAAATCTGATATATAATGGAATCACTAATAACATGGCTCGAGGACAGACTCCAATTTTCAAAATTGGAAATTTGGTACTCAAAACAATAGCTAAAACCAAATAGGAAGACCCTGAGGAATATTATGCACTGGGCCCATCAATGTTCAATTTTGACCATTACTTCCACTGCTGAGTGGCCAATTCAATGGTTTTTATCATTAAATTTTGTTTGAGTTCAATCCTCTTAGCGGCAAATGAGAGGGGAGAAGGAGTGACGAGTTTTGTTTATTGACTACTGAAATGTCTATCTCCAATGTTCTCCTTTGCCAATACTTTTGACTCTTCTTTCACCTCACTTCTTACTGAATGTCATCAAAATCTGCAACATATGTATGTTTTGTCAAAATGTAACCTTTGGGTGAGGTGCTACGATTTAAGAAATTTTTTATATTCATCTTCCTGCCAGACTGGTCCCCCTGGCTCCGCCAAACACCTTATTTTCACTTGCTGTCAGGAAATGACACCAGTCTTCAAGTAGCAAAGTAGGAAACTCAGATCAAGGTTTGTGAGGATGGGAAAATTTGTTACAATGCAAACTCACTTACAACGTGGTAGAAAAATTTGGACCTCAACTTCCGCATTGTAATGGACCAACAGTGTAATAGGCATTTTTATTTATACACTCGTTATTGCCTATGAAAAAATTCACACATATATTTGAATATCTATGAGATGATGTTTCAAGAGAAGAAACTATGTATACATACTGGAGGTAGTAATGCATCGGGTAAAATTATCTACCGGTATTTTCTAAGAGTATGGACAGTTTCTGTACATTCTCTTACATTCAGACTTGATAATTCCCAACTTCAAAGTGGTTGATTATCTAGATAGGTACCTGATAATCTAGATAGGTACCTATGTAGATTATCAGGTACCTATCTAGATTATGAGGTACCTCATAATCTAGATAGGTACCTCATAATCTAGATAGGTACCTGATAATCTAGATAGGTACCTGATAATCTAGATAGGTACCTGATAATCTAGATAGGTACCTGATAATCTAGATAGGTACCTGATAATCTAGATAGGTACCTGATAATCTAGATAGGTACCTGATAATCTAGATAGGTACCTGATAATCTAGATAGGTAGTTATGTCTAATTTTCTCTGAGGTTTTAGTAAAAAGTGGTGGGTAGGAGATATTTTTAGCAAAATTGTTTCCTTTAATGGGAGGATATCTATAATATGATTACTACCTGTTTTCCTTTGATAAGCATCTAACTTTACATTAGACAAATTTTATTACTTAATGTCTTTCAGGGTTGAATAGAATTCAAGAGAGAAACATTTCAAGACCTACATCAAAATCATGCTAATTTCAACGTTGAAATAATTTTCATATACGTAAATTATTCATCAGTGATATAGTATGATAAGAGATAAATATAGTTTTAAATTATTTAAAATGATATTTCTTAGATTATATAAATATTGACAAAATTATTTTTTTGAATCTTTCTGTACTGAGTTATAACATAAGTAACTAAGCAGAAACCTGTTATTTATTTTCCTTCTTATTTTCCTTTCATTATTACTTTAATCTTCAAAAAGTTGTTGATATAGGTTCACAAATATTACTTAGCACGATATTACCTTTAAAACAACACCAGCAGCAATATATAACATAACAGTATGTACAGAAGGAACACTATGCAAGAATATCATACACTGTAATTTTATAGTTACTTCCCCGAAAGGGATGAATAAAGGATGAATATAACAGGACTTATTTACTCAGACATTTAACAAATGTAGCCACAAAAGGAGGCAAATGCATCTATCCCTTTCTATACGTGCTTGTGTGTTCCTGCACTCCTGGCCATACCATTTAGTCTACAGATTTGAAAATTGGCATCAGTACTCCAATAAACCTCTAAAAATGTTGGGGGGGGGGGGCCTTATTTTGACGGGTTTAATGATAACATCTAGATGTTTCTATAACTCTATTTTGGATGTTTTCCGGTGGAAAACGCCAGTCATGTCAGAAATAGAATTCATTCTGACTTACTTATCCTTCCTTTTTGATGGAATTTTTTTCACACTACTTCGAATTTTGATGCCGCAGTTGTTCGATAATTGACTGTGATGGCGAGTTTTTTATTTTTTCCTAAAATTCAAGTAATTTTTGTGGTAGATATATATGATAAGAAAATGTCATTTCCAATATTCTAAGACTCATGTGCTATCTTAATGTAAATTAGAAGAATTCTAATAATTTTTCTGTGTTAATTTTTTTCTACACACAAAGTTTTTTGTATATACCTTCAGGCTGTTGAAAAAAGAACATTAATAAAATGAACACTTGAGAAAGGAGTTAATTTATGCTTTTGCTCGTGATGCGAAATTAATTATATATGAAATTAATCGAAACTGGCCATCAGTCAATAATTGAACAGTAGTATCAAAATTTAATGTAAAAAAAAATAAATAAATAAGAATAAATATTATTTCTATTGATATTCGGACCATCCTCATCTTTGTTGTTTTTCATACAACGTTTCGGCCGTTGCACTCTACAGCCTTCGTCAGGTATTATCCGAGATATACTAAGAATAAATATGTCAGAATAAATTCTATTCATGACATCACTGGCATTTTCAAAGAGCAAAAAAATCTAGAAGTATCTAGATTGTGGAGAATCTAGTTATCAATAAATCTGTTAAAATAAAGCCCCCTCCCTCCCCCCAAAACATTTTAGAAGTGCACGAATAAAAAAAAATGAATAAATAAAAAAAAAGAAAACCCTTCACCACCTTTTGTTCAACGGTATTGAATCAAATATATGTTTACTGATTTTGTTAACACAAAGCAAAATGTACCTACCTTCAATACTTCTTCAACCTTCTTCTTGAAGTCTTCTGGCAAGAGGTCACCAGCTATGACTTCAATAGGGAGACCATTTAAACCAATGAAGAAGGTTGAGGGTACTACCACTACAGGGTCTAACAGGAGGGTCAAGGAAAAGAAATAACTGCTTGGCAAGGACTTGATAGAAATCAATGAAAAAAACTTCCGCATTATTTGCATAAAAAGAGAAATTCAACGTTACATCATGCTATTCTGACATTCTGTCACTCTTATGTCTAATTTATCCATTAGTATGTAAATATCACCAATATACAGATAAATGCATAAAAAGTGGGGGGGAGTGACTGTCAAGGGCATAAAGAAGGGGGTCCAAAGTAACTGTCAAATGCATAAAAATGGGAGGGAACAAAGTGACTGTCAAATGCATAATGGGGTTGCAGAGTGACTGTCAAATATATGAAAGGAAAAGAGAGAAGTTTCTATTAATATTCGGACCATCTTCATCTTGGTTGTTTTTCATACGTTTCGGCCGTTGTACTCTACGGCCTTCATTAGGTATCATCGTAGAGTACAACGGCCGAAACATTGTATGAAAAACAACCAAGATGAGGATGGTCCGAATATTAATAGAAATAATAATAATAATACCTCATCTCAAAAATTCAGAGATATAGTAAAGGAGAGAAGTGTTCGGTAAAAGCGGAAAAAGGAGGAGAAAAATGTCCGTTAAAAGCATAAAAGGGGAGGAGAGAAGTGTCCGTCAAATGCATACAGGGAGAGGGGATATCAAATACATAAAAGGGGGAGAGCAAAAAGACCTTCAAATGCATAAAGTGTGGACTGAAATAACTGTTCAATGCATGAGGGGGGTGGGGTGAAATAACTGTCAAAAAGGAGGACTAAAGTAACAAATAGGTCTTTGTGTCCCAAAAGCAAAAAACTGGAACCAATATTCAAACTTCAAATTGAAATAAAAAGGATACAAATCTGAGAGAAATGTGAGCACATATCACTGAAAAAGACATGGCAGATAATATAAAATAATTGCAATGTATATGAAGCAGGCAAATATTCAATCAAATCACAAATTTCATCACATCTATCTAGATTGCTAGTCCACAACCATAAGTAAATGAAAATAAACCTAAATTTAAGATGAAAGAAATATTATTAAAAAAAATACTAATGACTGATAATCATTCATCTAATAAAAATTCAAGATGATATTATTATTAAAAATAATGACATCTAATATGGTAGTAAGTGATTCATAGGGGAAAATAAAGAGTAAGTTTAAGGATTAAATTCAATCTTCTGACTGTAAAAGCTCTGGTAGTTAAATAGAGCAGATATGGGCAAGCTTCACAAGGCAAAAGAGATGAGAGTTCAAGTCTTGCCTAGAGCTTGTTCTTTATATCCAATCTTCACTTTTGACTGATGGTTGTATTGAGAAGTAATAAAAATCAAGATGAAAGAAATACAAGTCAAAAATTATTAATGGTTGACAAGGCTTAATAAAAATTAAAGATGAATGCCATCCCGTCGACAAAATCTCAACATACCTAGGAGACTCAATCTTGACTGCCACACAATTCTGACAAATCGCTGATACTGATTCATCATTCCAGGTGTCTTCCATTTTTTTGGATAATTCATCTTCACCTAAATTCAAAACAGAAAAGAGAAAATCAATTAAAAATAGAAATGACTTGGAGCGCATATACTTCTGGCAATGCCATGGTTACGAAAAAAAAATCTTTAAATTCCTGGATCAGCCCCAAAATTAAATCATTTGGCCCATGGCCCACGCTTTTGGAGACAATGTGTGGATGAACAAGCATGGATGAATACATAAATTTGTCGGCAGAGGTAAAAACTAGTCAAAAATTCATTCTGATAAATTCAATTTTACTGAAATGATGGCCTTGCTAAGTCATGGAAGCTTATTCATAAAACAGGTCCTTGGTTATTTAATTTAACATTTTTGTCAAAGCAACAAATTATTTCTTAAAAGGATGTCTCTCTTTCTCTCCTGAATAGAAAAATTGAACTATTCTGTCAGGAATATTCAATAAGAAATCTTTCAAAAATAAAGTAAGCCTCCAAAAATTGATTCAAAGAAAGTTTGTTAATTTGATGATTAATTGACTGGATTAAGAAAAACTTGTAATATTTAGAAAATTATGCTCGTTACAGCTGAACATTGTTGAAAAGAGAGCCTTCTTTCAAAGAAGTGATTTATGAGTAAGCTTAATCAATCTATGCTTATATAACTTGAAGGAATTATAAGATATTTTTTTCAGAAAATCAACACCTGAGGAGTCAGAAACTTGCATAAAAAGTTTTATTTGCTGACTTACCAAATAACAAACTACAGTGTATGTATGTTGTTGACAATAAAAGTAATAAAAAAATTCCTTTGAAATATTACAATATTCTAATTAATAATTAATGAAAACAGGTTTCTTATTACTTTTAACAGAAATTTAGGCTTTTTTCTTTCTAGTAAAGCCGAGGAAAAACAAGAACTAATTTTCTTCAATTTTAATTACATTTTTAAAATAAGATGTAATGTCTACTGGATTATTTCTTAGGGTAAAGTAAAATATTCAACAAAATGGCAGTTGGCAAAAAGCCATGTCAGCAAAACATCTTTGTCTAAAAGGTTGTCTGCAAAGCATCCACACGACCAAGTCGCTGTTGGCTTCGTGTGTTAGCGATACAATAAGATGAGCTGCCCTCTTTTAATGGATAACTGGACAAGTCATGAAATTCCCTTCAGCTGAATAACAGAAATATCTCTCTGCCATCAATCAATTCTTTCCCGCCCATGGACTACCCTTCCACAAAATTTCATTAAAATTCAATGAGAACTGTTGGAAGAAGTAAAACAAAAAATTCAATTTGTGTTTCTCTCTGAATTTCTGAGACATTCATATATTGTTAGCTAGAATTCACCACTACCCATACATTGTAAGGAAAGCAGTTGTCTGCTGTCTACAACCCGTGGTGACCTAGACATATATCTTCAGGAAATAATCACCCAGCAAATATGAGGCATAGGGATGGATGAGAATACTTAAAAAAAGTTGCACTGTTCATCTTACATCAGAGTCATGTTGGAAAAGATTTAGAGGATCTACAGGTTATACAGCATTCAAAAACAAATATCTGATTAGAGTCAAGCTGTCAACAAGATAATAGGATCAAAAACAGTGTGTATAGCATTCCATGCAGTGGTAGCAGGAAATATAAAGATGAGATCAGCTAGTCTCTCAAAGTAAAGCTGGAAGAACACTGAAAAGCCATAGTCAGTGGAGAGAATACAGTCAAGTATGGCAGACCATGTGTGAAAGAGAAACAAGAGTCACCAAAACTTTCTCAATGGGCCCAAGATAGAATTGAACATCTTTTCTTTTTCTCTCTGAAGATGACAATTGTACTCATTGTTGTTTGAGAACTGGGAAAGATACTGAAAAGCCTATCAAAAGGGCTGGAGAAACTGGAAATCCAAAGAAGAGTTGAGACAATCCAGACAATAGCACTGCTAATACAGCTAGAATATTGAGGAGTGTACGGGAGTATTGACAACTCTTGCTGTTATTCAGTTTCAGTGTAAACTATCAGTCGGAACCCGTGTTCTCTCTTTCAGCTTCACACACAGAGAAAAAAAAAAAAAATAGCTCAGTAAAATTTTAATGTCACGCAAGACATAGGATTAAATAATCCAGGACAAATGAATAAAAGAAAAATCAATACATCGAATGAATCATTTTTTTCTAAAAATAAACTTTTCCTTATAAGTAACTGACCTTCGTTTGATAAACTTTAGACAATAAAAAAATTATAAAAATTTTTTTTTTTCAAATCAATCATTGATTCAAAAGTAAAATATTTTCTGCACATTCTGCAGCCTGGCTTTTTAGTTCAGCTCAAACTATGAAAAAACTTGGATGCAATTAGTGTGAAAACTCAATGAGTGCAGAAATAATAGTAAAAAAAACTTTCTTTGCAGCTAATGGTTTTGTCTGTGTAGTCATAAAATCCATGTTTTAGCAGAAGACAAATATAAAATAATTGTTAAACTGAGAACATTTAAAATGAAAAAAACAAAGCAGCAGCTGGTGTAATAATTACGAAGCACCAAGTACCGAGATGACTTAGACCCTAAATGAGGTTATATTACCAAGAATTTTACACAAAACTTTTTTTTTTTCTCCTTCTTTGAGGTGTCCACACATTTCTATTTGACGTTTTTCATTCAGGCGGTCAGTCTGTTACACTTACATTGAACAACGGAAATGAAAAGGAAGGAAGAGATACGATTTCATTAATACTATGATATGATAATATAATGTACAAGCCTGGCATTTCGTATTTTAAAAAAGCCATTTACAATTTTTATTGAAAAATAATATCAGAATATTCTCAAGTTGAAATATTTCACAAGTATGAGGATTAATTGACTCAAAGAAAGACTACTTACTCTTCTTCCTCCTCCTACTACTACTACTCATGGTGGATGCATCATTGAACTTAAGGTTCTTGTTTAATAATAGCCTGATAAACATGTGCAGACAATCTACAGACAAGTAAAGCAATTTCTTTTCTTTTTTTTCCAAGAGACACCTATGGATCTGAAAAGCAAAATCTAAAACAGAAAATGAATAAGCTTAATTTTGCTTTCTCCCTTCAGCAAGCATTACTCTTTGTTTTGTATCTGTTGTCACTAATATGGAGAATTATATAGTTGTGGTCTATTTGCGAAGTCAGCTGCGTTGAAGTGACTAAGAGAGCACACCTGCTACCCATCACTCCTACTGACTATGTACAGGTAGTCACCAGACTTACATTCGCCAAGTTTACATCTTTTTTTTCTTTAAAATTGCATATAAACAGCAGTACTTTATTTCATACCACTCACCATGACCAAGCATTAGGATCCTTGCCTCTTGTTCGTTATGCCTTGGTCCAATCCACTGCCAAGACATACCAAAGACACTCTGCAAAGCACTAAGCACAAGGATTGAGGAACCGCTCCTCAAGGTTAAGGTCTTACCACTAAAATCCCGTATACACTGGTTCTCATAAAATCATCGAAGTTAGCAACATCGACCCTGGTCAGTACCAACTTGGGTGAGCTATGGACCATTAGGGAAGACAAGGTGTTGAAAGCAGCACCAAAGCTTTAATAGGCCTGGCAAGCCAGTAGGTCTTACTGACGATTGCCTATGGGTACCCAACCCTACAATACCCTCAAAGAGGATATAAGTAGAGAACGATCATAATACATACTCTATTTCATGTTACAAAAAAAAAAAAAAAAAAAAAAAAAACAGAATGTTGGGACAACAGGATATTTTTCTAAAGAAGACACTTTCTACTCCTTTAATAAGTGGCATCTCACTTTTTAGCACCGGTGACAGAGACTTTGATGGCCCTGTGGAAATGTATATTAATAGCGATTTGTTTATGTCATTATGAATAGTAATTGATCAATTTCATTTAATTAAATACTGTAAACTACCATATATTTAAGTATATAAGTTGACTTTTTAAGTATCAAATAAATCCCCCAATGGTTAATATTATTCTATTAAACCCTACAAACTTCTGACGGACACAACGCCCTCTGTTAGAGAGTCGACTTATCCTGCAAATATTGGACTAAACTGGAATTAACACCTTAGTTTTGCAGTTGATTTATATGCCAGCATCTACAGTATGTTTTTTGTTTTTTTTTCTCCCAGACAATCGTGGAAATTTTGCCTTTTAGACTTTTCACCTTAAACTTACAAGATTAGTCCCGTTCCAACCATCACAAATAGTAGATTTCTTGTAAGATCCACACTATGAGTAGTGTAAACACATACACATCAATTTATCATGTAGTGATACACTGACACCTAGTGACATTTTGCTAGGTCTGGAAAATAGCTGTCAGCAGAGATACGCAGTCCTAATCGATTCCATCTTGTTGAGGCTCAATAATGACATTATATATTCCAAAATGATTGCAGGTACTGTCTCTACTTATGCTATGTTATAATGACAATGTATAGTACAGTTTCTAGCCAAGGTATTATTGTACTTAGATTATCAGCATTGGAGGTCAAATTTTCATATTTCTGCTTATAACAAAAGATGAACAGCAAGAGGCCCGCACAGAGCACTAGAGTTTCACATGCCTAAAAACGATTCTGCACACTCGAAGCGATAACTTTTGATATAGATGAAACTAGGAGATATTGTAGAAATGAACTTTCTACTTTTCTATCTCAGGTCACATGGTTGATATTGGCAAAATTCTGATTTGCCAACTATCACCTGAACAAACAACCTATCAGAATAGGAGAGTCTTTATTTCATTCATTCACGTTTGTCCTTTGTGGTCCAAGATAACAATGGCTTCAGTTCTGAATGGTGCAGCAACGGCAGTGCAGAGTCTGAACTCATGACTTGTGCTTGACTTGGGATCATAGTAAGAGAGAGTGGCTCACATTGTCTAGTAAACATAGGCATCCTAGTCTGACTGAATGTCCAGCAGCAACATATAAGACTGCTGGAGACAGACTAAAATGCAATGGATAACCTGGGTGCTCTGCATGTCCCATCATACTTTATGCACTCCACCACATGTTGCAACCTTAACAGGAACCTAATGCTGAATTTCGAATCAGTTATGTATCCAAGACTAAAGAGTCCAGTCTGCCCTACTATTTTCCTATAGCTGGAGAAGGAGAAATGGGTCCATGATTTTCACAAAGGCATTGGTATGAAGTGAACACAAACTGTTTCAGCTGAAGTTTGAACAATTCTATTTTCCATGCTGCTATGCTCAAAAGGTCCTATTAGTACACACATAAAATTTGGTGGTCATCGCTCTAACAAAGATGGATGGACAGACAGAATTTATTGAATTAAAGTAATGGTAAATTTCTAGGTATGCGCAAATGCAGCGGAACAAAAAAGGTCCAGTCAGTATAATACTTTATCGAACTTCCATTAAAAACTTGAAAAGCTTTGGAATTTCAGAAAACATGCTCTGGGATCCCATTGGTGCACACAGAAATTTTCATGGGGATATGCTGTGTGTTTCCTGGATTACACCATCATATACAGACAGACATTTTGTGAATTATAGTACGA
The DNA here is from genome assembly GCA_963457665.1 of Thysanoteuthis rhombus. Classification (NCBI taxonomy): domain Eukaryota; kingdom Metazoa; phylum Mollusca; class Cephalopoda; order Oegopsida; family Thysanoteuthidae; genus Thysanoteuthis; species Thysanoteuthis major. The sequence goes on from OY735226.1 coordinate 22,434,302, forward strand.
TTTTACTCAGCTCAAGTTAATATGGTACATGTTCATAATTGACTGAGCTTACTAAAGAGTAGTAAATGATCAGGGAGACTATAAGGAGTTGCCTGAAAAGTGATTCACCAAGTTAAGATTAGTCAGGAGCACCCAGAGAGGATTGAACTCACAACACTAGCTAATGATCTCCAAGAACAAGCCCAGTAACAATTACACTTACTGGCATCCGATCCAATTATACAAGGTTTATCTGTAAATTATCCAGTCATTTCATATTAACAAAAAAAAAAAAAAAAGAAAAAAAGCCTATCAAGGCCAATGGCACCTTAGTCTCTTCAAAGTACTCTCCTTTAGACCTCAGATAGTTATGCCTTCAAATATTCAAAATATTCTGCAAAGTCCTCTTTTGAGGTCACCATCAGCTGCTTCATCCTGCTGTTCACAATCTGAAATCTCCTCCCATTTAATAGCTGAAAACCAGAAGTTATGCAGAGTCAAATTGGACTGTTGGGGGTGCTGACAGACCTGGATGATGTTATGTTCTGCAAAAAAGAACCCTGCACGGGCAGGCTTGGATGGTCATTATGAATGCAATGGTCACACAGTACACAAGCTCACTGTCAAACTGTAACCCTATGAGAGAGTGTTCATGCTTCCCTCTCATTGGTTGCCAAGATACATCAAGGCGGCCCAATCGTTTCTTGGAATATTCAAAATGTTTGGATACTTACACATTGCCCCTATCATCAGAGATGTAAAAAGCAGAGAGTAAGTTTTTACAGCAAATATAATATATATCAAGAATAGGATTGTGAACCCCATCCCCACTACCATAGATAATTAACCCTAGAAGTTAAAGTAGATCAGTAACATCGTTAGGCAGGCACAATCATACTCATTTACCAGTTGGCAGAGGAATAGGCATTCACTCATGTAAAGTGGACTATCCACACAATATCTCCAAAAGTTCTCAATGAATTTACATGAGGAAGAATGGGTCACAGGCTAAGGAAGAAGTGATTAGATTTTGGCATGGATCTAGGAATTGATTTTCAATTGAGAGATATTTTCATTATTCATCAGGAAAAGAGGTAAAAAAGATCGATCGATAAAAAAGCTAAATTTAAATTCCAAAGGAAGTAACTCAATATCTGTACAGTCAACATTCTCTCCTTTGTCTTTAATTTTTTTTTTTTCATCCAGTTTTTAGTTGGGGTATTGTGTTGGCAGAGGTATGCACTCTCTGAGTGCCTTCTAGTTCTATCATTAATTAAGACAGGTGTAAACCTTATCTCAACTGACCAGAGGTAATCACACCTAGAAGGTAGATTTATAACATCAAGTTAGGTAGGCACAATCCTACTCATTCTACTGCTAAAAAATGTCTGGAGTAATCTCCATGCTAAACACAAGAAATTGAGTAAAACTGGGGCTAAACTTCAGATTGAAAAAAGAAAGCCTTTTTCTGTCTCTATAAACAATGGAATGACACTGAAGTGTCTTCTCCAGGGTGCAAACCAGATGGAGATCCTTAGATGCCCAATCAACAGAATCACTCTAGGCATCGTTGATATAGACCACACAAAAGTGGAGTGCAACATGTTTGGCATTAACTTGGCTGCAGGAGCTACCGGATGTATGAGAAAGTTGGCACGCAACCACCTTAAGGAGGCTCAACTCTCTTGTTTGGAATCAGGGTTGTCCTTCTCCTATACTGGTTACCTTCCTAAGACCAGAGACTAGTTAGTTCTACTACTTTACCCATAGCTGAGGAGAAGAGATGGATTCATACCTTTTACAAGGGCATAGAATATAGACAGCCTCGGTAAGATTTTGAATTCTGCTTGTTGATTCCACTGTCCGTGACATTAACTGCTAGGGAGAATGGCTTAATTTCCTAAGATATTTATATTTGACAAAAAGTCATTTTTAGTGGTACACAAAAATTCTAAAAATTGTTCTCTGTTAATTCATTCATCACTCTTGGTTTTATTTTTCTGTAAACATAAGTAATAAATGTTTAAATTTTCAGCTCTCTAGCTCTATGGGTGCAGCCAGCCAGAACACCTTGAGAGCTGAAGAAACCTATTTTGACAGCTTTGATGACAATTTTGGTTTACAGTTTCTAACTAAAAGGAGAGCAAAAGGTAAATGATCAAAAACAGAAGTAGATTTAGTCGAAGTGGAATGAAATTTAGTGATGAAGACTCAGCGTTTAATTCACAACTCACAACATGGATCCCCAGAGATCACATGCGAAACCGGGCCTGACAGAATACAAAGTGGAGAGACGAACTAGACAAGTTCAGAAAATACTGGACAGAAAATTATGGCGAATCCTGGGGAAGGTCTAAGTCCAACGACGGACGTTAAAAGACTGATGATGAGTTCAAGCAACATGTAGTTAATAACAGCAATATTCCAGAAAAGAAAGAACTTGTGAGAAGCTTAAAAAAAAAAAAAAAACTGGTTAAAAAAGTAAAGAAAAACGAGCCTGGCTGCTGCAGGGTCAAACTCCACTCCTACTTCTGTTCTTATATATAATGATCACTGCAACTTTTGCATTGTATATAAAATAAATACAAAAAATATATAAGTATATTTTTTTAATAATCTGTAACATATTAGATATCTTTCCCCCTCCTTTTAGGCTATCTATATATCAGCATTATCATGATGTAAAGAGTAAGTAAGATTTTCCAGTATCGACTTTATTTTGGTATAAAAAGTATAAAGTGACCCTCCTAAATGAGATAGAAGTTTTAGGGTTGGGAAAGGAGAGAAGGAAAGAAGGTAAGGCAGAATTTATTAGAATGAAATCAGCTTGTGTTTCTATAGGATGAATTTCGTTTTGCTCAATCGGTGAGAGAGCACGCTACTACTCAGTTGGTCATGATTTCAAATCACGGTAGGGTAATGTCAACTCTATAGTTGCAATTATTTATCAAAATCAAATGAGCCCTTGCATATTTCTAAAATAAATTTTGATAGACGTGTAAGACTTGTCAATTTAGCTCAGTCAGTAAGAGACACAACTACCAATTGGTCATCATTTCAAATCTCATTAGGTGAATTTTCAATGTTAACTCCCTTAAATTTGGTGAGGGTCGTTCTTGTTACAGTAGAAAAACCAAGTCAACTCCAAGTTTGGACCGGAGTTTGACTATAGTCCTCAAGCAAAAGCCAAGGACTAAGAGATTTAAACAGTGGTTCTTAACCTTTCTCTTATTTTATGAATTCTTTTAACAAGTGTATGCATAATATCATGATGAACATGATATATTAAAATCATCATATCTGTAGTACCTATTTCAAACTGATCATTTGGTTGAAGATGCGACGAGGGAGGTTGTACACTAAGTCCAACTACTAAAGGGAGGTAAAAGGGTTAAGAGCCACTGGATAAAAAAAAAACAGGTAAATAGATATGCAACGGTAAAGTGATATATACGTGTACGCAATCAGTGGATAGTAGATGGACCTGATATACAGCACATAACTTGAGGTTGCATTTTATGGGGGGTTATCTAGAAATTACAGAGTTCCCTCAGTCGTAGCTGCACACATCAGGATATGACCATGATCCTACTCTCCTTAGAGCAAGAAGGAGATTCAATCTGGCACATGAATCCCTGATTGGAAAGCTTTCATAAATTTCATGATTTTTCTAGACCCAAAGGGTCAGAAAAATATTTGATCAATTCAAGCAATCATACCATGTTCATGAAAATAGTTCCTTCCACTAGTAACTGCAGCAAATAAACAAATAAATAACAAAACAAATAGCAAGCACATAACTCTGCCAATGCGATACACTAACTAAACACTGAATGAAAATCAGTTCATATATAGCTATGATGCAAGGGAGTTAATCGAGTAAATTTCAATTTTCCATATTTCAGTCTATTGTCTTGATATTTTGCTACAATTGAAGAAATCTGTGTGTGTATGCACTGCAATTACATAACATCTGGCAACGGTTCAAAGTTGATATCAACCACATTAGTCAGCACACGAGGCATTAGAGTGCGTTTAGATCAGTGGTTTTGCTCTTCACCGATTACTAATGATAGTTACACAATCATTTCATTCAAAATTGTACTACATAAAAATAAAAGCAGGCAGCTCCACCCAACATAAAGTCCAGCCTCTTCCAAACATGCACTTTTGGGATAGGCACAGCACTAGTATGAAAAAGAAAAATCTCTCAATTAACAAAAAAAATTTTTTTTTTAAATAAATAAATTCTTAGATCCACCTGAGAATTTAATCAGTTCTTCCTCAGTCCATAGCCCACCTTTACACAAAATGTCATTAATATTCACTGAGAATTTTTTAAGATATTGTGTGAACAGACACACAAACATGTGTGAATACATACATCTATTTCAACTTCGTTAGCTAACGTAAATTACCATCATTCAAATACGTAAGATTTCCGATCTAGGGGAGGTAACCGTAAAATAAATCCTGGATCCACCCCAAGATTCAATCCATTATTTCCTTAGCTCACGGCCCTACCTTTCCACGAAATGTCATTGAGATATTGGGAGGTGTGGAAATATAGCTAAGATGCTAGGGAGGTAACTGTGCGTGGATCAGCCTACGAATTCAATCACTTCTTCCATAGCACACAACCCATCCTCCACATTAATAGCACAGAAGAGAAGTCAACTGCTTATGACAGAAAAGTATAAAAAGAATGATGTGTCAAATGTATCCATGAGAAACCAGACAGCAGTCAGAGTTAACAGAAAAATCGATAGGTGCAGTTCATCAGATGTAATTATAGACAAAAACATTAAATGTTAAAATTCGCTAGAGAGGATTTTAGAATGCGCTCTTGCAGATGCTACAGAAATAACGATTTCATACAAGGTGGTTTTTTTTCTTTTCAAGTAACAACACTTATTTCGTTAAATCAACTCTGTAAGTCAATGCCTGAATGTCTGTCTACAAACGAATTCTTTTATAGCCAAACTCATCATCCAGAAAAGAATAAACTATCTTCGAGAATAAAGAGCTTTTTAAAAATCTCGCCCTAAGAAGTTTCTGTCAGAATTCTGTTAGACGGTTTTAATCATTGTAAGTAGTTTATTCGGACTGACTTACTAGTCTTCGTTTATTTTTCACAACATTTCGGTCGAGCCCTCTTTAGCCTGCCTCGGGTAAAAAAAAATTTTTTTTTTTTGAATGACAAGACGAGGAAATTGGTCAGAATAAACCACAGTGACTACCTTGCAGTACTTCGAAATATACAGTGGCAAGAAAAAAAAAGCAGAAGCAATTCTGTTTAGTCACTAAAAAATAAGCATTTTCATCAAGTTGTAAGAAGATTCGTTATTAAGATGAAGCAATAAATGAGAAATAATAAACAAGCAAACGAACAGAACCGGGTGGATTTTTTTTTCTTTGAGTTTAAGAGTCCTGAACTCAACGATAGCACAAATCATTATGGACCACACATACAGGATATTTACACAAAAGGAAGTGTTATGATGCCTTATGTAAATAATACAGAAGAATATCCGTAATTTGCCTTACACAATCAAGTAACTTTACTCAATCCAAGGAGAAGCATTTCTGATATGGACCTTTCTTTTACGATAGTCAATTTTAGAAAAAAACATCTAGTAAATTATTGAATTATGTCTTTTTCGAGATCCCTGAGACAGGAAAATTATATCTCAAGGTTTCTATGACTACTAGAAATATATATATATATATATATATATATATATATATATATATATATATATCCCGTAGATCTCTTTTAGATAAGATGCACCTGACCTCGCACGTATTTAAACGTGTCAATCATCAACATTTTTTCAATTCATTTTCTTTAAAAGGGCTTATTCGATTTCAATTGATTGAAAAAAATTTTTTCGAATCAACTACATCAAAACCTTTTGGATAAAAAGTAAATAAATATTCATAAATAAGTTAAATAAATAAACAAAGAAGGATTATTTAATCTATTTCTAATATCACCCACCCTCGTAATTAAAGCTGTCTTATATAAACAGAACAACTTTTGATAGCAAGGTCACATGACGTAAGCGTGGAGTTGAAATGCAGTTTGAGATATTTTGTGGTCTCATATTGAAATTATGTTTTATTAAAAACTTTTGACAGCGATAATAATCGAGACGTTGAAAGGGACCTTTAAGAGTTGAATTCACCCCAGCCCTATCAACTCAACTTTACTAAATTCTACTTTTAAATTTTTTTTTTTAATTCATAAACGGAACAAAGTGTGTTACTGTTAGGACAAGGCCATGGAGATTAGAATATTCTCAAGGTTACGAACTACAACAGGCACCTGACGAAGAGTAGAGGGTGCAACGACCGAAACGTAACTGTAACAACCAAGATAAGGACATTCGTCCTAGTTAATCAGTGTAACCCTACATCTCCTGAATGGATTGAAATGGTTAGATTCGAATCCCATAGAGTTGCCCATTACGAAAGGCAGCTGAAGGCTGGAGGAGGGTACAACGGTCGAAACGTTGTGAACAACAACCAAAATGAGGAGAAAAGTAAATCAATTGGATTGTTTGTTTGTGTTTACCATTTTGAATTTGCCACTTGCTTTTTTTTTTTAAAGGCATTATACAAAACATACTTATTTATTTGAAAGGATTTTTCTTTTCAAAATGATAGATTTTAAAACTAAAATGAAGGATGTTATTTCGACTCGAAATGCTTATTGGCTAGAAAAATAAGTCTAAATATCGATTTATGTCTTACGGCTAAAAAAAAATTGTCCCATAATCGTTGTTACATTTAGTGTATTGGATGTATATGCAGGTATAATAACTATGGGACAGATGTAAATTTTTTTCTTCACAATGACGGCAAACTATGACAAAGCAGTTTTGAAAACGGTAATTTAGACCACAATGCGGTTATCACATAAATTCGGCTCGTCAATCAATCATTTAAAACACAATCGGTAACTAAAGATAGGGCCGTACTGGAGACAGCACCGTAGCACAGTGTCCGAATGTTAAAGGGTCCCCAGAAATGTTTTCATTTCATTACTACGTGAGGGTAGCCCTTTTTCAGGTAGCGCTAATTTTTAAGATACCTTAATTATGAAATTAAAATCTTACTTACAATCTAAAACACTCACAATTCATATTCAAACCCTAATTACATTTTTTTAAATTTATTAAATGGGATTATTACAAAAAAAAAAAAGGCGATGGGACCATGCTTACACTCGGCTACGAGCTCATTTCATGTGCTAGTACCCATAAAAAATAGGTTTTAGCAGAGGCATCGTGTAGGTGATGGAGGGTTATTTGAAAACGCCCCATGTCGAGCCCCTAATGATTACACCCCCCCCACACACACACACACCAAATAAGTTTATAAATAGTAGTCTACCGATATTGAATTTGTACTGGCAAATATCACTAAATGATGGAAGGGGCTTTCAAGGAGGCACCCCGGTCCCCCAAATACCTAGCTACACGCCTGTGTTTCAATTGGTTTGATAGATTATTGATCCATAAGAGACTTTACGTTAAATAAAACAGCATACTTATACGAATATTTCAATTTTGTTTTGATTGAAAATAAGAGCTAAATACAAAAGAAAAAGAGTCCCTATGAAATGCTGTGCACCCTGGGTCCCCTTGATGACTTTGGCCCTGGCTACACGAGTTTTGAAAGGGCTTGAATTTAAAAACAAACACGTCAAAGCATAGCCAGGTTATGATAACCTGATGGGGGAAATGGTTTTGTATGGAAGATCATAAAGAAAATAATGAAGCAGATTCGGAATTAAACTAGGCAGCCCCACGAACTTTTAATATTCTTTTGAAATGTGTAGCAAAAATAAAATGTATCCTTCCTTAGAAATTTCGAATTTGGTTTAAATCGCAAGAAAATAGCATAAATTTGTAGTTAAAAGAGAAAAAATACTTTTGAGTACTAAAAGCAGATTTCAGACTGATTTTAGATGGATATCAGGTTTAATCAAATAAATAACTGTTTTTGTTCGAAACAGCATTCAACCGAAACAAATAAGTTAATAAGTATTATTACATGGATTCATTGCTGAATCATCTTTGAGCTAGTAAGCTCGTTAAAATAGACAAATATACATAGGTTTTGACATTACTGCACGTTTGGGCATCTGTAAAAAGATCAAAGAAATAGTCATGCTTTCTACCATAACATTTTGAGGAGGAATGTCGCAAAAAAGTTACCGGTCTTTTCCTCTGATATTTAAAGCCTTACCGAAAATGTAGACGAGGAAAATACACTTCTTAGATTTCGATAACTGGATAGCCTCCGCTATGGAACCTTCGTACCACAACATTGTGTGTATTTTAACTCGTTTTTGCAGAAGGTTGTGTGAACTGTTGCTTGTCCTTATGAGTTGCAATAAAAGTCCTGTTGTTGACATTAAACAGGAAGCGGATATGGCTATATGATCTGCAGTAAATATCAGTCCTGATCCATCTTTGTTAATATCGAGATAATGACGATAAAATACTCATTAAAAAAAAATAATAAATTTGATTATTTATTTCGTGTTTTACAAATTCTATGTCTTATTGGGCATAGATGTTGAATTATATTTCACTACCTATCTTTCTTATCTCTCCCTCTCTCTTCCTACCACGTCAATTAGCCCCCCTGTTTCCCAGCTCTCTTTCCCTGTCATATATAACTACCACACAATCATTTCTTCACATCTTTCTTCCTGCTCCTTCAGTAAACTACCTAACACCTTCTCCATCTTTTTTTCTAAATAAAATGAGGAATATTTTGAATAAAATAAGTAATGTTTTAATTTAATCAATTTACTATAATAAAATAAATTATATTTTGAATGAAGCAATATCTCAATTTATATAATTTACATTGATAAAACATTTTAATAAAAAAGTGGTTTTCATTTATTTGATTAATGGTAAAAAAAAAAAAATGAGTAATACATTGTTATCAAAATATTGCCGTCTGCTTTATTCAAATTTCTGCTATCCCAAATTCTCTATTGTAAGTCATCAGTTTTTGACAAATGGACCAATCAAAGCATGATAGATGTAGATCTTGACTTGAAGATTCTCGGTATTGATGTTTAATTTGTGGAAAAAATATGGCGCTAAAATAGACTTTACCCCTAATAGGACATCTTAGCCAAATAATCGTGTAAAATTTGGTATACTTATAGCCGAAGGCATTCCAACAAAAATTGGTTTTCGTGCCATTATGAATTTTCAGTGTCGCATCCATTTCAAGGTAGCTTCCAGCGACAACTGTTTTCAGATAAATTTTCCTATCAGCAATGGATATAATATTATATTGAGGACATATTTGGTTGAATTTCTTTACAAGATATATTTTAGGGAATTGTTGTTTGGATAATACATGCAAGTCATTGAAATTTGGTGAAAAAATTGTAATTGTAATAAAGTCAGGTAAACTAGTTCAATATGGATGATCTAATTGTCATATCGTACATATATTATGATGCAGAATTTGAATTTTGAATTTTGAATTTTGGAATTGCCCAAAAAGCTTCTTTCTATCTCACAATTCACAATGATCAACATATGTTACGTAGATTGGGCTGATGATGGTGGTGATGGTGGTGGTGATAATGCCGATGATCAGCATTACTATCATCAGTATCTTCACCACAATCAATATCATCACCACCGTCTTAACCTTCACATTCATCACTATAATCATCATCACCTATACCATTACCATCATCATCATCACCACCATCATCATCATCAAAACCATTATCATTACCACCATCATCACCACCACCATTATCTACACAGTGAGAAGAATTGTGATGTTGACACGAGTATCTGATCCCAAACATAGTCGTCTTGTTTGATTGCGTAATAGATGGAAGCTTTTAGTCAATTGTAAAGTTCTATATTTAAATTCTTCTCCATAAAAAATTTTCAATGACTTGAATGTGCTATCTGAATGGCAATTCCCTAAAAATATCTATTGTGAATAAAATCAACTAAATATGTCCTCAGTATCATATCATATTCATTGCTGATAAGAAAATTTATCTATAAACAGTTGTCGTTAGGAATCATTTTGAAGTGGCTGCCATGGGCAACATATTGAAGATTCCCGGTGGCTTAATATCCAAATTTTGGATGAATTTCTAAGGCTACAAGTGCACCATATTTTATGCTTTTTTCACAAAATGTACATTGGTTTGAAATCTTGAGCTAAGCAGCCCCACTACCAGATTGATTTCAGATATCATCTATTTTAGTGGCATGAACAAATTCCTGAACCCAAATGATTTAATCACTTATTATCACCTACTTTTTTTTCTTTTTTTTTAAACCATCAGAAGTTTGAATAATAATACCACCACAATGGATCTCTGTAAAGCTAGAAAATAAATGTGACCAGATCAGGATTTTTATCATCAGGATTATTCAAAGAATCTTTTTCCATTGATGAAAATAAAATATCATTCAACATTGGCAAAATAAAAATTGCTCATCTTCTACTTCTTTTGTCTCTACACAAAGGCAACTTGAGATTTTTAAAAACAAACTTATGATTGATAAAACTTTATGAAAAATCATTGTGGTAGTATTCTTAAATTTTTGGATTTCTCAAAGAAAGTTAAGCTTCGACAAAAGTGCGATCAAGAGATGAAGCTATGTGAACAAATCCAAGGGAAGTAATTAAGTTAAACAGGATCTGAAAACAGTTTCAGACGCTAAAATAGACAATAACCAATTATCCATCAAAATTTGAGAATTAATTGATTCTTCTTTACAACTACTTATATGCTATATTGTTCCCTAAATATCAACTATGGTGATGAATAGTGTGATTTTTTTTCCGTTTCTGTGTCTCTACAGATGGACTCTTTCACTTAATTAAACATTTTTGCCGATAGAAATATCTCCCACCTACCATCCGAAACAATGGACAGTTCCATATGAACAAAATCAATTTTTAATATGACGTAAGATGAAATAGTGGTGAACATTTATTTATACTACAAATAACTTTGAAGTGGTGAACTATCAAGTCTTTTAAGTGAAATGCTGTGGAGAATCTGCTTGCACTCCTCAGAGAGGACATATTTTGTACATATTTCTACCTAATGCATTAACAGTCTCCATGTATAGTGCCGACACCAGAATTTCGTGTGCCCTACGCAAGACCCAAGATTTATAGAAGGGTCTCATGCACTCTAGCGAGAGTTGAAATCGAGGACACTATTATATCCTAACGACTATATTTGTAAGTAAGGGGTGTGCCCCTAAGACCTTTGTGCTCAGAGCGACTACCTAGATTTGCGTAATGGAAGGGCCGGCCCTATAGTTACTTCTCTAAAAATATTAACTCATTGAAATTCAGATCCGGTCTTTTTCCTTCACGGGGAATAACTTGCCTTTTCGTATAGGTAAGCCAACCGGAAGTAAAATATTCTTGACATGACCGGACCGGTAGTAAAACATAGTTGACCTAAGCGGAAGTAATTCCGGTGATATCACCTGTTAGGTCAACAAACCCGGAATTGTACGTCGAGAGAGAAAACAGAGAAAACTATTATTTTGAGATGGAAGTTTTTTAGCAAAGGATCTCCCGCTAAAAATGCTGAAAGGATGCTTATTTAATTCATCTAGGATGCCGTTTCCCTCAAAACAATCCCCCCAAACGATGTAGCATGTCTGTAAATACAGTAAGTTGCAAAAAATTTTTTTTTCTTTAATAAGATTTTAATTTTTCGGTATAAAATCGACCTGAGCTTTTTCTCGTCATTCATCAACGTCCAAAAATGAAAGAGAACTCCTCATGTACATACAAGACAAAAAATCTTGTTTTTAAATGTTTGTTTGTATTTAATGCCGAATCCTTAAAAAATCCTTTTATTTTTTTTCTGCTTCCTCTACAGTGTACTTTTTCAGCATCCGCATTTTTTTCCGACTGTCTATTTTTTGAGGATTTCATGGAACTTTTATATTTATTTAGTAACTCTCTGAAAACTTATGCAACTTTATTGACTTTGAATTCGATTTATATTGAAGAGAGCCTAGATTTGTTTTGAAAATAAAATTAAATTGGCGAGGCAAAATATTTGACAGGTAAAAATTAGTCAAAATAAACTACGGATGATCATGATTTCCTTGGTGCTATAATTTTTTTTATTTAATTAAATTGAAATAATTTGATTGAATAAAAAATATCTGATCTTCATGTGTATCCTAATTGTTTCAAGTACAATTTAGACTGAAAATTACAATTTGAAATAAAAGCAAACATTTTTTAATTCTTCCTTGATCAAAAAATGAATAAAACGTAAATACTTTTTTTAGCTTGGTGTTTTTCTTTTTGGGATGGATCTAAGTTATTGAAATAAAAGGTACAAAGTCTTTTTTAATTACTTCAGTTTTTTTAAGCTGCGATGTGAAATTTCTGTTTTATTCTTAAATTCATGTTTTGAGCATTTTGATTTTCTTGATTTTGTCTGTCTAACAAAACAACAGTGGATGGATGAATTTGTCAATCACGCCCTCATATTTCAACTTAATGATCTGTCAGCCCCCTCCCCCAAAGTTGTTTTTTTTTTTTTAATTTAAAAGTTTTTGTTTTAAATTTCTTTTTGTGTTTTTTTCTCCTATCATTTTGAAATCTTCAAGTGTGATAAGTCATTTTTTTTTCTTAATTACTATTTGGTAGATGATCATTTATATCAATCATTTCATAAGAATTAAACTTCGAACTAATCTGTTGTTGAAATAGGCCAGAACTAGGTGAGGAAACAATTGACATGAGCTTATTTTTAGGGTGCCCACTCCCCCTGGTAGATATAAAATTTATTTACTGCTGGGATTGCAGCGTATATAAATTTTGAACTAAAGTTGTTGGTCACTACTTTTTTTTTAATAAATCTTTCTAGCTGCTTTATTCTGTACTGTTTTTTGTACTTACAAGTTAGAGAAGATAAAATAAGTAAGTAGATCATGTGCCCATCATGTAAATTTAGCACTGATTATAAAAATCCCTTTTGAGGAATGGGGTCCGTATTTCCGATCGGGCCAAGGCCAAACTAAAAATTTAAAATGTCACGTTTTTAGAAGCCGTATCTGTCTTGCATGACCTGAGAGAAATATTCCCTCATTTCTTTGTTGGACCCTTCATACTTCACGTTTTGGGAACAAAACGTATCTGATGTTTGCGATTTTGAGACAATAAAATCATATTTTTGTGCCGGTTTCTGCTGTATTGATAACATTGCTGTATTTACCTTGTTATTTTTCTTTTATAAATTCTGATAAATCGAAGTTATTTTAAAAAAAACAGCGTGGAAATTGTTGGTTAGTCTACACTTACCATTTTTAGTTCATAGTTCACGGAAGATTCGGTTAAACCAACCTAATTAGATAATTATGGAAAAATACTTTTCTGGTGTAATTCAAACTACTTTGATTGAGACTGGTCATCGTTTCTTCCGGATTTTTTTTATTTTTGAGAAAAAGTATCTCCTATTGGGGAATCGAGTGAATAGGCTCTAAAGTGGGTGATCGATCTACGATGTTCGGATGATGTAAAACTGGACACTTAGTTTGTGTCGGTCCAAGTGACACCCTATGTTCAATTTACAATGTAAATATCTGCTATTTTATTTCCACATTTTTACTTTTGAATTTAACGAGAAAAACATTATTTCGTCAGGCCGTGTGAATGTCCTTTGGGCGTAATTTTATAAGTCCGTTTTCTATGGTTTTTTTTCATGTGTAAAACTATCACATAACCAATAACAATGTTCTTGTGAAATGAAGGCGCTCTTGCTTGGTTTAACGTCCTAAATTATCCAGGTTGTTGAAAGGACACTCAACGGTCAGTTACAACAAAATACTGAGCCCAAATCAAATCTATTGAAATCAAAATGCAACAAAAATCTTAAAGTAAAAAAAAATAGGCACCTCATCATCAATTATTTTAACTGTAGTGTATTGTAGTCGGGGCACACTAATTTTTTTAAAAAGAATGTACAACCTGCTAGGTTTTCTTTGTGTAATTAATAGCTTTAAAAGTGTTGGTATTGTCCCAAAATTGACCCCGGAAAGTTTTTTAAAATGATATTTCTTCTTGGTTAGTATTTTGTTGAAAGTGACACACACAGTACGGATGATTTGGGACTCTAAACTACGAGATGGCCTTATTTCCCTTCACAGGGACTGGGTAATAACAATAAGTACCGTACATAATCGCGTGATGTTCGACCTTTTTTTTTTTTTTTTTTTTTTTTTAGACTAATTTTTCAACCCAAGGGGTCGAATACTTCGTGAACTATGCTACTACATTTAAAACTTGGGGCCTATTAGACATGCGGACTGGGTGTGGGGGATGTTCGCCCCCCTTGGTTATAAAAACATGTCTCATAAAGTCGAGCATTACGCATCTACGGATGCTCGTATAACGATATCATTATTTCATGAAGATATTTTTTTTTTAAATTATCTTCAATATCGAACACACCAACTTCTTTTACATTCCAGGTCAGTCCACACAATAAAATTAAACGAATAAAAAAAAAATGCTATCTGTGGAGTAAACTGTTAAGTGACACAGGATCACGTGAATGTGAGTAAATAACACAATGTGACAATAATAAGAATTAATTTTGAATGGCATGATGTGAATGTAAACAAAAGTTACACTAAATAATTTTTCATAAAAGCCACACACACACACACACACACATACATATATATATATATATATATATATATATATATATATATATATATATATAATAGAATGAAACCTAATTAGAATTTGCTGATTCTTTCTTTTTTTTTTTTTTGCTCTATTTGAAAGCGAATTCCTCTGGGGTCAATTTTCTCATCCTATCTACTGTTAGAATTGTTTTCTCATTGGCATTTAAACTATAGACAATCCTTTAAAATTCCAGGAAACACTTTTATCCAGGAATTAACTTTATTTGTCTTTTGTAATTTTTTTAGTTCTCCTTCAAGAAATTGTTTACCACTTTCAACAAATTCTGAAGTATTTCATTTTGTCAAATATAAAGAGTCACATGTCATAATCATTAATTTTCTGAACGGTCTCTTGTTAAGGTATCCCCTAAATGGATGTTGACTTTTTAATTTGTATAGACAATCCTTTTACAAGAAGAATTGTACCTAAAAACTAAATCACTTTATTGTTTTATTTTTTTTTTCTTTAGTAGTAAACAATAGTCATTCAAATTTTTTTATGTTGCTGTTCTGGTCTCAAGAAATTGTTATAAGTTTTTGGGGTTTTTTTTTTCTTACAAAACCATTCGAACAATCTTTCATCTTGATTCTTTTCCTTAACGGATTCTCTTACTGATAAGGCAATGCTTAGCGAAGGTGATCCCGATCGGAATTCTGTTGACGTCACCTAGCGAGAGTGCGAATTTCACACCCGTGCACACTGTTAAATGGCGCATTGAGATATAAGAGAACTAATGAAAGAAAAACAGAAGTAAATACATACATACTACTGTTTCGCTTCATAAATTTCCGACAGATCGCATATCAGTGTGACGTCCGCTTGGGACCATCATCTCTAAGTTGAACATAATAATAATTGTTATAATCATCATCATTTCGAAATCGTATTATTCTCCACTCATTACGTAAAAGAAAAAACTAGTTTATTCACGCGGCGAATATCAAGTTATGAAATTTACCATCTAAAAGTACATCGAGTACCCTGTGTCTCCAGGAGTTGGCATTTTTAAGGCGTGTGTGTTTTTGAATTTTTTTTTCTATGTTTGTGTGGCAAGCTAGTTTCTTTGATGGGATGTTTTTGGACACGTTAATAGAAGTTGAGTTTGAAAGGGATCTACATGTCATAAATTCGTCTCTAGTACCAGGATGTTGATGTATCTGGTACTTGTGACCGTGACCTCTGTTATTCTGAGTGTTATATGTAGTAAGGGTTTACTCTGTTAGCATATCTAACAGTGAGTATCCATGTCCCTCTCTCCCATGCTGTAATTTTGTAAATGTGTATCGGGTCACTCCTCTATCGTTCGTCTGTATTGTAGAAAGGGAAGCTGTAGAATTTCAAGTCTGGCTTCATATAACAAGTATCTTTTATTTCATGAATATAACCCATTTTTAATCGAATTTGTTGCAATACGGGCCTCCCCATAACAGTTTGTGTTATAAGGCGGATGTATGGTGGACTCCAAAAATTGAATCTTGTCCCTAAATAGCTAGATTTAGCTCCTAAATCGAGGCTTGGTTGTAATGTGGTTGGCTTTCTTGAACCCCTACACCCGCGTTATTATAGGACACCTGTAGTGCAGCTGACCCTAATGTTTGATAAATCTATTGTATTCTCGTGGTGTGTGTACTTGGTACAATATCACAAATTTTATAAATACTGAAAGGCAATGTTAGTCTATAGAGCAACCCTGGGTCTCAAGCTGGGTGATATTGCCCCTCTAGCGGACGATGAGCAACAGTGCTGAAAATGGTTGGCAATATAGGATTTTGAATATTAAAGTCTGTAATTGACAATAACAGCAACGTTTTATTATTAATTTACAAAACAGCAGCGTGATATTACACTTTATGTAGGAGTGTAGAGAAATGTGTGAATGTTTGTGTAGGTGCACAAGTCTGTACTAAACTCTCCGTAGGTAGGTACGTAGTGCACACAATATCTATCCATAGTTCAACTAGACTAGAAATAGCCAAGCACACTAGACACACATTCACTTCTCACACGCGTAGTTCAAAAACTAACCAACATGGATTGATGCTTTTTTTTTTTTTTTCACACAAAAGGTCATTCCTAAATGATTACTCAATCAGGGTTCTCTAAAACATCTCATTGGCATAGTTTCAGTCGTTCAGTTTCTTTATGGACAGACCTCGTATTTGAGTAAAACTCCTGAAGGATTCTCGGTAAGAGTTATGGGCCCTGTTCACTGTCATGCAATACACATGTTCATATAAACAGACCGCCATTTGTATTCATTGGATTGTATAGGATTGCTGAGTGATTTATAGAAGTCAGGCCTCAAGTAACAATATAACTTGGTGAACCTGAATCAATGCTTACATCTTAGACAATACGTAAATCTCTCTTGCAGTTCATTATTGATATATTTCAATTGACTGTTGAATGCACAGACAATTAATTGAAATCTCATCTATTGTTACGGCTATTTCCACTGATTATTGTATGATTTTCAAATATCCCCATGCCTCCAGTAGGAAAAATTTGTTGCCAGTACAACATTGGTTATTTATTTTGTGGATTTGTTGCTTCTCCTCAGTATGGCCAATTATCTATATGTCTTTTGCGTGACCTAACTTTAAGCAACAAAGCCATGAAACATTCATGCTTTCACTCCTTCACATTCTAAGCATTCTGACCAGAAGGATAAACCTCTATCATATATCTTGAAACTTAACGCCTCGTTTAGAAAGGGGAAAACGTTGATCTCCGTATTTCAGAAGGTAACTACATTGCAAGATAACCGCATGATTGTGTTATTCATTGTAAAGGCCAGTAAGTCCCACACTATAGGGGGAAATATTTCTTTTACTGACCGGATATTGATGTTTTCTCAACAATAATGCATGAAAAGCCTGACACCACTTCCGGGGAAATTCTTATTAGTAATGACACAATTACTTGATGAATAGATAAAATGGCCACCAACATCAAGCATCAGCATTCATAATCTCTCATGTTCTGAATTTTCCATACAAGTGGATTTCTCAACAGTTACGGCTAGTCAATGCTTGATGATGGTATATGTTAGGTTTTTCAATGAGCATCTTCAACCTTATGATAAAATGTTCAGTGATCTTGACCCAAAAGGTACGTCTATTTTAAGATTATCAAAACTCTTTATAATGAGCATCTGAGGGAGTGCCTGCTATGGTTGGTAGACACAAAGGTTTTTCTTCTCTCATAAAACTTTAAATTTTACATCCTGTTCAAACAGTTCATTGAATGGCTCATCGACACCATTTAGTGACTGAGATATCAACGGCAGCCTCAATGATATACTGCAGTTAGTTATAAAGACAATGAACAAACTAAAATCAAATCTTTGATTAGATTTTTCCATCAACTTGCCATGATAATGATGACTGTGAGGCTTTTGTACCTTAATGAAGTATAATAGTTGTCAAAAGACAACCGTGTTTTTTTTGTCAAAATGTTTGATACAATCGTGTAATTTTCTTCAAGAGGCTTCACTATCCTCTTCTCTGGTTGCTGTAAATAAATCTTCTTCCTTTGAAACATATTCACCAAACTTAATGATTTCAATATTCTGTTGCAAGGAAGGCAAAAAATGTTAGTTGATTATAAAGCATCCATCACCGACTATTGGTGCTATATCAGATGAACATTTCTAAACGTCACCTCCATCAATTTCAACGATTGGATAACCTGGGAGATGACTGAGTTGATGAGGATATAATTACCTATCACAACTATTTGCATTCATTACATGACGACATGGTACAGCTATCCCAAGATATAATTGCATCGCCTGTTCCAGCTTCGTATAACAACTCGTTTGAAGTCCAAGTTATCCATTGCAAAGACTATTTGCTGGAAGAACCAAGTTATAAAATGACAATGATACTATAATACAGTATTGGCTTCACAGCAAACAAGGCTTGTGGTATCATTGAAGTATATTGAAGTCTCACCCGAATCTATGGAAGCACAAAGTTGATTTTGCTTGCCTTCCCAATGTCCTACTTGGTAGAAGCTGGTTTCAGCCATGTCAATACCTTGCTATATAAAGGTGGAATTAGTTGGTTATAGCCATGCAAGGTGACTCTTGGTTAAAGATGAATAATTTCAAGCTCAATGTGTTTTGACTAGCTTTGTCACTCCAGACATCAACGATATCTACAAATGGTAAGTGTGTGCAAAACATCTGATGCTACTACTTTGCATTACTTTAATCAAAGAATCTTGTAATGTGAAAGTTGTTCATTTTTATTGTTTCCTAAAAGGTGGGCGATGGAAAAAATTTCCTAGTGAAATTGGGCGATGACGCAAAAAAAATGTTGCGAACTATAGTCATTCAGACTTTTTTGTTGCTGTTGGCCCAGTTTCTAGAAATTGCTATAAGTTTTTTACAGAATCATTCAATCATCATGATTCTTTTCCCGAACAGTTTTTCTTCATAATAATAATGCACAACTTAGTTGGGGTGGTCCAAATGGAAAATTTTGTTGATGTCACACAATGAATGTGAGTGTGGAAATTTCACACCTGCACACGCTCAATTTTGAAAATGGCATTTTCAACAGATCACATATCTGCATGACATCAAGTGGGAACCATCATCACTTAGTTGTACCTATTATTATTATTATTATTATTATCATCATCATCTATTTATCAGGTAAAGAAAAAAAATTGTTGTTTATTCACACAGCTTATATAACCCACTTCAAATCAAGTTTGTTAAAATGCAGGCTTCTCTCGTTATAGTGCTGTATGCATTAGAATGCGGATGGACCCAAAAATATTAATCTAGTAT
Organism: Thysanoteuthis rhombus; assembly: GCA_963457665.1. Lineage (NCBI taxonomy): Eukaryota > Metazoa > Mollusca > Cephalopoda > Oegopsida > Thysanoteuthidae > Thysanoteuthis > Thysanoteuthis major. Next base: position 22,453,833 of record OY735226.1, read on the forward strand.
CTAAGTAGCTAGATCTAGTTCCAAAAACAGCAAAATTTTATTGCAGCTTGGTTGTATTGTGGTTGTCTTTTTTGGACCCTAACACCTGCATTATAATAGGGGATCCCTGTAGTGCAGCTGACCTGAATATTTGATACTCATAAGTGTATTCTCTTGTTGTGTATACATGGTACAATAATACTAATTTCATAAGTACTAAAAGGCAGTGTTGGTCTATATTGTAACTTGACCACAACGAGATGAATGACTTCATGTGTGAGAAGTATACTAAGCACTTCTGTTCTCAAAAAGATTAATAGATTGACTTCATTGCACATGACGTCTAGAAGATATACAAGGTGTTTGAAAATTGGTATTTAAACTATTTAAACACAAATTACAAAAAGATGTAAATTACACATACATTTTAACTTCACAATAAATGCTGAAAGTGATTCCCTAAACTTGGATGTAGATTTATGCCTGTTTCATTACATAAGAATACATAGCCTACACAGCGCAAAGGAATAAATGCTTGAATGAGGCTAGCGTATGATGCAGTCATTCAACTGCAATATGCTGATGTGTCCAAGTACAGTGTTGCCCTGTGACTAATATTGAAGTGTAAAATTCATGTGTGCATGACTTCCACCCACTTATCCTTATGGTTGCATCCTTTATTAAACACCCTGTATCTTTGACTTAAGGAAGCTTATAAGCAAGCTTAATGGGTAGGGACTTATATGTATTCATCATTGTTCTCTGTTCGAGGGTGTTGCAGGCCTAGACTGGTCACCTGTCTTGGTACCTAACAGGCTCTGGTTTGCTCAACTTCGGTGATCTTGAGAGAACCAGTTTATCCAACATAATTTGACCATAACCCCTGAGCCTCAGGGGTGGTCCCACAGAGTGCTTAACAGAGAGGCATTTTCAAAGTCTTTGGATATTACTGGTTGAGGGATTGAACCATTGCCTACCATACCAGAGGTGAGCACTCTAACACTGGGCCACAGTGATCAGTAGCACTGTTGTTACACTCTAACATTCATATGAGGTTTAGCTGGAAAGAATCCAGCTATTTTATCTCAAGAACTGGTGTGCGGCCTTGATGTAACTTTGCAATCAATCGGACTCTACTACGCATTTGTGAGAAGACACTCTCCCCTGAGGTTATTCAGTTGGCAGTGAGACGTCATTCAATGACCAAGCAAGTAGATCAACTTGATTCAGATTATTGCTAGAGTTCTAAGACAACTGCCCCCTGGATAATTGCCCCTGACAATAGCATAGCAACTGTAAAGAAATGGAGCTGTAGGCCATGTAAATGATCACAACCACAGGTGCAAGTTGTCCTATAAGGGGCAATTGTTCTGGGGGCAGTTGCCCTTACACCCATTGCAACTGAAGTGAGTTGAATCTGCTCTGTATACTTCACTATTTTGACCATGTATCTGACTAAGCTAAGTTTAGTAACTTAGAATGTGTGCTTAGTAGAGGAGATAATTTTGCTTTCCCACCATTGCTACTGTTTAGTTTACTGTAGATTGCTAGGGACCATTCTAATATCCCCAGCTCCCTTGAGTTCTCATTCAAACATTCTTCCCCTAATTTTTGCTATACCCCCCTCCCCAACCAGTTGTATAAGGGGCTTCATTTCATTGACAAGTTTAGGTATTATCCACTCATATGAATAGGTAAATTTATATATCCGGTCCAATCCATCACACTTGTTATGCTTAGCTTCATTCATCAAAAGGCTCTTCTATTGTGACCAGCGAGTGGCTGGTAATGGATCCTCTACAAGCAGAGGATGAATGATGGCTTGGAATGTGTTGTCAGCCATGAGTTCACTCTCCACTATTGAATATGCTCCCCTCTAAACTAGCCAAGGGAGCGGATGACCCAAAGCCAATGCTTAAGATGCTGATTTTCAAGGCAGGCAAGCATTCACTATTTGGAAGATTGAAAATGGGAAGTGGAATACTTTGGCAATTTTGTTTTGTTTGTATCAACAAAGTAATCACTCTGTTTAGTGTCTCGCTCTGAAATTACTTTTTTCTTGTGCTACCAACATGTAAATACAATTGCTTTTGCTTGGCTAGTACAATTGAACGGATATTTACTTTTCATTAACTGACACTCAGTGTATACAGCCAGCATGTTTATTCTGGGATAGAAACCCTCATCTTTGACCTCTCCTATGTTGCCAGAGATATCCAAATTCAGCTTTTACTCTGACTTCCAAAATCCTTAGTGAAGTGGAAATTGAATGCAATTATGAAAATGAAATGTTTGTGCTTTATACATATAAAAATAAGGGTTTATGTTATACGGAGTGCTATGTTTTGCCAGAATGAATGTGTTAGGTAATCTGGTGCATGTGAGGCACAAGGTCAGCAATTTGAGAGTGGTATCGTACATCGAAATTATGTGAGTCCGCCTTTGAAAAAATGGCTGTGTTGTTCTGTTCACTTCTCTTTCCCTCTGAGAAGAGCCAGGGATAAAGAGCAGCTGACCCCTTTCCCAAGATAGCTGGCCTGTGAAGATTCAATACTGACAGGGGTGATAAGAGACGAGAGAAAGTATGTGAACTTATATGTGACATAGATACAGTAGCATGTGTGTGTGTGTGTGTGTGTGTGTGTGTGGATCAAGTCATGAATTTAGAGAAAGAGATAGGTATAGTAAGCATTTAGAGGTAGAGAGGGTCAGATTTTAGTGTAGCAAGTTGGTGTGGATAGCAGTTAGCTGCTAGACCCTTGAGGTCGAGCAGGGGTGTTTGCAGCTCCCAGATTTTCATTCATCCTTTAAGGAAAATGTACCATTTTAAGATGCAGGAATTTTCCGGCGCCATTTCATCTGTTTGGAGGAGTTACATCAAGGGTGAGACATGACAAAAAAATGGATTATTTTCATAATCAGACTCCTCGTTTCAAGAATATTGAACCAGTTTACCTCTCTCCACAGATAGAGCGTTTTCCTTTTCACAGATTCGTCATCATGGTTCCCAGTGACCAGCAACAAAGAATTTAGGCACAAAGTCCCCACGCCATTGTCTCCTGTTATCTAACATGGTATATTTTGGTATTTGGTGAATATCGTCTGATATAATGTATTAATAGTAGATATCACTCTCCTCATCTGTGTTTACAAATAGACTGACGTTTGCAATGAAGGATTTGCGAATTTATCAGAAATAGACGAAGATAATGCAATAAGTTTTATCATTTCCAGTCAAAAACATTTGAGCTAATAATCCTATACATTGATTTACTCATTTGAATGTATGATCTTCACACTTTCTGATCATTTCTTCTCGGGTGTCTTCTCTGAACAATAAATCTTGTTGATCTATTTGTTTCAACTTTTTTTTTGAGCTGTTGATTTTTTTATTTTTTTTTATGCTATTTACCTTCATGGGGTTTCCAACTTGGGTTTAGTTGCAATGAATAGCAACAAAAATTGAGATAAAAGTAAATAGTAGCCAAAAATTAATAATAATTATTTACGATACTTCATCTAAGAAAGTATAAAATTGGATTGAATTGAACTATTTAATAACAAACCCAGAAAGTGAGAGAGAGTGAGTTTAAGGGTTTGGTTTAGACTGGCATTGGCCCCCGAGTTCCAGTAGTTCAATGGTAGGAACTGTTTCCGCATTAGGCGACCCACTTTCCTGCATAGTGGGTCTTAAGTTCAATTTTCACCTGGAACTTACTCTTTATTCTAATCCACGCGGTTTACTCCCTCATTAATGGAGGGTAACCAGTCTTAGTCAGTTGTTGCTTTTTATCACAATTATTTAAATGATTGCAAATAGTAGCAAAGAATGAATAATGGGTTTTGAATACTTCATCTGATGAAATAGATGAAAATGAAATTTTGAAATATATACTAGAGTATTACTCTCTTTCTCTTTTGATGTTTCACCGCTTACAAAATTGGTGAACAAGACGGGTAGTCAATTGCTGCCTACTGGAACTAAAGCATAGTATCTTAAAGCAATAAAATTTGAACCCTCGTCATATTTTTCATCTTTTATCTTCTCCCTCCCACCCGCTTTTGCAATGTAATGAACAAGGGTAAGAATGGTAAAGAGTGCTTATGCTTAACTGACTGCAGAAGGGAATCAACTTTCACAACAACTGTCCTTCATTCATTACTCTGTCCACATAAGTCTGAACAGTGGCGGCGTCCAGACAACTTTTTTGACAGGTTTTTGTATAAGTATCATAAGCTTTTATATGAATGATAATGAATCATAAATTGCTCTCTATTATATAGAAACTCATTTGAAATACTCTTATTTATTCTTGGTCTTTTTCATCTCTTTCATTGTGACAGTATGTATTAAAGGAATGGACATATCTGGTCCGACAGGATGAATTATAAACTGCGTTAGATTATATAGAAACTTATTTGAAATGATCTCCTGTCGTTACACTTTACAATTTATAATTCATTCTGTCAGACCATCCCTTTAATACATAAATAATAATTTAAGATTCAATTTTGCAAGCTCTTGCAAGGCTTGGCTTGGCCTAGCACCAACAGTGAGTCTGAAGCCTTCTTATAGTAGTTGTAGACCACAGGAGTATGGACATGTAGAAAGACTAATCAATTATGATAATATTGAGTATATTAGTTTCATTAGCCTTGGAACGTCATTGTAGATGCATTCACTGACAAACCATAATGAAAATGTCACCGCACACTTTCAGATTTTAATGAAAGTTGGCATATTTGGAAAGGGGGACAAAACCCCACCCCCACCCCCACCATAGGAATTTTGAAAAACAGAATTTTGACATTTTGGTGAAACAACTTCCTTTTTTTTATTTTTTTTTTTATTTTTTATTTTATTTTTTTTTTTTTGAAAGTTCACAACTCTGATCCTAATTAAGATAGAACCATGGGATTTACACCCATGGACAGAGAATACTTAGCACTACCATAGTACTCTAATTCAATTTTGACTAGGATTCTCCCCCCCCCCCCTAAAAAATTATAGTTATTTAAAAATCGAGGGCTAGGGGACCTTGCTACCGATCACCATCCAGAACATTTTTTTCTCATTAAGTGATCCAAGGTACCCTTTATTATTTTCCACTCCTTATGGGTGGGTGAATAAGCAGGCTGGACATTTTTATAAGTTTTCCTAATTTCTCTCCCCAAATAATGTAATTAAAGGGTTATTATTAATCATTCATCAACTTAATTATATTTTCCGTTATTTTGTTCAAGATATATATAGAATTCATAATACAAAAGATTGTTCACTCCAAGAGCCACCACATTAATGTGTACTAATATTCTTATTGTGCGAACCATTATGCTCAACATCACATGGAGAGATCATAAGACAGTATATCATATTAGAAAATGAACAGGGATCAGAGGCAGCATATAGACCATTAGAATACTCAAATGTCAACGGGCTGGTCATGTTGCAAGAATGACTGACGACCGCTGGACGTCACAACTCACAACATGGATCTCCAGAGTTCATATGCAAAATTACGGCTGGCAAAAAATGAGATTGCATGTCAAACTAAACAAGTTGAAAAAGTATTGGCTTCACAAAGCCCATGATAGAGAAGTCTGGTGATTCTTGGGGAAGGTATATGTCCAACATTGCATGTTGAAATGATGATGTTAAATATTCTCATGATAGTCACAGGGTATAATCTAGGCTAATGTTTCATTCATGCATCTGTTTAATATGGGGCTAAAAATAAAACTCTTTGACGTTTTCAAAGGCCAAGGTAAACAAGTACGGTATTATTCAGAAATAGCCAAAAAAAAATGCCAAAAGTAGTTGTTCAACATTAAACTGAATCTGAATTCTCTTTTTGCCTTAGTGATCTATTCTTTTATAGTAGCAACACTTACCATTGTTTTTTAATAAAAACATTTCTTTAATACAATCTATGGAAACCTTTTATTCCCATAAAATCAAATTTAAGGTAATTGCATCAAAGAAAATTTTTTTTTTTTTTTTTTTGTAAAAAGAGCAAATAATTTTTACTCTAGTGTCAATATTGGGAGAGCTTGAGTGAGCAAGTACATTTTCTGATTTAACCCTACAGGTATCCTCTCTTTCTGGGGAAAAACAATGATTGTTTCCTTTACTATCTTGACTGAGGAATGAAACATTGCAGCCATTACTTGCTCCATTGTACTCCATTATCATTCCTGACCAAAGTTTCTTGTCATAACTACATGCAACATTGGTTCCAATTTTTGAAGCTTTAATAATTTAATGGAGGGGAACTCTGTTACTTGACTGATAATTTGTTCAGTTGATTGTGATGTAATGTAAACATAGAATTGATTTACTCTTTGTGAAAGCACTGGGTACCTTTTATTGTATGGATTATGGAAAATCTATTCTAACTCATTGAATGTTTGGAGAATTGTTTCTGTTTGAGTGAAGAATCCTTTTTGTTTTATTCTTTGCATATTCAAATTGAGCTTTGGGTATAGATATGATTACTTTCAGTTCTTTGAAGCCTTGCTATATATACAGTTCTTTAAGGTTGATGAGGGTTTGACTATAAGTCTTTAATTACATGGACGGGAGAGGCTTGTAAAACTGGATAATGTTCAGTCTTCTTATCTATGCATAAGAAACAGAAAATACAAAACCGTGATAGTTACATATGAAAGAGCCAGTTTATGAGAAAATCAAGTATATTTCAATGAGAGAAATATGCAAGATTAATGATGATATCCCTATGGTCAACACCTGTCGAATTTCTCCGGGTTCAGCTAGTATTCTATCAATATAGATCGTTTCCTTTGGTCTACTGAGTCATGAGAAGCATCTGTGTGCCAAGGTAAACAAGTACGGTATTATTTAGAAATAGCCAAAAAAAATGCCAAAAGTAGTTGTTCAACATTAAACTGAATCTGAATTCTCTTTTTGCCTTAGTGATCTATTCTTTGATAGTAGCAACACCTACCATCCACCTAAGATAAAGGTGGAACAGTGACTCTCAACCTTTTCCAAGGTTTGCACCTCTTCAAGAATTCAGAATCTTTCTTGCACCCCCGTAATCTTGAGGCTAAAAAATTGAATTTGAAAACGTCCAAATTGTCGAGCTGATATTAAAAAATGTGAATAACAAAAATGTTGACGTCTATCAGATGTCAAAATTAAGTCTGTATCTAGGTATTACTAATGAAACCATTCTATGTGCTGGTTGCTCTTGCTTTTTCTCAACTAAATGCCATTTACTGATATAGATTATTGAAAATATTTAGTGACTAAACATCCAAAGAGATTTAGTTTACTTTCTAAATTACTCGGTCTTTCTATTTATTATCAGAACAGAAGAATCATTTGATGATTCAGGACATGGGGGAGGAGGGGGGGGGACAAAAGTAGTACACATCCGCAAAAAAATGAAAATATAGCTTGTTTGCCACCCTCCTCTTGCACCCCCCTAAATTGCTTCATATATCACTTGAGGGTGCATGCACCCCAGATTGAGAACCACTGAGGAAGGGAGTTTGTCTCACTCAAAGCTATTTCTTGCTTTTAAAAAGAGCACCCCCCCCTACTCATTATCAGAAAGAGGAGTGTTCCTGTGAAACCTTTCGTAAGCCAAAATGAAGTAAAGTTGAGAAATACTTACCAATACTTCTTATTTTTAAAACATTTTGAGCGCTCTGTAACTCCAAACTAACCTATGTCTACTGGTTTTATGCTTTGCATGACACTCTTGTAAGCTCCTGAAGACTTTCCTAATACCTGAGGATATGTGTTGTTAAAGGGAACTCAAGATAATTTTTGCTGACATTGTTCAAAGCTGAAGCAGGTCTTTCATAAAAATGAGGTAACATGAAGCAGAGCCCACCCCTAATTTCTTTTTTGTCCTGCAGACAGGTTTTATATTGACAATATTTTTGTAGACCGGATAACGCAGGGTTGGGGTTGGATATTAATCAAGACCAGAATGTATGTGAAAAGTCATATTCAAGTGCGTAATACACACTATTTAATTTCTATAAATTTTCAGCTAATGAGATAGATACTAAAATCCCGAGAAATTAATTTGTTTCTATTTTACAAAGAAAATAAAAGGAAATATATATAATTTGTATGTTTCTTCATGGCTCGGTGGCACATGCTTTGTTGGCCCAGCACTGGTCTGCAGCCTGATTTTTGGGGTCCTCTGACATGAAACAAACTCTCTTAAAACTGGGGATACCTGTATCTCCATTATGAGTAGAACTAAAGACTGGCCAATCAAAATAATGCTAATTAATCATGATGGTCTACTAATTGTTCCTTCCTCTCTCTGAATTAACTGCATTGTCCTTTTATCTTGATAGCTATAATTATCCTATTTGAATTACTCAGCCAGTCAACTCACCTGAGGTTTTGGCAACGAATAGGTGTGGCTAGAGGTGCAAAGTCATCCTTGATGATCAAGAGTGACAATCCCAGAACCACCTTTCCTCTGTTCATCTATCCACGCATTGTGAATACTCAAAGCAGGAACCAGTGAAAGATAGAGAGAAAAGTGATAGAAAATACAAATATGGTATTACTCCGTGACAGTGGATTGTCACCTGAGCGGCTGATTGCAAAATCTTCTAATAATGTTTTATATTATTCACAGAGTTTGATTAATGTAAGTAAAATGCTTTTTTTTTGTTGTTGTTTTTTTTTGGGGGGGGGGGTTGTTTGGGTTTTTTTTTTTTTTTTTTTTTTTTTTTTCAACTTTTTCATCAGTTGCCTCAAAATGCTAAACTTTATAATTTTGAAGTATGGAAGCCTAAAATTAATGAAAGATGAATTATCCTTTTTCTCACTCACTAGAAACTTCATTTGTGGACTTTTGGGTCAAATTTTAACAGCAATTCGATCTTTGAGAATCAAAATATTTTCACTTTTTCCCCAAATGGTCTGTCTTGTACATCTTTTTAGTTGGGTTTCAGCTGAGTCAAGTCATCAGATTTTTGCTGCTTTGCCCCCCAAAAGAGGCTAATGCTGTCGAGTTAGAATGAGAAAAAAATAGCAATAGAAGACAGCATTTTGTTGCAACCAAAAAAAAAAATTCTTTTTTATTTATTTTTAAGTTTCTGTACATTAGAATTATGGACTTTTGGTGGGGACTACTGGGAAAGACCCGACTTGTTCATTTGAGACAGGATTATTTTTGATTCAATGATTATGAAAAAACTCTTGGATTCAAGTTGCTTTTGTCATTCATGTACAACATATGAAATAGTCCATTCTAGGTATTAGGTTACTGCTCACAAAGGTTTGTAGCAGAAGTCCTTACTCCATTTAGCGATCAGTTCACATTACCCCCAACATTTGGTATTACCTCATATATATTTTTCTGGATTATTTAATATTTATTGTTAAATGTTTAATGATGTAGATGATAATATAGACTAGCATTCCAAGGGAAATTATGAATCAGCACTGCCAATATATGCTGTACTGGGGGTGATCAATTAAAAATTTGGAAAAGGGGTGATCGATGAATAAATTACTTGTTTCACCTTTTGTTGGACTGTGATAACTTTTTTAAAAATGGGCTCAAACTAGTGACCAATTTAGCATAAACAATGACCCCTAGGCTAAAACCTATTTGGGTCGAGAATTTTCAAAAAACAAAAAAAACATTTCCCTTACTCATTGAGAGGTGTGTCTGTGTGCACGTATGAAATTTTAATTTTTTCCAATAAGTAAGGGCTGGGCAAAGTCCAGATACATACATACGAATATCAAAACACATGAAAAAGCTAAACCCAGCAACAGTGATTAAACCAGTCTGTTTAACATTGGTAGCAGTGATTAATACAGATATATTAATGGCTTGAGGGCCAACCTGTTAAACTTGTTAATCTGAGATAAAATTAGTTTTGCTTCTGTGATTACAACAAATGAATAACTTACATTGATTTACCCATTTATGTACAACATTTGGATAATTAATTCTTGGTTTTAGGGTGCTGCTCAAAAAAGGTAGTGGCAAAAATCCTTAGTGCATTCTGTTTGCATGCACTGTTCACATCTCTCTAAGTTTTGGTATCACTATATATATATATATATATATATATATGTATGATTTTTTAAAAAATTATTTATGACTTATTATTTACTATTAAATATCCAATGATATGTCATCTTGACTGCCAACCTGTGAAACTTGTTTATCTACCAGTCTGAAAAAGAAATTAGTTTTGATCTAGTAAATACAAAAAATAATTCATAGACTTCCAAAGAATCTTTCAGACAATTGAATTCCTTATTGTTTATGTTGTTAACACGATGTTTCAGCCAATCCCTCTACAGCCTACTTCAGATGTACAATCTGAGTGTGATGGTGGTAAATAGAATTTTTTCTCACCAAAGGTAGTGACGCTTATAATGTAGTATTTGGGTATTTTCATTTTGTTTCCTTATTATTACCTTGTCCTCGTTGATTTGGTCATTTATGAACAGTATTTTTTATCATGCATTCTAGATGTTCAGGTTCTGCTACAATAAGAGTAGTGGCCTTGGTAAATTCTATGCACTGTTCCTTTATAGACTTGTGTTGATTTAGTCGTCTATGTACAGCTTTTTGAATAGTACAATCTATAGTTTTAGTCAAAAATATAACTTTTTCCATTCTATTACCACCATTGATTTGAAGAGCCAATACAAACTAACAATACTTGTGAAAATTACATCTTTGCATTTCTCAAACTATCTGAGTGTTTTTTGACATTATATATCTTTTTATTAAGATGAGCAGTTCCCAAACTTTTTTGAATCAAGGCCCCCTTAGTGCATTAAAATTTTTCCCTGCCACCCCAAGCAAGATAATTCTAAACAATTACATTTACATCCATGCGGTTATGTAACAATTTATGTAAAAAAAAAAAAAATGAATCCTATGATTTAGATTCATAAAAAGTGATCTATTTGTTTCCTCTTAACTCTTACATTCATATTCTGTTTTTAATCAGATTTTAGATTTTTTGAAAATTTAATTCACCAAGAAGTTCCTTTTTTCCTCTCTTTTTTTTTTTTTTCTCTCTCTATTCAATGAAGAGTTCCATTGTGTTTAGGTGTAGTTTCAAGCAATGCAGGAATTTAAGAGTTAATAGTCATAATTACCAGTGGGATGGGTGAGCTTGTTGTTCATCATACAGTTCCTTATATCTTAAATATCACTTCTCATCATCATCACCATGCACATTTATTTATGATTGCCGCGTATTTCCGGGTTGCTGTTGTGCACATTTTGGAATCACTGATTTGATTTTAAGACTATACTACTTACGATGAAAATTATAGGAGTGCCTAAATTGATTATTTTTCATTTTTCTTTTTTCTTTTTTTCTTTTTTTTTTTCTCATTGATTTATAAAAATTTAATATCCTCTTTTTTTATATTACCATCTACTGGGTAAGTTGATAATTCATGCAATCAATACATTTGTTTTTTTTTGGGGGGGGGTTGTTTTTTGTTCTTAAAAGGAAAAAATGTACATCCTCAGATTTTGATTTTAATGTGCTTAATTTAGGGGGGGGCATAAACAACTCCTAATAATGTTTAGGTTTTCTTGGCAGTGTGAACCTAAGATATGTAATAAGTTGAACATATATTGATTTGTCTACTTTATCTTACAAAAGAAATATATATAAATTCCCAACCATGTGCTTGTTCACTATACTAAACTAAAGAAAATAAAGAATTCTTTCACTGTTTTGTCTTGGATTCACTTGTACACTTATTCATTTACTTAATTTTAGAAATACATGCATTCTATTTTTTATAGTATCTATTCACTTGTTTTGATTATCATGTAAAATATATATATATATATATATACACACACACACACACACAGTATCTGACATAGTGAAAATCATCTATAGACAATGAGAAATATACAGATAGGGTGAATAGGTACTTATTCACAGACATTTCATAGGATGTGAGTCCACATCATCAGCATCCATGAATGAATACCCATTCACATAATCTGTGTTTCCCTCATTGTTTTTAAAGATTTTCACTAATATATATATAGTTTGAAAATCTTTACAGCTTTAAATACTAAGCATTAGAAAACATTTTCAAAAGATTTTTTTCAGTCACTTGGTCACTTATTTCTCAAAATCTGTCAATACAAATCATGTAATTTTTCTCAGTGGTTTTTTTTCTCCTGATTCACATATACTTTGTTATTATGGTACAATGTGTCAATTTTCTCTTGTTGGGGTCATCAGTTATTTTACCATGTAACTGCTCCAGGGGTTTTAAAAACAAAACAGTCATATTAACATGGCACCCTTGCAGTGTTGATCAAACCACTGATATATATAATCTTATACCAGAAAAAATGATAGTGAGGTTGGCCAAGTTTCAAGTGCTTAACATGATTCTCCAGACCTGATACCACGTGTGTATGTCCCAACCCATGTAAGTAATTTGTTATTTTGTCATTGTCATGTGATTCTGAAGATCATTATTTCCTGAAAATAGGGGTACTTTACTAAAGTTCGTAATACATCTAAGAACACTGTGACATAAGCATTCGCAGAATTAGTTAGGTAGTAGGTAAATACTGAAGTTCAAGGAAAGCAGTTTAACTTCTGTCCCAACTGCTTGGACAATAACACCTTTGGATTTATGGAAAGAAAAGGGTAATTTCAACCAGAGTAGGTCTTTGTGAAAGTATGGGCCCAAAATCTGGCTTTGGATAGTGTCAAGATTATTGGAGGCTGCAGAAATTTTTGGAGAAATCTTTTTTTTTTTTTTTTTTCAAATGATCATGTTACTCATGTTTTGTTTTTGTTTTCTCTGAACAAAAATGTTTTTCTTGGTGGTTATTATAAAATGACTCAATGCTATTCATCAATTATTTTTTTCAAATATTTTTTTTTTCTTTGTAACTTAAATATGGTTTTTGTTGTGTTTTAGTATTTTTTTTTTTTTTTTTCAATAATTTTTTTTTCCTCATAATAAACATCATAAAATTCAACATAGATTATAAATACATTACAATTTATGGTAATTTTTTTGGTTGTTATTTGTTCTCCTAGAATTGACTTTATTCGTCAGTGTTTTCAGTTTCAGACCTCTGCATTTGAGACATTGATAAGAGTAAGAGGGGAAACTGTGTGATGTCATGTGTCAAGTGGATCTTGAGATTCAATCCACCTGAGAGTGACACATTTTTTTTTTTTTTTTTTTTTTTTTTTTAATTGATTGTAGCTATAATTAATGATGAATTTTCTGATAGCCATGTGTAGATAATGATAATAATTCTAAACTTTTTTTTCTTATTTGTTTTCAAGGCTGGAAACCTGGTTGGGGATGAATGTAGGGTTAGACTTAGGGTTGGAAGGTGAATGCAAATGCATAATTGTTAGTTTGATGCTGAATTCTTTTCTCATAAAAATGTTTGCTTCTATTTCTGCAGTTTCTTATATATTATATATTTTATATATATATAATATATATATATATATATATATATATATATATATATACGGAAAAAAAACTCAGCCTTGGGAAAACTAAGAAGCATGATGAATTTGATATATATTTAATTCTAGCATTATTTTTTATATTAACGCAGCATGCAGTGACTGAAGGCTCTATGTGATATGGCATGTATCATTTAGATAATTTTTTAGATTGTTTTCTGGGACATCTGGATATTTTTGGATAGTTCATAGCTGAATTTTTATGCAAAAATTTCAAGGGTTGGCAACATTTAACAGAAGCCACTTTATTCATTTATTTATATATTTTTTTTTTTAATTTTTTTCAGTTTATATATACGATTATACCTTGAATTTTCTAGATTTTCAATCGTCTACCTAAAAGAAAATATCTAGATACTCTTTTATTAAGTTTCCTCCCATGGCCAAATTTTCTAGATCCTTTTCAGTTTTTTGTTTTTTACAAAAGCTGAAATATTTTAAAAACTTATCAGTCATTTAAGCTTGTGATTGGAGTTTGAACTTAAAGTGGCCAGTTCCATCTTTAGTCATCTTGAGAGATAAAGACTAATTATACATAATCTTAGTATTGCTTGTACAAAAACTGAATGAGGGATCGCAAAATATTTTTGTCTCCTCAAAAGAAGTTGTGAATGAATGAAAAAAGTTAGAGAAGCCCCGAACAAGAGTAAAAGGATCTCTTCTGGTCAATCGTTATTAATGCATGACAAGCGTTTTCTTAGATCTCAATTTTAGTTGCCTTTTATCGCAACTACTCAGACTATCAGTCCATGGCAATGAGTAAATATCGGAGATTGGGAATAAAGAAGCTCTAGGCGACATTCTGACTCTCACTCCGTAGCTTAGGAGAACCCTGCCTATGTTCGGCAATTGCCCGACCGTTTGAGCTCCCAGAGCTTTTACAAACACGAAACATTCACTTTTTCATACCGTCCTCACTGGATGTCTATTTTCTCTACTCTTCACTGTATTTGATAATTTTTTGTGTACACAACTTGTAGTAGTAGTAATGTTATCTTGATTTACATTTTTTATTAGCTGATGAAGCATTGTCAACTATTATTAATTTTTGACTTGTATTTTCTTTCATTTTAATTAGTTGTGATGAAAAGCAATCAGAATTGAGATGAAAAAAAAATTCCAGTCAAAAATTATTAGTGATTGAATGGACAATGCTTCATCTAATAAGAAAAGAATGAAGATAATATTATGAGTCTCTTCGTCAAGTATTTGTTCACTTATGTCTTTGTCTTATCTTAAGGCTAAGAGTTCTTGCATTTTGATCAGGGTTCACCATGATAAGGTGAAATCCTGGTACTCTAGTGTGTATGATCCTCACTAAGTCCTTGTATGTAGTTATGTCGGTTCAAAGTACCAGACTAACCCCTACTTGTGGCTTTGTGCCAGACTTAAGTAAGCTTAGTAAATGACCTCATGGATACAATTGTGTTGACCTTTTTTTTTATTATTATTATTTTTTAATTTTTTGGTTGTTGATTTTTTTTTTTAATTATCAATTTCTGTTGAACAGTGCTGATTTCTCAAATTGAATTTGTCATCACACTGATAAAAAGGAATTACATGCAATAGTGTTCATATCTCATGGGTGTCCCCGAGGTATCTTATATTCAATAAATGGTACTGTACAATAGTTTCATGTAAACCCAACTTGATATACCCAAATAAAAAGATGGTATTATTAATTGCTGGTAACAGCTGAATATGATCCTTTTTGACACTCACTCCATAACCCCACACCCTGAACTCCAGAAAAATGGCAACCCCTAGTTTCATCTGATGCTCCCAGGCATAGAAGAAAGGTGAGAGGGTGTGTGGTTATAAGTATTTATAAGAAAAGAGAATACCAAAATATAGTAGCAGTTAAACCACATTCTCTCTCTTTCTCTCGTTTATATATATATATTGTGTGTGTATTTTGATTGAAAATGGTACACAAGTTGTATTTCATTTTCTGTTTCATTGTTAATGAACCCAGGAAATCTGTGGCACACCAATATCATCGGCATATCTACTTATAAGGACTGTCTGGAAAGTAACCAGCCATTTTGAATATCTTGAGAACTAATCACACAGCCTTGATCTAACTTCCCAACTAATCAGAGTAGACCTCAGCATGCATGCATGAACACTCTCCCATGGTGTTACTCAGTCTGCAGTAAGATGCCATTGTGCAAGCCTGTGTAGTGTGATCATCACATTCACAATGACCGAGACTACCAGTTCATGTCATACAGAGCTTTTTGGCAAAATATTGCACCACCCAGGTCCTGCAGTCCTGATTCATCCCAAGAGATTTCGGACATAGTTAAGATTGAGGGGAACATTACAAGGCAGCTGATGGCAAACTCTAAAGAGGACTTTGCACACTATCTTGAAAGCAGATGATTTGCTGAAATGAGTGTGTGAGGTCCCAAAGGGAGCACTCTAAGAGGGTCTAAGGCCCCATTGCCCAAGGCAGGCAGGCCAATTATTTCTGAAATTAAATGGCTACATACTTTTCAGACAAACCTTGCGTATAGTTATTTTCTGACCTATGTTGGATGACCTATCTATTTACTGAGCATAGCTTATTGTCTGGCACAAAACCAGCGTAAGTGAGGGTTTCCATATAGAACGAATGCACTACATTGGTGGAACAAGCCTGTTAATCATGAGACTATGCTGGATACGCTAGCTTAGTAACCCTGTGCCATAAAGTTACCTACCTGTATATTTCGTATATATATAAAAGGAATTACAAATTTGCTCTATTTGTTCATTCAGCCATTTGTCAGTATGACTAAATATCTGTTCCAAAAGTCCTTGTTTGGAAGAGACTGAACTTTATGACGTGTGGAGCAACCTGCCCAAATAGTCTTGTAAAATAAATTTCTGTTACTTATCAGCGTTGTCTATCTATATATTTCAGATCTCTAATTGTAGATGAAAGATCTGTATTCTGTAATGTTTTATTTATTTTTATCTGATTTCTCAAACCGCTGATCCAAACAACTTCAAACTCGACCTTGCAAAGCCTGGTGTGCTGACACAACCCCACACAGGTTTCTTCAGTTAAAGTTAGATGTCCATTGTTGGAATATTCTTTGGCCAAACACTGATTGGCAAAGTGACTGGTAACTGGTCTGTGAGACTAGTTTGATAACCCTAGTTCCATGGTGAGGCACACTCATCAGTTTTTATTATGAAATATCTGAAAAATTCAGCAACCTGAAGTCAAATCAACAGACCAGGTTCAAACTTCAACTGGATTTGTTTGTGTTCACTTAGCACTAATGCCATCAGGAAAGGCATGAATCCATGCCCCCCTCCTCTAGCTAAGGGTAAATAGCACAGCAGACTGGTATCTTCAGCCTTACAGACGGACAATTCTGAATCTAAATTGGAAGTCTAATCTTTCATCCTGCATCATGAATGGCTGCCAGCAGACAGAGTTGGGAACTTATTCTCAAAATGTTCAGTTAGTGTGGCTCTGAAGCCTTGATAGGCCTAGCAAGCCAAAACCCGGATTGTAATAAATTGCCGTAATAAAATAAAAACAAATAAACAAAATTATCTTATCACCATCTCCACCTTGCCAAGACACCTCCAGTACAATGGAAGGTTAAGGAGAGGTAATCTGTGTTTGTTTTTATTAACAAAAGATCATCTTGGAATGATTTTTGCCTTATCAGTTACACTTTGACAGGGCATTTAATCGTCAGAACTAATACATTTTTCCAGATAACCTCATTAATATACCTCCTGATAATCATCATCCTTATTGTATATGATATGATTTTTTTTTTTCTTCCTCTCTGGCTATTATCTTAGGCCATGGCTTACTGCAAGAGTCCTGCTCTCCGAAATATGGTAAGACTTTCTTAGACAATACAGGTGTCCCCTGATATAAGATGGTTCATTATTGTGTAGTTCATGAAATAAGGTGGGTAGGTACTGGGCCCCCAAATTTTTAACTGTGTTATCACTCATTTGTTTAGGAAACTGCAAATAAAAACAGAATTTCTCATTTGAATGCCTGAGCCCGATATTTTGGACTGAGCACTATTTTACCACAATGAGGACAGATGTGACACAACTTCCACCTTACCCCTCTCTAAGAAATATATTTGATTTACACTGGCAAACCAACTGTAAAAATGAAGTTAATTAGACAAACATTTCAGTAGTCAATGAATAAAACTTCTTTCTTTCTGTCTTTTTTTTTTTTTTTTCACAAAAGCTTTTTCACTCAAGAGCCCAGGCACAGGCTATCTGAAAGTTCAAAGGGTGAAGTCAGTGATATGAATATGTTATTCAGAAATACTGAAATTTGCTACACTTTGTAATTATTTTGGTATTATTTAATAAAAAAAAATCAAATATTGAAGAA
This sequence comes from Thysanoteuthis rhombus, assembly GCA_963457665.1. Lineage (NCBI taxonomy): Eukaryota > Metazoa > Mollusca > Cephalopoda > Oegopsida > Thysanoteuthidae > Thysanoteuthis > Thysanoteuthis major. The sequence goes on from OY735226.1 coordinate 22,471,690, forward strand.
TGCCTTTGTTTACTTGATCAAATCCCACTTTTTTTTTTTTTACAATAGACTGTTTGCCGTCTTTTACCTATCCAACCCGCAGTTTTTGCGGACCGAGTTATAACATGATTGCCTTTCATGAACCACAACAGCCACTTTATAACAAGGGATACCTGTAATTAATAAAAACTGCTGCCAACTGACCAACTTGAACATTATTAGGTATATGCAAAAGTTCCTATCAATCTTTTTGAAAATTAGAGATGAAAACTGCTTTTTGCTGGAAACTTTTACATGTGCTTAATACTTATTACCCAAGTATATATAATTTATTTTATAATAACTTTAATTGTTCATATATTTATTGCTGTTTTAAGATGACTAACATAGCCTCTTGAAATATTTCATTATTTTGTCTGCTTGTTCAAAAAGTTTGATCATTAGCTGAATAATTTGCACCACATCAACCATTTGGATGTCAATATGGAAAAAAGAAATTAGATTTAAAAGCTCCAATTCATATTGTTCACGTTATCAAAGGAAATAGTCATTTCATGAGACGGGTGAACTGATTTTTTTTTTTTTTCTTTTTAAATCTTTATAATTTGAAACTGAGTAAAAAAAAAAGCAGGAATCATTTCAGAATTTTCTCATTTTATATTTTTCTTAGATTTAAGTATTATAAATCGTTATTATTTCAAATTTTTATGACAAGGAAAAGCAACTTACAAATTGAGATGAAGGTAAAAAAAAGTAGTCTTAAAATTTGAAATAATGACATATCAGAATTATTTGTTGAAGTTTTATGCATATTCAGTTGAGAAACAAAAATAAACAGGAAAAATTATTTTCACAAATAAATGCATGCAAAAAATTTTTTTTTTCTCTTCAAATATCAAAAACTATAAAGTAATGTGATCTAGCATTTTCACTTACATTTGAGTCATAGCTTTTTAACATTATAGAATTGACGAAGTAAAAATATTAATTGAAATAAAACCAATATATTAATTTTTTCACAAAGAAAGAGACAGAAGACATTAGATGAAAAACAAACTGATAGATTATTAATTAATGATTACTTGAGATGAGGAATTATCATTATTATACACTAATCTATTCAAACTATTATTTTCATTTTGGTTGTTAGAGATACAGCATTTAGGACACAGTGCCTCCAAGTGCCTGTCGTATTTGGTAACATTCTCTGAATTTCTAATCCTTGATACAATCTAGAGCACACTGTTCTTATTCCACTATCAATGCTGGATGATATCTTGTATTAGTTAATTCATTTGGTGATGCTGCTTGTATTGTTCAATAACACACCTCAGATTTGAAAGCCATGAGAGCCCTTGATTTGGAAAAACAGACTTAAGGTTCAAGGCTCCAAAATCCCGATCAGTCAAGTGTTTACAGCTTACTTGCTGATAGTGAGTTTAATCCTTGAAACCGGCAAGAAAATCTGGTTCAGTGGAACAAGCAGAAATAGCATTATGTAGATGAATCAACTGAGAAGAATTTTAAAAAGCAAATATTTATTTTTCAACATAATCTTCTCCCTTGTCAATTTAACCCAGTACATAAAACAAACATTACACAGTGGAAAATTTCAGATGAAAATTCAACTAATAGCTGTTCTCAGGCTGTTGACTTATTAATCCATGCATGTGAAGATTATATATATATATATATATATATATATATATATATATATATATATATACATACATATATATATATATATATATATATATATATATATATATATATATATATATATATTTACTAGTAGCTTTTTTACCTATTAATGTCGTTCATGTTGTATTTGTTTTGCTTCTTTTGCATTGACTTGAAATCAAGGCTTTCATGAATTTCGCAGTTTGACCTCACTAATAATCTACTAACCATTGATGATTAATAAGGGATTTTTTACTTATATTCTGGATAACTTTTTAAAGCTTTGAATTGTACTTATGAAAAACTTGCTTGAGGCATTGATAACAACTGTGACATTCTTTACTTCTCTTTTCGGTTTCATTATTGGTTTTGGTTTTGTCTTGGGCGTCGATGACTTTCTTGGTGGCTTCTCAGGCCAAAGCTTGTCACGGGTAGGGCAAGCAATGCCATCCCTGAGGACTGGGAGCTTTGAGCCTTCCTCTTATGTTTGCATGCATGGCGTTGGTTCGTGGCTGTTGTGCATGTGCATTGAAAGACCATACCTGCTTAGTGGACTGAAGAACGCCAGGTTGGGCATTCAGCTGTCTTCGAGGAGGTTTGGCATCATGTCATGATTTTCAGCTGATCTTTGAACCTTTTCTTTTTCAACAGGGCACGTGCCTTCCTTTGCCCTCCCACCCCATACAGGATATGGGGTGTCCTGATATTAATAGATATTGATTAAGGTAGGTGTGCGTGTATTCAAATGAAAACTTTGATCGAAACATTGAGATGATGTGAATGATCAAAAGGATTTTATTCTTCTGAATGGCTTATCGAGTTGTTCTGTGAGAAAATGGTTTGTTGAGTTTAGTCTGATGCTCTCATACCCCCTCCCGTCCCCCCCAAAATGTTTTATTCAATATTTACCAAAGCATTGTCATTTTTCATTATAAAGTAGGTTTGTCATGATCTTGTGACATGGTAGCACTTGATTGCATGGACTTCAACGGGCGATAAGATTGAGTCACCAGTTGAGAGGAAGTCAAGCATAAAAGGGTGGAACAAAAACTCTCTCTTTCTCTCTTTTTCTCTCTCAATTTAAAGTGAATTACATGAGATCAAAACTGTTGGGGTTTTTTTGTTTTGTTTTGTTTTCCTTAATCTTTTTTCATTTTACTTTTCTCTTCTCTCTCTCTTTTTTGTTTTTTTTTTTAATTTTGTTTTTTTTATAATATTTTACTTTTCTTCTCGGCACTACTTCAATCCTATGTAATTCTACACAAATTATCTCCCCTTTATCCTGAATCTATGAATTGAATTCAGTTGTCTGTTCGAGTGTTTTAAATTTTTGCCCAAAGGTTAAAATTTCAGAACATTTTTATTGTTTTCTGAGTTTTGACTTCATTTTCATCCTTCACAACAATGTCAATGACTTCACCAGAAACCAGTCACATCATGACAGCATGAATAATAGTTACGTACACAAAAACTGATGACGAATTCACTCTCTCCACTCAGGTCGACTTGTTTTATCACAGAAACTATTAACAAAGGAGTTGAAATGGATATGTAGTTTTGAAATAATATTGTATGGAGAAAGGAATTCTGTGTTGTTTTCTTTTAAATTGTAATGAAGCGATAAAGTTTGACACTAGTGCAGCTGAGCTTGTTCATGAAATGGTGTTCAAAAAAGCAAGATTATTTTTTTTAAATTTCTAAACAATGTTTTAAAAATCAAACCCCCCCCAAAAAGAATATATATATCATGTATTCAAAAACTGTCGGTACAATTGGTAGTGGTCGTAATTGCGGTGGGTAGATGAATGAATAGGTCATTAACTGGGTATAATGTATGTCATGTTCTCACATATGGATTTTACATGTGCAGATGAGGTAATCATACTTACCAAGTGTTGGGATGAGATACTGTCCAAATATTGGAGAGATTTGACCATGAAAAGAAATTAATTATTCTCAAGAATTAACTTGCGGTAGTTCCATGAATTTTTATACTCTCCAGGGAAAATATTTTTCTCCTATATGATCCCCAAGAAATAGGTAATTTAACTTTATAGATAATAGATGACCTTACTTCAAGGTTTTTACATCTTGGTCAAATGGAAGCCCTGACAATCGACTCTGGATAAAATTGTGGAAGGATCTGAGGAAAATTGACCAAACTAAATTTCAGATTTGGCACATTCATTTCTTGAGTCCCCAAAAATCCAGGCTGTGCAGTGGTCACTATCTTGGAAAATGGACATAGTTTTCTTTTTTCATTCATTCTTCAAAGCATCTTCTCGTTTGTTATTCCCTCAGTCCATAACAGTTTTGATATTTTTCTGTATGACCCTATCTAATATGCTTCCATAGTTTTTTCAAATGTTGCTGTTACTGTCCATGTCTCTGCCCTGGATTTTTTTTCTTTTTTTTCTCTCTATCCCGTAGAGAGAGAGAAAAAAAGAAAAAAAATCAAAACCCGTCTCGTTGGTCACTCAATAGAAACCATCATTTGGCAGCATACCATATTGGAGGTAATAACAAAAATTCTGAATTTTCAAAAAACAGAAGAAAAAAAAAATGTCTTCTAGGCATAAAGAATCAAGGTTTACATTTTTTAGTTCTCTAGCACCACTGATGCAGCCTGTACACAAGAAACAAACATAGATAATTTGCCCTGTGATATCTACTAGGTCATCAGGACCTGGCTGGCAGAGAAACACCTCTCAATGATTACAATTGACTTATATTTTCAAAGTGAAATTATAGGCTTCTTACTTTCTAATTATTCGGTGTCTGTTAGTGCTCAGTTCAAAGCACGGTTCTGAATTATCCAGTCCCTGTTCAATGCACCCAAGAGAATGATACATGAATTCTCAAGTGTCACCTGAAGAAGATTGGAGAGTTGCCTATCAAACTGCTTTGAACTCATTTTTTCACCTCTGAAATGGCTCATAAAACCAAGAAAGCAGCAAGGAAAAATAGATAGTCAAAGGTCAGGAGTTCATATGTTACTGACAGAAAAAGGGTAACATATATGTATATATATATATATATGTATATATGTGTATATATATATGTGTATATATATATGTATATATATATAATAATGATTAAATAATTGTGTCATCCATAGACAGCCGTTTCGTTGTATTACAACTCTTCAGTGTGGCTATAGACTATCCATTATCCCATCCAGTACCAAGAGGTAGGATCGAAACCTTTGCTTCAGACCCAGAGGCTGGCATCTTACCTCTAACCTACGCAGAACTGGATGGTCAGTAAGGTTGAATTTAAGTGATATTCGCTCACGCATAATTCCTCATCCATCAGAGTGCTCTATTGTGAAGTGATCCGACAAAGTTGATGAAAATGACAATCAGAAGGTGAAGAGAAAAACTCAAGATATAGAAGTTATTTCTCAATTTTTTTTTTATTATTCCTTGAGTATGTTTCGATGCATTTCAACAGGAGCCAGCCATCTTTTTTAAATAATCAGCAGTGGTTCACAGAAAATTTTGGCTGTTTACATGCTTTGATGCTGAGGAAAGAAATGGGGATATTTTTGTGTTCTTTGGTTGTTTAGTAGGAGCAGGAAAGGGGGTGTTTGTATCTGTAGATGAAAGTAGCATTTGGTTTGAAATGATAGGGTCTGTGAGAAGTGGGCTTGGAAGGTATATGTTTCCTGTCTCTCTGGATGTTTGGCTTGTCTTAGATAAGAAGGGTATTGAAAGGAAAGGAGGGTGGCTAAAGTGGTCATTTCTCAGGAAAAGTTTGGGTATTATAGGATGAAGAGGTGATGTCTAATATTTAATGGATAGGTATTGGTATATGTGGGGTAGGGTGTTGTTTTTATTTAATCTTTCTGGTTGATGATGGGTGAGACTTATTTTACTTTTCTTAGAGGGGTGGTATGTGTGTTCTTATATCATTTATTAAATGGACTATCGGCCAATACCTTGAATGTTAGTGTTGTTATGTCTTATATCTATGTGATTCTGTTTAAAAATCAATGCATTTAGAGGGTTTGCACTCTGAAAGGGACCATACCTTTGTGTTATTGTATTGCATTGGGGTATAAGGGCTGCTTCAACACATCTACATATCAAGGAGTCATGAAATATTCTTGATAGAATGGTGAAAGTTGTGTATATGTTAGATAAGGGCCTTTGTCCTTATGATAATAAAAATATAAAAAAGCAACAACAGACAAACAGCTGTTTCGTTGTATTACTACTCTTTAGTGTGGCTATAGACTCTCCATTATCCCATTCAGTACCACAAGATTGAATCGAAACCTTTGCTTCAGACCCAGAGGCTGGCATTTTACCCCTGCCTTACACAGAACTGGATGGTCAGTAAGACTGAATTTAAACGATGTATTTACTTACGCACCATTCCCCATCCACCAGACTGCTCCGTTCCAAATTGGAAGAGCATTGATTTACTATAGAAATACATTGAAAATCAGGAAAAGAATTGTTAGTGGTTAAAAATTCATGTGGGTGTTACTGAGAGATTAGGGATATTATATGTATAATATATAGACATTTACTATAGAAATGCATTGCAAATTAGGAAGGCAGAAGTAGTCAGCAATCGGAAATTAATGCAAGCTTTACTGATAGTATTAGGTTATTATAGTTGTATAATAGATGAACATCTGGTATAGAAACTCATTATAAGTGTATTTTTGATTTTTAGAAAAAAGCTTTTATTGCCCTCTTGGGGGTGTTATTTTGACAGGTTTATAAGTTACAGAATTACAGAATTTTCAAGAAGCATGAATGCTACCAGACACAAACCAAGAGATCAATTTAGCATAGATTTACATTGCGAATAGAACCCGTTCAATGCTAACATATCATTGCTTTATCAATTATTATTTCTGGCTGCCCAGACTCTAAAATATATCTTATTACTAACACTTTGGTTCATTAGTTTTACTACATTACAAACTATTCTTGAGTTCTTTCAAAAATGAATACTCCTAGTTTTGCAGATAATGGTCCATTGGAAAGATTGAGCTTCAGAAAGTCTCTGCCCTTTTCAAAAGTACAGATTGTATCTCTCTAATCTGGCATTCTGTGGTTCAGCGACTCCCACAAACTAGCACATTTTCAATCTGTCATCATTAGTTCCTGGATCTGTCTCTAGAGTTCTTTGATACAGTTTCAAAACAGGGTTTGAATTGTAATTCAGCAGTTCATAAACTGACTTGTTGAACTGAATGTGTAAAAAAAGGAAAAAATACACCATGCTTTGAAACAGAATTTAGGAATTCTATATTCTCTCCAGTTTTTGACATTTATACAATTTGGGTTTTACAGATTTCTTTAGACTGACTACTGACAGGGAAGTTTGCCTTTTTTTGTATTTTCAGTTTGAACTTTCCTTCTCCTAGGTGAGTTATGTCAATGAGCTTTTTAACCAATGATTTAAAACCTCAGTTTTCTATCCATTGCTCTAACAGATTTACAAGAATGGTCACCCAGTGGGTGTCATCTTCATTTTTAAGATTTAGTTTTTGAATATACACAGTTCTAGAAAAAAATTTTTTTCTTTAAATTTCAAGTGCTTCCAATTTATTAGACCTTTGATCAGTTCCAAAATTAGTTGGTTTTTAGAAGAAAATTCTTTTCTACGTTTCACAAGGGGGGTTCTATTAATGATGTAACCATAATGGTGAACTAGTTTCAAACTTTCCGCTATTTTTACATGATTTATCTTCCCCTTTTTCTGGTTAATTTCTTCAATACCATCATAAACTTGGCTCTTACTTTTTGTACCATTTTTATCATGGGGTTTACGCTTATCTGCCTGGGAAGGTGAAAATATTTTCAAACTCCTGGACAAACATGTGCGAACCCCATGTTAAAAATGGTGCCAAAAGTGAGTGCCCAGTTCAGTATTCTAGTGTCAATGTAAATAGACCCCCCCCTCCATCTAAACCATAAAAGATTAATTTTTTAAAACTAACAAATTTTCGATTGGCTAGAGGATCTGATGGATTGAAGGCACCTGAAATTGAAAGAAAAAAAATGTTCTTATTGGCGAACTGCATTTCAACAAAAACTAAATCTTCACCAATTTTTTTTTTTCTTTGCTTGGTGTGGGTTTCCCTTCATTTTAATCCTTATCCAATCCTGGATGGCTGTAATTGTACCTGTTCAGAAATAAAGTCTCAGAACCCTGCAATTGTGACCACCAAGACAAACCTCTGGAGGCGGGGAAGGACATTTTAGTTTTTGATCTTCTGAATACTAATAACCCTTACCCATGCAAAAGCTTTCTCTCATTTTATTTTTTCTGGGAAAGGTTAAGACAAATATTTCTGTCTGAGATGAGGAATTATCATTACTCATTGAATACCTACCCTGCCAGCAGGAATTTCAGCTAGAAGTCTACTTCATACAGTAGAAGAAAAGATGAAGATTCAGTTTAGCTAACCTGACCTATATAAAGTAAGGGTCTGGTTTAGCATTATATCAACTGTGAATTAGACCCTCACAAAAAACTTTTTTTTTTTAAATTTGCATAGACTAATATGCTAAAAACATGGTTCTAACTCCCAATGGTAACCACACAAAAATTTGGTGGCCATAGCCTTAGCTGTCCTTTAGTTATGCTCTGACATATTTGGTGAATTATAATAAGATTATTCATGGATTTATTTACACTGTCACCCTTATCTTGATTTTTTATAGTCACAATGTTCCAGCTGTTTTAGTTCAGGATCTGTAATGGTTTTCTCTCGGGCTTTCAAGGTTGGATCCTTCTTCTGCTTGCCAATTTTTCACAAATTCAATATTGGAGCCAGGCAGTGGAATACATATACCCCAGTTCAGTGAAACACGCTTAAGCAGCATCATAAGGCTGGATCAACAAAAAGGGTAGAATAACAGAAGGATTAACTAATCCGGGATATCCTCTAGCACAAACAGAATGAGAACAGTCTAAACCCACAAGGTGTTTGTCAGGAATTTGATTTCTCCAACGTTTTTATCAAATTGGGAAGTTTTCTGAAGTCTGCACTTTTGTATTCTTAGTGAGCAAAAAATGGCCAAAATTAGCAAAACAGATCTCCGCTTAATTGGTAAATCAGAATTAGGTTTCTATTGGGAATTAGCCATCAAATAGCTAGTGAAAATGCTGGCTAAAATCCTGACCCATATATTGGATAAAACATTCAGTTCAAAGTTCAGAGAGCATTACCAAATACGAGTAGTACCTGCAGAAGGCTAGAGAATATAAGGGTTGAAATGGTGTGACTATAACAATTAAGATGAGGACATCAGTTTGAATAAGCTAGAGTATAATTAAGACAAATCCTATCAAATAGTTATTTACTGAGCTTGACTTTTATAAAGGCTTGTGCCAGACTTACATATATAGATCATGCATACACATACACGCATTAAAGACCAGATTCAAATTTCCATCTCTTTTCCAAGGGAACTTAGTGCAGACATTCCTATATGAAATATTTTTGCTTTAAAAGCAGCAATAGCAGAATTAGTTCATATTGATTAAAATGAATAGAAAAGTTTAATCTTTGTGTCGTCAAGATTGGATCATCTTATTAGGATGGATTTTCAGTGATCACAGTATTCTTTTGAAAAGAAGCTGACATTTTTTATTTTGTACTTACTTTTTTTTTAAAAGGTTGATTTTGTGCCAAACTATATATATACATATATATCTTGATTCAACTTTTTTTTAATATATTTTCAACATTTTTCCAATGTTTAAAACAAAAAAAATATCGCTCCTCAACTTTTTAGGTTTTGATTATGCGTAGGAAGTTCTGAAGTTCACAAACCAAGACAACAATCAATAAAATTTAAAATAAATGTTCAATTTTATCATTTCTTGATTACTTTAAAACAATGGTTCACTTATTTCAGAATGAATAACTGTAAAAAGACCGTAATATTTTACCGATAAATTATAATCTTGTAAATAAGTGATTAAATAAATTTTAACCGCACGTCTCATATTGTTATGGTTCACCTTTTTTTATTCATTTTATCAAAACTCAAAATATCCTCTTTTTAGCAAAACAAGAACAAAAAGTTCAATGAGGCGTCCACAATAAGGTTTAAATGCCATTGTCTCAAAATCATGTGACCCCTGAGTTGATCATAGTTTTTGATAAGAAGTATCTTATCAAGGGAGACCTTTCTACCTAATTAGAAAAAAATCTGACTTAAAACAGTTGAGGAACAATACAGGCACAGACTGATCAATAGATGGACAGAGTTTCATATAGAGAGGAAAGGATGCCTCAAAAAAATTATTCTAAAACAGAAATACTAGCTTTTTTTTTTTTTCAAATGAATACAGTAAATAATGGAAATCCGTCCTAATGAAACTATCTGATCTTGATAATTTTAATGTTACACTTTGACAAATAACCCATATTCAATGTTTTGACTTATAGTAGTAGCACAAAGTATTTTATACTAATCATGAGAAATAAGATTTCATGAGTACGTAACTGAGAAAATTTAATCTATTTACAAAATTTTGTTTTGTTATAATTATTAACTTTGGCATTAAATCTAATGTTTTAATTGCTAACCCTTCCCCAAGCTTTTTTTGCCACCATTTATCATAATACAGTTTTTGGGTTTTTTTACCATACCTCACCAATCTTTGGCAACAACCCTTTTCTATTTGACTTAATTTTTAACAGGTTATACCTACAGTGAGTGCAAAAAGTATCCGATACATTTCAGAAAGTTAGTTTTAACATCCTTGTACAGCTTCAAAATTGACAAAATCTGGACCAAAGATTGAGAAACTCAATAATCCCCCAAAACATTGAAAAGTTATGTGAAATAATCAGAATCTTAAGGTCCAAATTCTGTCTATCTTGAAGGTGTATGAAAAGTATGTCAAGATAAACTTTTCCAAATCTATCGGATACTCTTTGCATTCATTATATTCATCCTATACTGCAATTGCTTTGTTATTCTTACCCCTGGAATTTCAAGGTTTTTTTCTGGGTTTTTTTTTTTTTTTTGTGTGGTTGTTTTTTTGTCTGGTTTTTATTGTTTTGTAATTGAACCTACCTGTTCAATTGAACCTTACTTCCTGTATATGTTATTGAAAACACAAAGAAAGAAGCAAGAACAGAAAGTTCAATGAGGCATCCACTATAAAGTTTGAACATCATTATTGACAGATCATATGACACTGAGTAAGAACCATCTTATCAAGGAACACATTTCTATCAAGTTTCAAGTAAATCTTACTTGAAACAGCTGAGAAACAATATGGGCACAGACCTGGTGACAGATGGACAGAGCCTACTATAGAGAGTCTCAGACACCTCTAAAAAATCAAGTGTCATTCTCACATGATGGACATTTTGGATTTTTTTTTTTTTTTTTTCAAACTATGTAAATATTACATTGTGTCCAATATGCTGGCATTATGAAAAGGATCATCTACCAAAGCTCAATACAGACAGTTATGGGACTTGGATGAGTTGTCATCCTCCAATTACTTTGTAAACAATTTGTCTCATAGTCTGGCGTCTACTGTAAATTATTTTCCAGTACTATGGTTTTGTTATACTTATGAATCGTACCAGAGTGCCATATTGCAGACCTCTGCTGAACAAAGCTTATCTCTTACTTCATTGGTCATAAAGTTCTTTTGAGTGAAGATTGGTTAGCTGCAGCAAGTGGGTGAAAAAAGCAGTGAGGGAACACAGGACTGCCTGCTGTTAAGGGATGGAACTTTTTGTAAATAATGAAGGAATGCCATTCTCACACCTGCAAAAGTGAGGTAACATCTACCACATAAAATCATTGGCATATGGTCTTCAAAATAAATGATATTTATCCAGCATTCAATAGTTCTAAAAAAAAAAAAATAACTCAGTAACTCAATCTCAAGCTTGATGTAAAGCTATATAATTACGATTGAGATGATTCAGATCATGTTACAAACCTCTGTATCACAATACATCATGTGACAAGTAATCCAGCAGTGATATAAAGAGAGAGGTTGTAAATGCATTTCAAATGGTGTAATTTTTCCTGGTTTTTTTCTTATTTCCTTTTTTCGCTTTGTACTCCTCTTTCCATTTTCTTCTTTCCTTGTCCCGTGTTCTTCTTTCCTTTTGTCCCGTGCTCTTCTTTCCTTTTCTCCCGTGTTCTTCTTTCCTTTTCTCCCGTGTTCTTCTTTCCTTTTCTCCCGTGTTCTTCTTTCCTTTTCTCCCGTGTTCTTCTTTCCTTTTGTCCCGTGTTCTTCTTTCCTTTTGTCCCGTGTTCTTCTTTCCTTTTGTCCCGTTTTCTTCTTTCCTTTTGTCCCGTTTTCTTCTTTCCTTTTGTCCCGTTTTCTTCTTTCCTTTTGTCCCGTTTTCTTCTTTCCTTTTGTCCCGTTTTCTTCTTTCCTTTTGTCCCGTTTTCTTCTTTCCTTTTGTCCCGTTTTCTTCTTCTATTTTGTCCTCCTATTTTTATTCCATTTTTCTTTCTTTTTTTTCCTTTTTCAAGTTCACTTTTTCTTTTAAACCTTGTTCTGCTGAGAGTGCACTACTCATGTCAGGCAAGCAGTGTCCCACCTGAAAATCTTTCTATGGCTGCAATAGAAACAAGAAATTCGCCAAACAATGCCGTGCAAGACGCCCATAGAAAGGTTGTCAGGCAGGGCACTGCTTGCCTGACATGGGTGGTGCACATTCAGAACAAGAGCAGGAATTTGTGGTAGAGGAGGAGATATGGTCAATTGGGGTTTAAAGACCAATGATTTTTGTAATTGTGGTGAAAGGATATGAAACATTGAACACGTTTTCTGAAAGTATCTACTCTCACCTGATTTAGATAACCTTGACCTGCTAAGAATCAACCAATGTGGCCGGATGTCTGGCTGGACATGCTTCGATGACTTCATCGGTTATAAAGTTTTTGTTTCTTACAGTCTACCATCTGAAATTATTTTCATGTAGACTTTGATATGATTTTTGATATTCATCCAATACTCAATGGTTCTTAGAAAAATTAACTTTTGGTGGATCTTTCAATGTGTTTCAAATGGTATTAAAAAAAATACTATTGGTCATTCAGGACATTTTTTCTTTTCTTTATTTTCCATTTTTCTTTGCGTATTTTTTTTTTTTTTTTGCTTTTTTTAAAATCTTTATTCCTTTTTTTATCTTTTTCCGTTTTTCGTCTTTTTTTTCCATCCCCTCATTTTCGACTTTTTTCCAACCTCTCCATTTTTGTCTTTTTTGTTTGTCCATTTTTGTCTTTCCGTTTTTTACTTTTTTTTTTCTCTCTATTTTTAACTTCTTTTTCTGGCTCCATAAACAAGTTCTTTGCAGACATGGCAATTACTGCCCAGTAACTGTTGTCATTGGCAGGATTAGTCAGGCCGCGATGTAGTTCATTGATTTTGAAGTAAACTTTACATTGGTCAGCTGTTTCTAGTGAGCTTATCTATGTCTCTTTTGAGGCTGGAAGCTATCAGCGTGGCAACAGCCAGGGTGACAAATCATATGATTATGATAAATTCAGGGGAATGTTTATATATGTGACATAATCTACTCATCACACTCTCTCTCTCTCTCTCTTTCTTCTTTTGCACATTCCCTTTTCTTCTCTCCCTCTTGGAAAAAAAAACTTTGCCTTTCTCTCCTCTCCCTATGATTTTGTCTCTCCTCTCCCTAATGATTTTGTCTCTCTCTCCCTCTGATTTTGTCTCTCTCTCCCTCTGATTTTGTCTCTCTCTCCCTCTGATTTTGTCTCTCTCTCCCTCTGATTTTGTCTCTCTCTCCCTCTGATTTTGTCTCTCTCTCCCTCTGATTTTGTCTCTCTCTCCCTCTGATTTTGTCTCTCTCTCCCTCTGATTTTGTCTCTCTCTCCCTCTGATTTTGTCTCTCTCTCCCTCTGATTTTGTCTCTCTCTCCCTCTGATTTTGTCTCTCTCTCCCTCTGATTTTGTCTCTCTCTCCCTCTGATTTTGTCTCTCTCTCCCTCTGATTTTGTCTCTCTCTCCCTCTGATTTTGTCTCTCTCTCCCTCTGATTTTGTCTCTCTCTACTTCGTCTCTTGTCTCTCTCTCCGTCGTCTCTTGTCTCTCTCTCTCTCCGTCGTCTCTTGTCTCTCTCTCTCTCCGTCGTCTCTTGTCTCTCTCTCTCTCCGTCGTCTCTTGTCTCTCTCTCTCTCCGTCGTCTCTTGTCTCTCTCTCTCTCTCCGTCGTCTCTTGTCTCTCTCTCTCTCTCCGTCGTCTCTTGTCTCTCTCTCTCTCTCCGTCGTCTCTTGTCTCTCTCTCTCTCCGTCGTCTCTTGTCTCTCTCTCTCTCCGTCGTCTCTTGTCTCTCTCTCTCTCCGTCGTCTCTTGTCTCTCTCTCTCTCCGTCGTCTCTTGTCTCTCTCCCTCCCGTCTCCTTTGTCTCTCTCTCTCTCTCTCCCTCCCGTCTCCTTTGTCTCTCTCTCTCTCCCTCCCGTCTCCTTTGTCTCTCTCTCTCTCCCTCCCGTCTCCTTTGTCTCTCTCTCTCTCCCTCCCGTCTCCTTTGTCTCTCTCTCTCTCCCTCCCGTCTCCTTTGTCTCTCTCTCTCTCCCTCCCGTCTCCTTTGTCTCTCTCTCTCTCCCTCCCGTCTCCTTTGTCTCTCTCTCTCTCCGTCCCGTCTCCTTTGTCTCTCTCTCTCTCCGTCCCGTCTCCTTTGTCTCTCTCTCTCTCTCTCTCTCACTGTCCCGTCTCCTTTGTCTCTCTCTCTCTCTCTCTCTCACTGTCCCGTCTCCTTTGTCTCTCTCTCTCTCTCTCTCTCCGTCCCGTCTCCTTTGTCTCTCTCTCTCTCTCTCACTGTCCCGTCTCCTTTGTCTCTCTCTCTCTCTCTCTCCGTCCCGTCTCCTTTGTCTCTCTCTCTCTCTCTCTCCGTCCCGTCTCCTTTCTCTCTCTCTCTCTCTCTCCGTCCCGTCTCCTTTCTCTCTCTCTCTCTCTCTCTCTCTCTCTCTCTCTCTCTCTCTCTCTCTCTCTCTCTCTCTCTCTCTCTCTCGTCTCCTTTGTCTGTCTCTCTCTCCCTCTGTATCTCCCTCCTGTCTACTTTGTCTCTCTCTCTCTCTCCATCTGTCTCTCCCTCCTGTCTCCTTTGTCTCTCTCTCTCTCTCTCCCTCCTGTCTCCTTTGTCTCTCTCTCTCTCTCTCCCTCCTGTCTCCTTTGTCTCTCTCTCTCTCTCTCCCTCCTGTCTCCTTTGTCTCTCTCTCTCTCTCCCTCCTGTCTCCTTTGTCTCTCTCTCTCTCTCCCTCCTGTCTCCTTTGTCTCTCTCTCTCTCTCCCTCCTGTCTCCTTTGTCTCTCTCTCTCTCCTGTCTCCTTCGTCCATCTCCTTTCCTCTGCTCTGTTGCACTTTCTCTTTGTTTTCCCCATTTTCCGTATTATATCTTCCCTCTCTCTTCCCACTCTTTTTCCCCCTCTGCATTGTTCTATTTGGTTCTACAATTTTTTTTATTTTGATAAACCATAAATATAAAGTAATTATGATTTAAATACAAAATCGAAATTTTTAAAAGTATTACAGGTACGTCCAAAAAGTTTTCTCAACGAAATCAACATCCTAACTCAAGTGTTATTGAGAGTTAAAAACGTTTAGTTCTAAAAATTGTTCGTTCTCCTTATTACTAGAGATGATAAACACAAATTTTTGTTCAAAATGATAACAGCTAATTTTCAATGATATTAAAGTAGAATTGAATCATTGTAAATAGTTTTTGTTGGTAAATTCAAGAAAAGAACTGCAAATGATTTGGAAAAATTACATGAACATTGATTTTATAACAATCCAATTTTTCATTTTTTTTTTTTTTTTTTTTTTCAGACAAAAATTCAAACTTTTTTCTTTTCTTGCAAAGGCTTGAAAAAATTTTTTCTACATAATTACATTTTGAAAATAGGGTGTTGATTTCTGTGAAAATTTTAGGGCATACCTATACTGTTTCTAAAAATGGGAATTTTACTTTTAAAATTATTAAAATTATTCTTTATTTTTGGTTTATTTACATAAAAACTTTTGGATGCAATTTTATTCAATAGAAGTCCTGCCATATTTTATTCATCACTTCCTCTTCTCTCTGCACATCTCTGTATTCTCCCTCCGGGAGATGCACAATCACAATCCATTTCTTGTCAAAAGTTCCCATCCTGAATGAAAGATTTTTGAATAAACTACAGAATCATTCAACTCTCATCTGATTGTATCAAGATACTGTTATATTTTTTTTTTTTTTTTTTTTTTTTTGGAGAAAAATTACTCTTAATAAGCAATAACAACTAAATTTCTGAGTGATATTTCTGGTAAGATGTGAATGGATTTTTCCAATGTCTGGTCATTATTGTTTAACACTCAGTCTGCAAATTTACATTAAAAGTTAGAAAGCTGAGAAATCATGAAATATTTCCATATATATATATTATTTCTTTTTGATTTTCCAGGCTTTCCAAGATTTAGTTGTGAGGGTGAAACGTGCCCAGCAGGCTGGTGCTATCATCTATTCTGGGATCACGTCAGAACAAGCTGCTAGAAATACCAGGTATATACCAAAATCAATTATTTACAGCGTGCATTGCAAGTCTATGGTGCTTTGGGGTCTTTGGAATTATGCATCAGGTGCCAAAAAAGTCTGCAGTTTTTCTCTTTTTTATCAGCTCTAAATGGCAACAACCTGTAAAGATTTTTGCAACATGAAACCTGTTCTCATCATTTACTGCTTCTGGTTTGTAGGAGACAACAAAAAGCCAACTAAGTGTGTGAAAGACCTCAAAGAGTTGAACAGACCTGTGATGCACAGTTCCAAGTCAACTTTGAGAGTGTGTAACACCTGCCAGTCTTACTCAAGTATGCAAAGGATGTCAATTGCTTTGAGAATGAAAATGTTTTGAAAAAAGAATAACTTGCTTGGAGCTATGTATTATTGTATAGCAGGTGGTGTGCCATAATGCTACATTCAGACATTTTATTAATATAACAGGGTGAGCTAAACATCGTTGCACAAAAGAACTTCTTATGTACCAAATAAAATCAAGCCTCATTGTTAACTGTTTTTAGATTAATAGATTTAGTTGTGATACTGCGATAATTTCTGAATACCCTGGCAGAGAACTAGATCAGAAGAGACCATATGTAAATTTGTGCTGATATGTGAAGATCATAAAACACTCCTTTTTACAGACAACATAACTTGGAGGAAGTCAGCCTAACTTTTTATCTTTTGATTGCATAAACATTGAGTTGCTAAAACTGAACTGAAGTGTTTAAGAATTATTGCCAACATGTTGATCATTTTAAACGTGTATAATACCCATAAAAAATAACAAGATTATTTACATATGGATCGGCATTCCTGCCTAAAATTAGAGTACCTGTGTGCTCTGCTTGGGATCAAAGTGTGGCTCCCCAACACTTCTGCCTAGGATCAGAGTGTTGTATCTGTGTGCTTATTGAAAACTGTTACACACAGCATTATATATATATATATATATATATATATATATATATATATATATATATATATATGAATGATATTAATGGTTAACATTGCAGAAAGTAACACAAATTTTTTGTAAAATCAACTATCTATTCACGTTTCGCTGATTACAGCATTATCAGAATAAGACAGAAATATAAGATTAAACCAAGTTTTGAAAGTTGCTGGTTTTTATGTCATTGTCATGTAACGAGTTGTCTGGCTCAGTTGTCTCTGTATTCTACTTGTAAAAGCTTGGTTCATCTTTCTGTGTTCATCTCCTAAACCTTGGTGGCAGACAGCATCTGTTCTTTAATTTGACCAGAAATAAAGTTATCACAATACCTGACTTCTTTTGTCTGAATTTCTGAGAGAAGAGATTATCATTATTCTGTACTGATATTCACTGACTAGTTTTCTCATCTTGGCCTACATTGCCAGAACACATTAACGAGGAAGAATTAAATGATACAAGACTAACTTTCCGAGGGAAATTTTTAATCACTGCCACCTGTATATGCTGTGTCAGGAGTGATCTTGCCTTCTGTTGGGCAGAGATCACTAAAAAAGGTCTGAATTTTTTTTTCAAAGTGGGCCAAACTAATGACCAACTTGGCATAAACTTGCATTGCTCATTGAACCCCCACTAAAAACCTATTTTAAATGTGAATTTTCAATAAAAAAAGAATTTTCCCTACTCATTTGTGTGTGTGTGTGTGTGTGTGTGTGTGTTTGCACTCATTATTTCAAGTTTCTACTGAGTGGTAAGGTCCAGGCAAAGTCCAGACAGTATATATATATATATATATATATATATATATATATATATATATATATTCAAAAAAGTCAGAACACCTGAATAACCTAAACTCTGCAGTAGTAGTTAAACCAGGTTGTTGTGGGTTGCGGTGATTAATATCCTCTTGCATGAATAGGAGAAGGAAGACAATCTGCACCTATGGATTGAATGAAGAGTCCAGTTTGAAATTACCTGATGTTTACCAACTACAACAATCACCTGAAGAAGGTTGTAGAGTGCAACAGCTGGAACATATCTATAAAATTCAAGATGAGGACACTAGTCCGAGTAAATCAGTGTATAATACCTGGCTTTTTATTGTCCCTTCTGCTTTCGTTTGTCATGTCCAAGCCAAATGTTTGGGAGTGATATGAATCCGTCAGGATTGTATCATATTCCCTAATATTTGCAAACACA
Organism: Thysanoteuthis rhombus; assembly: GCA_963457665.1. Taxonomy (NCBI): domain Eukaryota; kingdom Metazoa; phylum Mollusca; class Cephalopoda; order Oegopsida; family Thysanoteuthidae; genus Thysanoteuthis; species Thysanoteuthis major. The sequence continues at coordinate 22,490,014 of OY735226.1, forward strand.
TGATGCAATGGATGTTGTATCTTCTCTATTAATTCCAAGATTAACTTTTCATTTTGAGTGAAGAATAATTTGACATTTTAGCCTTTTTTAAACATGCCTTAAATTGATCATAACTTGGCTTGACAAATCATCATCAAGAAAAAGATTTCTAGTTGTCCAAAAATTTGGTATAGAAAATTCAGTCTATATACCTATAAGACCAAACTTACTGAACTTTAATTAAACTATATTTTCTTTTGGGATGCTAAATTTTCTTAGCATCTATTACAACTTGGAAGTGTTGTAATTCTATTATAAATTTCTTAATTGAATTCAACTTGAAATTGGCTTGTCTCTGTTTTCCAGTATGTCCAACTTTGCTACGAGCAGCGTGGAGGCTGAAGTTGGAACGGAGGGGCCAGATGGTAGAATGTCTCCTGTACGACGTACTTTCTGCCTATTGGTCACCTTCGATATAATCTTCACCTTCATCCTCTGGGTGATATACACACAGGTAACCTTGAACAACTTTTTTTCTTTCAACTCTGTTTGCAAAGCACGAACCTTTACATGTAGGGTTTATGAATGAGTAAAGTACAAAGGGCAGGTTTTTTAAGCTAAATTTCATTCTTATCATTCTAATAAATCAAGATATGATTGAGTTTAATTTTTCTGCAATGTGAATTATGAATATTTGGAGAATATAGATATACAGATTCATTTAAAACCCAAAATTCAGTTTGACATAATGTCTGTTGATTACTTGAAAATTTGAAAAAATGAAAAAATTTCTACTAAAGATTTCTGATGAAACATCCATCAGCAAAACATCCGGACATGGTTTCATCACATATCAGCAGTACTTTTGGTTAAATTATCGTTACTTTAATTACTGTTACGCTAATTTCTGTGGCCACCGCTGCTATGATAACGGTGGAGTGTCTGACAGGCAGGCACTTATTTAGAAGTTATGAGAATTCTATGAGATGTGTTTTCAATAGTTGAGTGAATTCTTCAACTCTTGTAACTTTTTTCTGTTGTTTAAAGTTTATGTTCAAGTTCAGCCAAGGAAACCATTATAGCTACATCATAATAAGAATCTATTTATTTTTTTCAGCTGAAAACAAACAACTCTGCTTGGGAACCATACATAGATGAAGTCCTGCGATATACAATAAAGCATTCTATGTTTGACATTGTGGTTTGTATTTTTCTCTTTTTTTCTTTTTATTACTTTGGGGAGGGGGAACAAGATTTATTCTAATAATTCTATTTTATTTCTAGGATTTAGGAGAAAATATACCTGTTGGGTACTCTCACTGCTACTGTTGCATCACCTCTTACCACAATTTGAGCAGAGTCTCATTCTGGAAGCAGAGGTTGAAATTATTATGAACAAAAGTCTATGAGGTTGTTCATTAGCATCACATAGTGAACTGGAGTTACAGTTTAAGTAACCAGAAGTTCATTTTTACTTTGTACAACCTGGAACTACAAAGATGCAAATGTATGCAACAAAGACCCAACCAAGATTACACTGATATAAAATAGATGACAAAGAAAGAATAGATAACAATTCTTCTCTGTTTTTTCTTTTTTCTTTTTTAATTCTCGAAGGACATTAAAATTGACAATTTTCATTTTACTATACAGAAGAAAACATTTTTAAGCACTTGAAACTTGAATGTTTTGTTTTCTTAATTCACTGCCTTCATCATTTGATAGAATAAGGAAAACAGATCTTGCGAAAATTTTGCAAATTCTGCAGCACCATATATGCAGGACTATAAAACAAATGGTTTACAAGGATATTTGGAGAATTGAAACTCGTCCAAACTCCATAAGTATCCATATCGAGCTTCAGTAGATGTCCTTTTAATCATAATATCAGCACATTGGATGCTGTTTAATATTTGCATAGTTTTCTGTTTTGTTTTTAAATCAAATCAAATGTTTATTTTATATACTGGCATACACTGTATATGTACAAATTTCTTCATGGGTGCTGCCATTTTTAAATGCCATTTAGGTACTGCCATTTTCAAATGCCAGTATGTTGTCTACTAGGTAATGTCAAAACCACATTTACCAATGGTGGGCATAAATATTGCCACTTGGTGAAAATGTAGGAAAACTGAATTGCTCTATTTTCAATAGAATATAAGTTGTTACAGGACCTGCCAATGTGGGATGACATATTGATGAAATATCCCCTCAGTTATTCAAGGACAAAGAAATTTCCCTAAAAGATATATTGTCAGTCAACTCCAAATGGTTAGTATAGTAAAAGAAAAGAATTTAGAGCTATATAACTCATATGTTCACTTCGATGGTATAATGTTAGCACGTCTGCCTCCTGCATAAGGTCCTGGGTTCAATTCCCAGTATGAGCAAAGAGTGTGGAAAACAGGTCATTTGGTCAAATTTCCCTGTGCACTCAGCGACCAATTGAGTACACTGTAAGCTGTGTGATATAGGGTGGAGTTGCCCCTTCAGTGGACTTGCATCTTGCCAAGGGGATGGTCATAGTAACTGGTAGGAATAAAGTCCTGGTCTCTACCAGACTTGAGACTTGTAAGCTGACATATGTTACGGGAACTGGATTTTCATCCACGGCTTTTCTACTTCATTAGGAGTTGTCTCTCAAGAGACGGGACACTTACATTTTTACATGACCTATGTAGCATATTTGATAACCTCTTCCAATATCCTCCAGGTCTTGTATGCAAATTTGGGGCTGCTTTTGTTTTCTCTTGTAAATTACACGAGAGTCATTACCAAAAAAAAAAGTTTTGTCTCAATCACATTTACTATGACTTATTGAATCATTCTTCACATCTTGTTGCAATGTTTTTTGAGCAAAACATTGCATCTCCCAGGTCTGCTACCCTCTGGAGGTACAGATTTAGCTCTCTGCAGCTTCTTTTCCTTAAGCCAAAATCCCAGTTGAAATGGAGATTCCAGGCCATGGACGAGATTAAGGAGAATGTGATGAGGCAGCCGATGACTATTCTGAAAAAGGACTTTGCATACTGATTTGAAAAGGACACTGGGTTGAGTGTGTTGGGTCCCAAGTAAAGTATTTTGAAGTGGACAAAGCTGCCATTGCCGATTGTAGATTGTTGTTTTTCATTAATATTAAATAGCTGATTACTTTGTAGACAGAATTGTATATTCACATTACTCAAAATATAGCCAGATTGGAACGTTGAGCCTGGTCAGATTGTTGACCAACTGGGTATACCAGATGCTTTGTATAGCTGGGGATTGTGGAAAGAATCTTTTGAGGCAATACCATAAATCTTCCTAAGAGGAATTTGATCTCTACACTATGTTCAACAGTGCAAGCTAAAGACCCCTGTACCGAGCCCTCTGATTGGCCTGGCTTGGCTGCAAGCAAGAAGAAATAAATGAACCGACTCATAGCATTCTTTGGTTTTAATGCGTTTTTTTTTTTTTAAATTTTGTCTTCCAGATGGCTGCTGCTTCTAGGTTTGTGCTACTCATCCTCGCTTATGCACTCTTTAGAATACAACATTGGTGGATGGTTGCAGTGAGTATGATTCTTTTCTCTCTCTCTCTCTCTCTCTCTGAGAAATGAACTAACATGTTATCCAATACTTTAATGTCCTTCTATGACCTCTGAGTGTCACTGCTGTTTCACAAGCTTCAAGAAAGAGCAAGAATGATGACTTACAAGCAAGGTTGTCAGATTGGGATACCAGAGGGAATAACCAGAACTTGATCTCAAAAACTTACCCAACGCAGACACTGGAATAGTGTCAAATTTGGAAATCGTGTGAGTCTGGAGGCAGAGGTTCAATACCTACCACAAGCCTTTCCAAATAAAATTTTGGTTATTTTCTCTTGTAGCTCAATCTGGTAATCCCACACTGTACTGGGAATTCAATTTGAGAAAATCTGATGTTCCTGTTACAATTTCAAGCCAATCTTTTGAGACAAGGCAAAGCAGTTGTCATGTAGGTTGTGCCCTTAATGTTGTAGAGAAAATATGATTAGATATAGAAATAAAGGCCACAAAAGTGTAGTATCGTGCAAAGATCATTCATTTGCTGTGGTTCGTAAGACTAGCTCAACTGGAAATGTTCATCTCCCTATTTTCTAAGAGAAGTAGAAGTAGAAGAATGACCGGATTTCCTCAGTAATGTCCAAGGGAATCAGGTCATATAGAAATGACCTTTTAGAGTTGCATGGAACCATTCCAAAAACACTTTTTGCCTGATGATTGTGGATCCATTCCCAGACAGTATCTCCCTATTTATGAGGTGAAGTAGGAGGAGGGGTACATTCTGATATCTGCTGTACAGTCTAAGGAAATCGGATAATTTCTGGATGACCGATTGAAAAAAATGCAACCTGTTGTGTATTGAACAGTGATATGGATTCCTTACACTAACCTTGTGACACATTTTTCTATCATTAGGTGACAAATGAATGTAGTTTTCCTCAAATTGTTTCAAAATATGATTTACCAATGCTTATTTCAAATAGTATCGCAAAATCTTTTTTCCTCATTTCAGATTACGACATTTTCAACGTGTGCATTTCTACTTGCCAAATGTTTCATATTTAAAGTAAGTGTATTCTTTTTAGTCTGTTTCCAACTCTTTCATGACATCATTAATATGTGTTGATGCTGACACACATACTATACTGTCACCTTGAGTATTTTGTATTTAAAGTGTGTGGTCTTTCCAGATAGTATGAAGCCATTTTGAATATTTTGAGAACAAGTTACGCAGCCTGACATGACTTGGCAACCAATCAGAGAAGACTTTATTCCGCATGTATGAACACTCTCCTATGGGGTTACTCAATCGGCGGCGAGATGCTATTGAGTGAGCTTGTGTACTGTATGACCGTTGCATTCACAATTCATGTGTTGTACAGGGTTTTTTGGTCAAACACTGTATCACCAAGGTCTGTCAGCACTCCCTTCTTTGTCCAGATTGGGCTCCTCATGTCTTTTAGCTTCTGGCTGTGTACAAGATCAAGGAGAATGAAACAAGGCAGCTGATGGAAATCCTGGAAGAGAACTTAGGAGAATGTTTTTTGAAAGTAGAAGGGATGCTGGGAAAAGTTTGAGATCCCAAGGGGAGTACTTCAAGAGTACAAAATGCCATTGCCCTTGGCTGGCTATTTTCTTTGTTCATATTAAATAGCTGGATGGTTTCTGGACATACACCTTGTTTATTCTTGCTAAAGCTTCCTCCTACCCTCTTCAGATGTATATTGTTTCATATGATTTTTTCCCTTGAATCTTTACTTCAAAAACCTTCTGGGCAACACTACCTAGATCTGGTATTTTGTTGCCAGACTAGGTAAAATTGGATTAGCATCCTGGTGACTGAGGATGTGACCCCCAGACAACCAGCCATTGCACCAAGAGGGGTAGGGTTTGGGACACACCTGAAATTTGGCAGCTTTTAGATGGACCATCATGACCTTTAGTTGTAACATCCTGGCTCACTATACAGATTACCCCACACTATAAATGACTGTTAAATTTTGGCTTTGTGGTAAAAAATTTACTCGGGGAAGGGGCACATTTGAATCTAGTCCTGTTTTTGATACCATCAATACACAATTTCTGGCCTTTCCAACAGGATTAGAGTAGTATCTGTTCCACGGCAGAGCCCGAGGCACAGGTACTGACACTTGCCTTTCGAATGGGCCGGAGATTGGGTTGTGCGTGGTGTCAAGACGGAGTGCACCGGTGCAGTGCATCAGCCAATGAGGTTTTCCTGAGGCTGTGCTCTGCTACGCACATTGGAGGCCTTAGGACTCATCCTTGGGCTCTCCTCGGCCCAGCTACGGGGGATCCATTGCCCTGGGGCAGCACTGCTCCATTGCACTTAGAGGAGCAGGTCCCAAAGTGGACGCTTTCGTGGCGGAGGTTGTTTCAGCTTCTACAGTCGCTTGGCAACCAAAGTCACGTCAGCTGAATCCAATTTTGGACGAATGGTTCCTATTCTTCCCAAGTTAAGCCTCAACCTTGTGTTATATTTTCCTGTAGTGGGACAGTAAATAAACACCTCATCAACACGAGTCTCTTTTTCTGGTAGTATAGAAAAAAAAAGAGAAAAAAAGAATGGATTGGCTAAAATATTGTGTTGACAACATCAAGAATAAGACAATATTCAATCACCCCCCCCCCCCAAATTTGTAAAGTGAATGACTTTTCTCAAAATTATTAACAGATACAAACTTATTTTGTCCACTTATTTTGTAATGGCCAGCATGTCTGCCTCTCACACACAGAGAATGTCATGGGTTTGATTCCTGGTATAAAATTTCCCTGTGCACTCAGCTACTAATTGAGTACCCTCCAAGCTGCATGGTTAGTGTGGAGTCATCCCTTAAGTGAACTTGCATCTTCCCAAGGAGGTAGTCATAAAAACTTGTAAGAAAAAATTTCTGGTCACACTTGTGTGACCAGACTTGTGACTTGCAAGAATCAGTAATCTGATGCATACAGCAGAAACGGGAACTTCGTCACTGGCCTCTATGCTCCACTGGGCATTGTTCCTGGAAAGATGGGACGCTTTTCCCGCCTTATTTTGATTTGTGTCCTCATTTTTGGAACAAGTTCAATTAGAACAATCGGCCTATCCAAGTGAGAAAGATCAGTCCTGGAGAAATTCCAAGCAAAGGACAAATCATACTCAGATCTCTAATTCTCTCCCTCATTTAAGTGATAACGAACATTAGTAAAAAGAAACTGTAAGAATAAGATTACCAAAGGAAAGGAAGAAGAAAACACGAGCTGAAACACAGTGATGAAAACAACAAAGATGAGGATGCTAGTATGAACACTTCCTGGAATGACAAGAAATCATCTTCTACACATATGATATGCTAATTGTATGTCTATATCTTTTGTGTAATACCTTATGGGATAACTTTCATATTTTTACATAGAAGTTACTTCCCTTAGGTGAACATTTCATTATTTGTAAGAGAAAGATGATTGTACACAATAATATATTAATTCAGTGACAATTTTTAAATTGACTTCACTTCACTCCTCTTTATATTCATAGCTTTTACATAACTGCAATTTCAAAATTACTTGAATATCAATTCACGGTAGCCCCACAACTCTCTTTGAGTGTGTGTGTCCATCCAAATTCTCTTGGTCACAATTTTGGGGTCACAACCTAGGAAATTGCAGGAGTTCACCAGTAGGCACCATCTGAAAACAACTTTTCAAAAAAGTGCTTTCTGCGGTTTCTATGGTTCCAATCTTTGGGCTGATATTTTTTTATTAATTTTAGCTTGAAGAATTTTTTTTTCTTCTCCAGATAAATTTGGGTAATTTTCTAGATAATCAGTTCTGATACCCACATGGGGTACAGTGATTCATTTATGCATGGTATGGATGTATATAATTAGTCTTTGGCCATAATCTGACATAGAACCAACCAGAAAATTACAACATTAATATAACCTATACCAAGTTTTACAGCATTTATTATGAGAAAAATATATTAATCTTTAGAAATAAATTACTTGAAAGTAGCAAGAATGAAATTTATTTTCAGAAAATCAATGCACTGCATTTAGCCATTTTATAAGCTCCAGAAAAGTTACATTCTTGCTCAGTGATGATTTAAAAGAAAATAGAAAGTTATTCTTTTAAAAATATTTTTAGATATTTCTGCGACCCTAATAATCTTCACTTTACTTTGAGAAGCCTTGTCCATTATACTCATCTGTGCTTAATATAGTAATCTCTTCTTAATCTCTTTTTAACAGTTTTCACGGAACGATAATTCTAATCCTCTCGGCTATGCCTTATTGCTTGTGTCTTTTGTGCTCTGCTGGATTGAGACATGGTTACTCGATTTTAAAGTCCTGCCACAAGAAAGAACAATGCATCTTAGAGGTGAGTCAGATTCCTACCAAATAAATCTAGAATTAGGAAATCGCTAACAATTGACGCTCTTTCCTTCTTTCCCTTTCTCTTTATATATATATATATATATATATATATACAAAATAACTTACAAACTCATAACTTTTTAGCCAGTTTTTCTTGTTTGCATGCAAACTTTTTATTAACAGTATTGAATTTTGGTGTTCTTAAGTTTTTAGAAATTTTGTTGCTGTTGATGAAAGTTTTGTATGTAAACAAGAAAAATTGACAGAAATGTTGAATACACACTTTGTCAGATAATTTTGATAATGTATCTTTGAATGAAGGATTGCTGCCTCGTTATACTCTTTTTATATTTTTTTATATATATATATATATATATATATATATATATATATATATATATATATATATATATATATATATATATATAATGTGTACTGTAGAGAGTGAGACAAACTCGGGAGTGAAGTGTTTGGTGGTAAGGTGTATCAATCCTTATAAGTAAATAGTCCATACATGTTTCGGGATTTTTTCCATCATCAGTGGTGTGTGCTGTGTGAGTGTGTATTAAAATGTACCATGTGGAACCAGAGTCCACTCCCAGGAGCTATGCATTGTGGGTGAGTTGTGTGGTCAGCAATATATATATATATATATATATATATATATATATATATATATATATATATATATATGTGATATACCATGTGTGTGACAATATTTTTGTCTGTAAACCTGTCAAGGGAGATAACTAATGAATGCTAATCATAGAGTAATCTCCCTCATTTATTATACAAATGCATAGATAAAAGATGGAAGAACAACTAGTCAAAAAATGAATCATGACAATGTTTTACCTAAGAAATCCAGGAAACAAGACTCTTAAGTTCCCGATTTGTTGCAGGTGAAGAGGGATTAAAGCTTTCAAAAGATCTTTGATACTGGGGAAGACCTTTATTGTCATAACTTGGGGACAAGTTTTTTTATTTTTTCATTATTTCGATAACAATGACTGGCTGATCACATTAAAAAACATATATAAAGGGAGCTGGTTATTCTGATGAGTTTATTTGAAATGTTTGGGATTGACTGATATGTTTAAGAATAACTGTTTGAAAACATTATCTGTGATTAAGATTAGTTAATTCCTCTGTACTGTCAAATTACTTTAAAAATATTACTTGGAATCTAAAGCCGCTTATAAATCATTTGTTTTTATTCGTTATTGCGAATAGTGTTACTTAGCATTTCCCAAGGGACATAAATCTGAAATGCTTTTAAAAAAAAATTGTAAGGGAGATAATTTTGCTTATGCTGATTATTAAACCAAGTTCAACAATTTTACTGCTTGCTCGTTGCAAGTTCTCGAAAAAGATATGAAGACTAAGCACAAAATTAGGTGTCTTGTTTTCATTTATACTAGTAAATTACTGTTGAATTCGGATAATAAAAGTTATTCGTTATTAGTTTTTTGGTTTCAAATCACTGTTGGGCTTTTACACATTTGATTTTACAAGTGGGTTTGTAAACCTTTAAATTATGATTTAAACTGCTATTTCAAACTGAATGTAAGAACCCTGGTGAGAGATACGCAAACTAATGATGGTAGCTTCAAAATGTGCCTGACTATGGGAGTCGCCAGACCACAAATTAAAGAGGTACTATCATTAATTTTTGAAAAGTATTTCTTCCATCTTATTCTCTTCTTGATCATAGTCCTCAAATCATTTTCGCATTTATTCTATGACTGTTGAGTCAGATTGACAGCCCAAGTAGAGTTGTGATAAAAAGAAAACTATAAATTAATTGTGAAAATTTAGCCATAATAATGACTGACATCAATTGGTTCTGCAAAATTATTATTTACTAAGGCTTCCAGACTACAGATATCAGAAAATTGCCATTGGAAAATTCCTAGAGCAATTAATAAGGCTGGTCATTGAATAACTTTTATGTTTCACATGAGTTAGAATTAGTTTCATACCTCTTTATATTGTAGGCAATTTTGCAATTGCAAAATTACTCAAATATTGTCATCATTTTTGGATTGTAAGTTTGAAGTAGTGGTTAATACAGCATTACAGGTCTGACATCCAAGGTCAGATTATCAGATATCATCATTCAAATGACTGAGTGGGGTCAGCTGATTAGGTCAAGCAGTAACAATACAATGAAGCCTTTATCAACCATTTAGCATGTTTTTCAAGTACCCTTGATTGATAAAGACACAAATAGGAAACAGAAATTGAACCTTTTGGTTAGACTGAAAGAAGGTCAGACTACAAGATTTATACCTGTGAAAATAGATTGATAAAAACAAAACACTAAGTATGAATAAAATATTTTGATCAAAGGTTTGACTCTAGGCTTTGTGCCTGGAAAAGGCCAAAATGTAGTTATAAAACCAACAATAATGAGGATATCAATCTGTGGAATGATGGTAAAGACTCATCTTAGAATTTCAGACAGTGAGGAAGGCTGAAGAATGCATCAGCTGAGATATAATGAGAAAACAAGGATGAGAATATTTGTCAGAACCACTTCTGGAGTAATTGTATATTTCTTTAGTTTTGAAAGTTTATAGAGCAAACGATTACACAGAAGAATTTCATTCTATTTTAGAGCACTTTCTGCAAAGTGAACAAATTACCATGTCTATATAGCTTCATGGAGAGGTTCCTCAATCGTATTCCTTGTGCTGAGTGCTTAGCAGTGAGGCAGTGACTACCATTTTCAAAGTCTTTGGTATGACTCTATAGTGGATTGAACCACAGCCTATCAAATCGGTGATGAGCATTCTAGCTCTGGACCAGTGATCATTATCCATTACGTATATCTTTGCTAAATGGAAGTGATTGGGAGTAAAAAAAAAAAAAAAAAAAAATGATTCCATGAAAATGAAATGTGGGGAAAAAATCATTTGCTTGATGAAAATCCAGTGAAAAAAAGATAGGAACAGGAGGTGCTGAGTGGCGTATCAGTTACCAGCATAGAAAACAAAATCAGTGGATCTAATTAGAGTTCCTGTCAAGGCTGGTTACATTCACTTCCCACTAATGCATGTGGGAGGAAGGCATGAATCCACTTCTTCCAATTATGGGCGAATAGAAGGATAGTTGGAATTCTTTACCTATGCAAGGATGTCAAGTAAAGAGAAGGTTACTCTGACAGTAGAAAAAAAAACAAACTACTGCTTGGCAGTTACTATAGCTGGTCCCAAGTCAGGGTAAAGGGTAAATGAGGGTTGGGCATTGGGCTAGCAATGCCATCCCATAAAAACTTACTTACTACTAAAACCATTGCAGAGTGGTGTTGGCCCTATGCTCCACAAAATTGAAATGTAAGTAGTGTCTTTATGCTAGTTACGGCACCAGCTGTCCCTGCTCGAGCTTCACATATCACAAATTTCACTTGCCTCAGCTTGTCATCTATGAAATAGACTTAAACAACAAGCTCCACCCACCTCAACATTCTTACTAACAGCACTTGGTATTCCCAAGCAGTCACTCATCTTAAGTACTAACCAGATCTGATGAAACTTGACTTTGATGATCGTTTGAGAAACAGTGACCAGTGTATCAAATGTGATCAGGGTGTAATCTGAACTGAAATGTTTCTAAAATAAAAATAAGAGGGTGGCGAAAACTGACCTTCTTTTCTTCTTTTTTCCCCCCTCCCTTTCTTCTCCCCCTCCCTTTCTTCTCCCCCTCCCTTTCTTCTCCCCCTCCCTTTCTTCTCCCCCTCCCTTTCTTCTCCCCCTCCCTTTCTTCTCCCCCTCCCTTTCTTCTCCCCCTCCCTTTCTTCTCCCCCTCCCTTTCTTCTCCCCCCCTCCCTTTCTTCTCCCCCCCCTCCCTTTCTTCTCTCCCCCCTCCCTTTCTTCTCTCCCCCCTCCCTTTCTTCTCTCCCCCCTCCCTTTCTTCTCTCCCCCCTCCCTTTCTTCTCTCCCCCCTCCCTTTCTTCTCTCCCCCCTCCCTTTCTTCTCTCCCCCCTCCCTTTCTTCTCTCCCCCCTCCCTTTCTTCTCTCCCCCCTCTCTTTCTTCTCTCCCCCCTCTCTTTCTTCTCTCCCCCCTCTCTTTCTTCTCTCCCCCCTCTCTTTCTTCTCTCCCCCCTCTCTTTCTTCTCTCCCCCCTCTCTTTCTTCTCTCCCCCCTCTCTTTCTTCTCTCCCCCCTCTTTACTGCTGAATATGAAATTCTTGGCTCTGGAAATATTCTCCATAGTGGATTAGATTGAAGAAATCCAATGCAATCAGAACTAATCCAACAAAAAATATTAAAGATATCAGTTCAAGACATTGATTGCTGAAGATCACTAGGTGTATGATCAAGTTGACTCATAGAAATGGAAGGGTTAAAGAAAACATTAATTCAAATTAAAGAGGAAAACATTCAATATTGATTTAGAAAAATAAAGACTATCTTTACCTCTGCCAACATAGTTGGAGAGGTATTTGTATTTGTTTGCATCCTTTTATCTCTCTGTCCTCAAGATATCTTTTTTTTTTTTTTTTCGAAAGAAATTCTGTGGAAGGGTGTGCAATGCGGCAGGGAAGAGTTGGTTAAATTAGGGGGTGGATCTAGGCAGCGGATGGATTTGAGAGATACTTTTCCATTTTGGGGAAGTTTTTTTCATGCATACGCTTGTGACTGTGCGCATGATATCTCCAGAACCTATTTATAGTTTGGGGGTATTTCTAGGAATCTAACTACGAATAGTAGAACTTATCTGTTTGTTTCTTTGTTCGTCTAAAATGATAGAATTTATGTTTTGCTGATAAAAATATCTCCAACATTCAATATTTTCTGAATGAACTGAAGGCAGAATTGAATAAAGAGAAGAAAAAAATTGGATGAGTTCAATGCAAAGAGAGGGGTGAATTGCTGATCAGCACATTGTTTTTTGCTGCTTTATTTTACATATGTGTATAAATGTTGAAGAGTGTAACACTCACTCTCTTTCCCTCTATCTCTCTCTATCTCTCTCTATCTCTCTCTTTCTATCTCTTTCTCTATCTCTATCTCTTTCTCTATCTCTATCTCTATCTCTATCTCTTTCTCTTTCTCTTTCTCTTTCTCTTTCTCTATCTCTTTCTCTTTCTCTATCTCTTTCTCTTTCTCTATCTCTTTCTCTTTCTCTATCTCTATCTCTATCTCTTTCTCTATCTCTATCTCTATCTCTTTCTCTCTCTCTTTCTCTTTCTCTCTCTCTTTCTCTATCTCTCTTTCTCTATCTCTCTTTCTCTATCTCTCTTTCTCTATCTCTCTTTCTCTCTCTATCTCTCTTTCTCTCTACATACATATATATATCTATATATATATAAGAGAGAGAGATACACTTGTGTCGGTTTCTTAGTTAAAACTTTACAAATAACGTTCAATTTACCATTGAATAATTATGGCTTTCTATCTATCAAGTTTAACACAACATAAAATTCTATTTTTTACTATGTCATTATGTAGTGACTTACAAAGTGTGAGAGAAGACAAATAAATACACCTTATTAGTGGAGATGTCTGTTATGTAATTCTTTTAATGCTGTAGATACTTGTGCAATTTCTACGAACTATACTTTAAAAAAAAAAGGTTCTTTCTTTCTGCAGAAACTATTTCCTCTGTCATCAGTGAAAGAACACCATTATTATCTGGAAGAGAGGCTCTTCAACCAGACAATGCTTCAACAATTCCTGATGATTTCCACACGCCAATTGACAGTCCAAACGGTAAGTAATCTTTCTTCTTTTTCTCTTGATTTCCAGTATATCTTAAATCTTGTTAAATTTAGGAAAGAAAATTTTAAAATGCTGTGTATAGAGTACCTTAAACTATGGGGCAGAGACATGGATGGATACAACAACACTTGGAAGCATTTGAAATGTCACACAGAAAAATGTTGAAAATGTCATTAACTGAGGAAACAACAAATAAAAAATTGCTTCAAAGAATTATTAAAAACAGAAAACTGAGCAGCATTTCTAGGGAAAGAGATTCAAGGTATTTGGATATCTGAAGACGACTAGATAATATCTACAGAGCTCTACTAGAAGGATATATTGACAGAAGCAGAAATAAAGGTCGTCCAAGAATTAGAAGGTAACAAGATCAAAGAATGGACCAGATTGCAGTATGAAAGAGCAGCTAGTACGGCAACGGACTGGAAAAAAGTGGACGACATTTGTGTCATCCAACATCAATAGACATGGAACCTGAAGAAAAAAATCTTCCATTTTTTTACCCAGGGTGTCTTGAGAAGGTGGCAACAGCAGTCACATTATTCAGTCTATCTGGTTTTATTCACCTTCATATTTCTTGAGAAATTCGATATTGCTAGGCCAATCAAAGCTTCACCGGAGCCACAACAGCTGTACATTCCGGCAACACATTTCTCACTCTGCTATTGCCAACCTCTCACATCGCTGGATGAGGCGTTGGACTTTCAGAGTTGTCCGACTGGTTACCTAACAATACTAAACAGCCCAGTCTGCCTTGCTATTTACCCATAGCTGGTGGGGTAGGAGATGGATTCGTGCTGCTAACCATTAGGCCACTTGGACTTCAATACAAGGTGGCTATCAGTTAGCTTCATGATGGAGTGAAAACATTACTGTTGTTATGTATCTGGTCATCTCATGAATAATATCCAAATTCAAGGTAAAAAAATATCAAAAATTCATGTTGAACAACCAAAGCCATCAATGTGTGTTTTTATTTGTGTGTTCCAGTGCTCCTGGCCGTACCATTTTGTCTACAGATCTGAAAAACTGGCATCAATACTCCCACTAGACCACTTCTCTAAATGTTTTTTTTCTTTTTTGTTTGTTTGTTGTATTTTTTTTTAAGGGTCAAAAATGACCTTCATTTTGACAGGTTTATGACTAACATGAAAAAAAAACATCTAAGAATATCTAGATTCTCCAGAATTTAGATATTTTTCTACTGTATTTTAGATGTGTCTCCAGTGGAAAACACCTGTGATGTCATAAATAGAATTTATTCTGACCATATTTTTTTTTTTTTTTTTTTTTTTTACATGAATTTTTTTGTTACAGTTGTTCAATTATTGAAAGATGGCAAGTTTAATTATAATTCATTCATTAACACGGGTTCCATTATTATCAATTACCTCCTTATAACGATTTGCAAGCTTCGGAGTACCATTATGCATAAGTCTCTAGTTTACAGGAAAAGAAGGTAGAGAGGGTAGTTTCCACCCCTTGTTGTATTTTTGAAAACTAGTCCATCAAGATGGTTCTGTAAACTCTGGAATAGGTATGAACTAGATGGTGCAATACCTGTAGAATAAGGAGAGAGTGTAACTTTTTCTTAGTGCGGCCTTCAATCTTTTCAGATGTGATCTTTGTGGTATAGGCCATGCATTATCATAATGGAATACCACACCTTTGCAAGTGATCAGACTGGACCTCTTTTTATTCAAAGCAGTGTTTAAATGCCCTTATTGCTAATGATAGGTGTCTGCCGTAATCGTAACATTGACTAGTAGCAACTCAAGTGGGGTTGCCAGATGTCTTTTGCTGTACAAGACCAAATTTGGATGGTCGTAGGACCAAATTAAGTAGTTTCAGTACCAAAATAATCAAATAACTTTGAATCCTCATCAGACCAAGTTTACATGAAAAATGGATATAGATATCTGTATATCATATAAATGAATCACCGCAGCCCACACATGTACCTAAAGGTAATTATCTGAAGAGATAGATCTTTCATCAAAAATTTTATTAAAAAAAAATATCAGCTAAAGATTTGGGCTTTGTTGGCTTATTACATGGAGACACCAAAAAGCATGTTTCCAAATAAACAGAAAAATATTTTTAGATGGTGTGTAGTGGTGTACTCATGCAAATTTACACAGTTGTAACCCCAAAGATGTGCTCAGGAGTTTCTGGAGATACACACAGAATCTGTATGCCATTTGGTCAGCTGAGCCAATTGTTGGGCTATGGTGATTCAATACTTTTTATTTAGTTTTCTTGTACATCTATATCTTATATCATTCATGCATAAGGGATTGTTATCTTGTTTAGTACCAAATATTAATTTTTGAAACCAAATAGCTTTGTTTGGTATCAGATCTGCACTATTAGGGTCTTGGAAAATACCAAATGGCAATCCTGACTCAAACCTTTCCTTGGATAGAGGTCTATTTAGGGATGTGTTCAGCCTGTTCATCTCCACTTAGCCATTATATGCATCATTTTATATTCTTTTAATAACGGTACTATCTGCAATAAGGGGTCCATTTGAAAGTATCCAGCCATGTTGAGTATATCGGAACATTTGCCCAACGTTGATGTAACTTGGCAACCAACCAGATTGGTCCTTACTGCACATGCATGAACATTCTCCTTTAGGGTTACCTGGCATTGAATTGCCATTAAGTGAACTTGTATAATGTACGACAGTCATATTCACAATGATCGATTCTGTCAATTTTCCATGTCTTGTGCTGGGCTTTTGGCAAAACAATGCATCACCCAGGTTTGCCTCCCAGTGATTTCTGTCTTTCACTATTGTAAGGGAAAAGATTTCAGACTGTGGGCAAGATTAAAGTGAATTCGAGACAGATGATGGTGGTCCAAATAGAGGACTCTACAGACTGTTTTGAAAAGTGGAAGGGACACTGGATTGTGTGTTTGAGGTCCTGAGGGAACTGCCTTGAAGGAAATTAATGTGCCATTGCCTCAGGTAGACTATCATATCATTTTAAAATGGTCAATTTTCAATCAATTGACTAGCACCTAAATGTTTCCAGTAGGCCCCTAATAGGTTGTACATGTGTGCAAAATTCATGTATGGTTTCCCCTTTTCAAAAGAAAAAAAGTTGGGGGTCTGCATTCGCTCTCTCCCCATTGATAATGATCTGATTTCCATGCATTTCTATATAGTACTAAAAGTCTGATTCGCCCAACCAAATTTAGCATGCATACTCAATAAATTTAGGGGAAGGTTTTAGAGTAAAGAAAAAATAAATAAATAAACAGCGCCATAAGGCCAACCAGTTTCTAATGGCTGGATACTTTCCGAACAGACTTTGTACGTATATTTTTTGTTCTGCTAACCCTCTTGGAAGGTTCTCTGTCAAATGTCGCCCTGCTAAATGCAGTAAACAGTCAAACAAATGTAATTTAGCCACCCACAGTGTGAAGTAAAGGTTTTATCACTTATAGGATTTCTCCTCCTCTGTGACCTTTCGCAGTAATGTTTTTTATTTGGAGTAGAAACAGCAATTTTCTTTTCTTTTTTTTTTTCAAATATTTTTTGGGATGAAAACAACTTAAAATTGACATGAAAGTAAATAGTCCAAAATTGATACAATGGTTTACAAATACTTCATCGAATAATGAAGACAAATACCAGAGCAAGTCTGGTTAGTCACTCAATAGAAGCTATCCTATAACCAGCGTCTTTCGGCAGCATGCCATCTTTGTCGTGGTCAAATAAGAAAGGTTAAATTTTTCAGCTCTTTTGTTCATATTGGTGCAGCCTGTATACATAATGAATATATAGATGTATAGCCAGTGAGGCAAAATCACTTAGAAACTGAAGGAATCTATGTTAAGTGGTGGATAGTGGGCAGTTGACAATAAAAGCTTTAATAAAACCACTTAAATATAAACTACAAACAGGGTGCTGATATTCATTGTGAAGGGTAGGTCTGATGGCTAGATTTGAACCCCTGCTGAGCCAGTTAGCTCCTGTGGCCAAGTGGTTAAAGCAGCTGTGTATCAAGCAGGCTTTGCTTTGGCAAGAACCATCAATCCGTACTCTAATTTTCATCATATGTATACACACACACACACAGAGTTAAGGCCATTAATTATAATCACTGATAATATTATCAAACGGGTATTGCTCTCAAAATCAGTTATTTCCAAACGTTTTATATATTAACAAATCAATATGACATTTTTTTTTTTTTATGTAAAGTTGTTTACAGCAATGAATTTGATAGCATTACAATGAAATTAAACTCACCATCACAGTCAATAATTCAACAACTGAAGTCCATTTTAAGTCGTGAAAAAAAAAAAAAATTCTACCGAAAAACAGATATGGTCAGAATAAATTCTATTTATGATATAATAAGAGAGGATGATATCATCCTTTCTTATGTATAAGATGCACACCTATATATATTGTGGATTCTGGTAAACAGAACATTGGTTAGAAAGAATAGCTACTTAGTAGGACTAATTGTCAGAATGGAATCAAATATATATATATATATATATATATATATATATCTCGGAATTTTTGAGATGAGGTATTATTATTATTTCTATTGATATTCGAACCATCCTCATCTTGGTTGTTTTTTTATAAAACATATAAAACATCTACCAGATGATACCTGACGAAGGCCGTAGAGTGCAACGGCCGAAAAGTTGTATGAAAAACAACCAAGATGAGGATGGTCCGAATATCAATAGAAATAATATATATATATATATATATATATATATATATATATATAATGTATGTATGTATGTATAAAAAGTAACTACTGCTTATAGGAAGCAAAATTCATGGTTCTGATTTAAGCGAAATTCACCAATTTTTTTGTATATATATATGATCATACAGAATGATAATAAATTGTTATATTATATTGAAACACTATTCAAAATGATCTCCTCTTATTGCACGGTGAATGTATCATTGGGCCTACTATCTAAATAGAATGAACAATCAAAGAAAATAGGGCTGCTGCAAGAATTGAACCTGCGACTGATAGGTAGCCGCTTAAACATAGCATTGCTCTTATCATTGAGCTAAACAGTATCATATATTATGAAAATAGATAAATGTAGTTTATTAATGCTAATATTGAGGCTACTTAACCACTCTTTCAAAATCAATACTGATTGAGATATATATATATATATATATAGTAAAAATAAATAAATGAATATAGTTTATTAATGCTAATATCGATGCTAATTTGCTGCACTTCTGAAATCAATACTTGTATGTATGTATGTATGTATGTATATATATATATATATATATATACATATTTTGTAAAAATAAATAAATGAATTTAGTTTATTAATGCTAATATTGATGCTACTATGTCTCTCTTTTGAAATCAATACTGGTATATATATATATATATATAGTAAAAAATGAATATAGTTTATTAATGCTGATATCGATGCTACTCAGCCACTCTTTTGAAATCAATACTGTTATCCTCAAGCTTAATCAATTTGCAGTCAATCAATATAATTCAGTTATCCGCTATGTCTCTTTTTTTTTTCTTATCTACTTTACTTCGAGTATGAACTGATTACATCTTTTTTTTTTTTTTTCCCCCATTCACCTTGATATGCACATGCGATTTTCCTATTTCACCTGCAGTTAATTGCAGTGGCAAGCTTGCATCATCAGCACTTCTTCCTCCTTGCTTTACGAATAGATGAATAGATAAAAATTATCTGAACTATGTAAGAATATATGTTACAAGAGCTTTATGAATGTTTGGGTTGCTCTGTACGTCCAAATTTCTCGCAGATTCGAGAAACAGAATTGTAATTCCATTTTACCGATGACCCAGACAAAAGCTTGGACCAGTGAATCTGAATTCCTCGGCCAGTCAAAAACACCTGTGTCATTGTTCCCTACCCTTGACCTCTGGGGTCAAATGATAGTCAAAACAAGATGTGTCCCAGACCGGTGGAATTGGTGAAAAAAATTTTTTTTTTCGAATTATCAATAAATTTTCCCTCTCTTATAAAGTGTGTGGTTGTCATGCCTTCTCATTGGCTATTAGAATTAAATACCTCCTCTTTTCGTGGGGGCCAGCAGTGGGTAGTCATCGTCTCGTTCGCTCTTGATAACGGAAGCTGGTTTTACCTTCTGAAATCCTTCCTCGAGAGGATTGTATTAATATCTGCAATTTTCATTAACTTTCGAGTCGGTCATTCTTTTGAGGCCTAAGTCAACCATCACAGACGAGTGTCAAAGATCTGAGCCAAAAGCTTCATTTTCATCACATTACCACAATGAATCCATCCACCTTTGTTTGCAGCATCTACTCATAACATTTCGACTCAATCACTTTTTGGAAACCTGACAATCCTGTTGTTTTTCATTTCATACAAAAGTAGGGAGAAAATAAAAGATAAATAAATACAAAAAATTAGAATTAAAAAAAAGAATTATGTTCTTTTTATAAAATTGTATATGTGTTGTTACTTCCCCACGGGAAAACACAATGTCGCAAACCAGGCCCTAATTCAATTACATCATCTTCTTGTCTGAAGTGTCTTCAACCCAAGAGAGCTTTAAACCACATCAGAACGCCTACACATTATTCATTACTTTGGTGGTTTGTCCAGAAAGTGTCCAGTATTTTACTGTTAACTGAAAAAATAGGCTACCTAGGGTAAAAGTAACTTAGTTCACCTCAAAGTACTCTCCTTGGAACATCATATTCTTATACCAGTGTCCCTTCCACTATTCAAAACAGTCTGCAAAGACTTCTATCTGCCGCATTATGTTCTCCTTAATCTCGCCCATGCTCTGAAGTCTAGTCTCTATCAACATCAAAAAAAACAGAAGTCGTAGGGAGCCAAATCACAAAACTATTAGGCCAACCACACCTCCCTACCGCTAGCTCTGAAAGCAGCTATAATCAAACAATGAAGCTCATTTGAGATATTGACAATGCCCAAGCGCAAAGCCATATTGGCTGTCAGTATAGTTTGTAAAATCACGATATCCAAGTAATTATAAATCAAATCCATAATACCCAGGAGATTGTGGAATCTTTAGTTAATGACTTAATTGGATAAGTGTTGATGGTTCTTTCGGGAGAAAAATCGTTTCTCTCACCAACAGTGTCGCCCATAAATGTGTACTCCTTCCACATCTTTTATAGGAAGTTGATTTTCTTCTTAAGCAAACATAACAGAATTTTATCATTCTAATGGAACATTACACAATCAAATTGGATATTATCATGTATTATTTATGACCAAGCTTTACAATATTGAAACTCTGTTGTACACTTTATTTATGAGAAGTTATCTAAATATTGTATTAGTTCCTGTATGAAGTACATTTTTGTGCTTCTTTTTCATTAGTCCCTACCAAAAGCTAACGCCCACAATTTAAAAGAACAGAAAACTAAAGAGAAAAAAAAAAGATGAAGTTGCATTTTCTCTTTCCCGCTGACAAGAAATTCAATTCCGGCTGTTAGTTTTGGGTCAAATTCTAACAGCAATTCGATCTTTGGTAATCAAAACAGTTCAACTTATCCCCCCGTACAGTCAGTCTTGTGTGTCATTTTAGTTAAGTTCCAATCAATCAAGTTACCAGCTTTTCACACAGAGGCTAATGCTGTCAAAAATTTGAAATAAGAAAAAAATTGGTAATATAAAGCATTGCATATTAGGCTTTTGTTGTTAGTCAAACACCAAATCAAATTTTTTTCAACTAGTGAAACATGTCGTGTTTGGTTTATTTCATTAGTCACCAAGCATTTTGGATCTTTTTTACAAAAAAAATAAAGAATATGCAATTTAATCCTTTTTTTTTTTTTTTCCCCTCTGGAAGGGCTTCTGTACTTTAAATTATAGATGTTGGCTTCTGGTGGGAACTTACTGAAATGGCCCAAATTTGTGATACTATTGTGTCATAAGCAGGGCTGCCACTACCAGAAAATGGACCAAAAACTTGTGTTCAAACATACCAAATTGTCTGTGAAAGTACCAAATCGAGAAAACGGTAGTAGCAGTCATATTAATAGCGGTGTTGGTCCTCTCCACTCATTCCATGGCAAAATGTAGCATTACTTTGCCTGCATCTAATTATTAGTGAGGTTCATAAGTGCTTCACAGGAAGTGTAACCAGATATATTTTCATATTTTGCACAACTGATATAATTTTGAAAGGAAATAGCCGAAACATACCAAATTTTTCATAGCACCAAATGTGCCAAAATGTCAAAAGTAGCCACCCTGGTATTAGATGTCTATTAACTATTTATTTCAACAAATTAATTACAATTTCAGTTTCTTCCTGTAGACTCCATAGGGAACATCAAAAACCCACTCTGCTATGGTTACAATAGCAAGTAGTTTGTTTTTGAGTTGGGGGCTAGAGTCGCTAGCCCCACATCCTACGTCCGACACCCCTCCTTTACCAGAGCTTGGTAATTATTCACAATATCCATTATCGATACAACAGATGGTAGAATCAACATCATCGAAAGATCGTCATTATCCTAAGTTGACATTGCTTGTGTAGTTTAAAATACCCCAAAGATTTAAATATTACCAATATCATTTAATGGCTTCATATCATGACCCATTGTGGTCTGAGGTCAATTCTTTTCCGTGTTGCCTAGTATGGTCTGTTATTTTTAGCTAATACTGTCTTTGAAAATGGCTAGAATCAGCTAATTTTTTCTATTTTCAGCTGGCGAAAAAGCTAAAAATGTTATGTATACTCATTTAAAGTAAATTCATCAAATTCTGTACATACTGAGACTCCAGGACAAATTATTAAAAAATAATTCTACGTTCACTTTTATTAAACTTGGTAATTATTTTTTTGAATCGACAGATTTTCATGGCTTTTTGTTGGCTAAATTAGAAATAGATCAGCCGTATCTAGCCGTAAAATTGCTAACTTGGCAACAATTGTATTTTTTGCCTATTTATTACAGAGAGATTTTTTATGGCATAACTGTTACCTGTTGGATAGTAGAATAGGTAAATCAAGTTCAAAATTTGGCAGCTTATGTTCACTTCTCACTATTGCCTTTAGGAAAGGCATGAATCCACTTTTAACTGTGCTCTGTCAATTAGCTTGATATCTTTACAAAATATTTCATCACCAGTATACCATAATTGTCGATGGAGAAAAGTAGATAAGTGACCATTTGGTTAAGCCACTCTTTCCCACGGCCAATGCAGCATCAGCAAAAAAGCTGTTACCCCCATTGTCAACCTAGTCAGGGGTTAATGGTTAGAAATACAAAGTCTTTGAATTAGTACTGCCATATTTCATGTGAAGATGTCTGTAGTGTTGAGAATCTGAAATTTCTTTCTGATATTCACCAATTCTTTTTGCCCTTTTTTCCAACGGATAGATTTGCTGGCATAGCCACAGTTTTTTTTGCCTCTATCAATGAAGTTGGTAGAGGTGTATGGATTCAGTCCTGTTTGTCTGTCTGTCCACACGATATCTCTAAAAGTTCTCAATGAATTTCAATGAAATCGTATGGCTGCATATTGAGAAATATATTTGTCTTATACAATGCAACATCTGTACAAAATAAAATGATTAGACAAAAACATTCCTGTAATTCGTGAACAAAACTTTTCATGTCCGCATTCTGAGGTACATACTGACCACCACTTTTTCCTTTCATCTGTTGCTAAAATCTCACCAAAATTAGTGATAAAATCACTAGAATAGCAACTCTATGGTGGAAGGGGGACAGACAATATGCATACTGCTGGACACATTCAAGGCTTAAAATGAATTAGGAGGGCAGCATGCTATTGTAGTTCCCCTTCATAACACAAGTGTTGGGATCCAAGAAAGACAGCCACGTTATAACTGAACTGCGGATTATCAAAAGTCAATTAAGAATTCCTGACAATTTCACAAAGGTGTTGTTTTCATCACCAAATCCAAAAAATTATATGTAAAGCCCCATCTAATTTGTGTGTTAATGGACTGCAAATTGGAGAAATTGAATATTTGTTGTTTTTGACAAGGTCCAAGGTACAGTAGCCAACTTCCAAATGGCTAAAATTGGCTTGGCTTTTCAATTACTGGTTTTAAAATGGCTAAATAAAAATTGCTAGATTTAATTTCAATAAAGGTAAAAAAAATACAAATAAATGTCTTTTATTTTCAGTATTGTGTTGATATAGGATCTGTAAAGTTGTAAAAAAATCATCATAGGATCAATAACTTGTTTAATCATTGGCAGAGCCAGGGCGTTACCCAGGCTCCCAGCAACCTTACACTGGCATACAAAATCTAATCCCAACTCATATTATTACTTAATATAAAAACTTTCCCGTCCTTATAGTTTTCTGACTGAACTTTGTTTGAGCTGGTACAAAAACGCTGGCGCTACCACTGTGTATGATAATATTATTTGGGGCCTTTGTATGTTCTTGGAACGTATAACATTAGCATCTACATTTATCTGGAAATTAATTGTAGCCGATTGTAGTTTTTCTTTAAGTCAGTCATTGAAAAACGTTGCGACTATTAAAGCCAGAAAATGGCTACCGTATCTTGGACTCGTCAAACCGAAGATAGCCGTCAAAAATTCTGGGGTTCTCCACCCACCCGCGCTATTGTGTCGCAGCACACAGTTTGAGAACCACTGGAGTATGATGGTTTTACTGGTTACAGTCAACTAGTTCTCCAGAGGCTGTATAACTACTCCGCTTGCTACTTGTACTACTTGTTGACTGCCTGCCTCTATAGCTACTGCTGTTGAGAGCCCAAGTAAAGCATCAGAGATTTTTTTTTTCCTATCTTCATAGTCTTTCCTTCTTTCATTGCATTGTTTTGTTTGTCTCTACCTGATCTATGACTGGAGACGATTCGTATGCTTGTCCCACGTGAGAGAGACCAAATTATTCCTGGCTGAGGAGCCTACCTGATCTCAGGCTTTAAGGAGGTTGCTTACCGGAGTGGACAACCCCCGTAGACGTCACCCCCTCACCCCCAAAATTGTTTGGGGGTGCAGGACTACCAATGCCCTCTTGTTGATTTTGATTTGTTATTACTAAAGGCAGTTATGATTCAACGACAAAAATCAGGTATATATTTTTGTCAGTATGTAAAGGGTGTATCTAACAGACTGTTCATTTATGTGTGTGCGCGTGTGTGTATATTTATCACAGACTGTTCATGTTAGTGTGGGTGTGTATCTATCAACCTGCTCATATGTTAGTGCGCGTGTGTGTGGGTTGTATCTATCAGTTTGTACATATGTTTGTGTCTGCGTGTATATCTATCAGCCTGTTCATATGTTTGTGCGCGTGTGTGAATCTATCAGCCTGTTCATATGTTTGTGTGTATGTGTATTTATCTATCAGTCTGTTCATATGTGCGTGTGTATCTATTGCGTTATGTGCGTGTGTATCTATTGCGTTATGTGCGTGTGTATCTATTGCGTTATGTGCGTGTGTATCTATTGCGTTATGTGCGTGTGTATCTATTGCGTTTTGCCCATGTGTATCTATCACAGTTTGCCTATGTGTGTGTGCGTCTTTTACAGTCCGTCCATGTGTGTGTCTATCACAGTCTGTGCATGCGTGCGCATGTATTACAGTTTGTTCATGTGTGTACTTATCATGGTCCGTGGATGTGTATGCTTCTCTTCTTGTGTGTATTTCAGTCCGTGCATATATGTGTATCTTTGAAAGTGCGTATTTCCGTCCGTGTATGTATGTGTGCGTATATATATATATATATATATTTGTGTGTGAGTGTGTTTCAGTCTGTGCGTATTTATCACAGTTCGCGTGTGTGCGTGTCATCAAAGTCTGTTCATGTGTGTGTGTGTGTATTTCAAAAGGTCTTTCATTATAAAAAAAATAGTTGTTTCATGTAAACAAATATGTGCATTTAATAACTATGAAAAAGATTCTTAATATCGAAGTTGCCTCAGGGGAAACATTTTATTACCAGAAAGAGAAAAAAAATGATTCTACTTTTTCTCCAAGTGGTCGTTCAACTGAAGACTAATTTACGGCAAACAATATCTAATTTGAAAATAGAGGAAAGTAGCCTTGAAAAATTCATCCTTTCTTTTTTCAGTCGCTTGATCAGATCAGCTGTGAGACATTTTAGATGTTTATTTAAAAAAATGTTCTGTGTTTACTATTTACTGTTTATGTATTACTGAAGTACTCGGGACCGTGCTCTAAACTGTGCAGCTGCCTAGAGCCCCAAGATTTCAGATCCCCACAATGTCTTAAAAATACCCTTTCTTATTTTCAATGATTTTCATGTTTTCAATTTGAGAATTTATTATGTTACACAGATAGGGATACATTATTGATCCATGAAGGACTATACGTTATATTCGACACCATAATTTTATCAAGATTTCATTCTTACTTTGATCTGTTTGAGAATGAAAGCGAACTACAAACATGGAAGGGTCTCCAGGAAATGTTATGCATTGTGCCCCATCAATGTTAAAATCGGTCCTGGAAATACTATTGTATATAAAAGAATTCCCATTGTTTTAAGTAAGTCTGACAGGAGGCCAACATTTTAAGTACTCTTTGTCAGTTGCATGAAAACTAGTCAGTTAATTACGAGCAGGAGCTATTGTAAAAAAAAAAAAAGAAAGAAATTCCTAAATATATGTATTTATTCCTTGTAGATCGATAATGGATTCATATTATTACCCCCTTTGTCGATGTTTCTTGAGTCATATTCTTAATATGAATTAGTCATTTTGAATCGTCATTTTTAACCTAGTCGTGTCCCGGAGAGACCTTTGTGGAAACTTGGTTGCGCTCTTTCCTAACTTTCACAGAACAAATATTAAAGAAATCGACTTGACTGATTTTCAGTCCGAAAAAGAAACCTTTCATATTTTTGCGAGAACTATTTACAGCAATATGATCGCATGGCATTTATTAACCTTTATGACTATATATACAAGAAAGAAATATAAATGGTTTACTTCAGTGCTGTGTTAACGAAATGATTTTTTCCTGTATTTTCTCCCGTTAAAATCAAAATTTTTTCACCATGAACTTCAAGAATGATAATTGACCTACAAGTTCATCGCATACACTAAACTCTCGTTCCAACGGCATTATATAATGACACACGCGTTCGAACGGCACGTTTGGTTTTATATTTCCGCAAGACTATTATTATCGGAGATTAGTTTGCAGCAACAGCTCATCAATATTATAGTGCATAGTTTTGAAAACTCAAATAAACCCTTAAAATAACCCGTGTATAGGGCATTAGACCATGAAAGTGTAAAGAAAAAATCATCTTCGTTTGTACTTTTTGGTTTCTCATTGATACACCCTGTATAAAATCCACCCGTTTATAACGGCACACTCAGATACCCGAGACCGTAATAACGGGAGTCTACTGTGAGAGGTATCAAAGAACAACAGCCACCCGTTATTTCTATTTGAAGCCATATAATTTAATGTTTGTGTACAAAACCCGCTTCTTTAATGATAGGGAGTAGCTCTGACGAAAGTGACCTTTACTTACCATTATGGCCCATTATCGAAAAATAAGGGCTCTGTACCCAAATAAATACCTACTGCTACTATCGTTCGTTTATGTTAACCAGTGATCAGATCGTCTGGAAGACCTAAGATTGGGTTTTCAGTTTTAGCTATAAATACCATAATCTAACCCACCGTCAGATTACAGGAATAATGAGTATTTATTTTTAAAATTGAAATCATTTCCTCGTTTTTCTTTGGCTTCAATTTCGCTTTCATACATTCAGTTCATCCCCAGGGCATCTTCGTAAAATTTGTAAATATTCTATTCTCTCTCCCTTCGTGATTTGCGTAGGAGTTTTTTTTTTTCTTTCTCTCTTTCTTTCTTTGATTTTCTTGTTTTGTTTTGGGTTTGTTTTTTGTTTGTTTGTTTTTTCTATACATGAAAACGAAAACCCGGGAACCATGACAGAGATATGATCTGTTTTTCAATACTTCAGGTATCGTTGTACGACCCCAAAATATTGCAGCGATAAATGAACGGGGTCATTATAACATAGAATAAATACTCTATGCCTCTCTTCGTCTTGCAGCTGCACTCGCAATCAGGGTCATTCTCATTATTTCAAAATACAGAATGTCGTTGTTGAGCCTCAACATAACAAGATGGAACGGTTTAATGATTTGTATCATATCTGACTGCTACTTTACACGCATGATAAAATATCGTGCATATGTGTTTATTCTCATACACATGGCTCTTTTAACTAAAATGTGCACAGTATAGTACTCTTATTTCGGATACTATGTCATTATTTATTTCAGAAATTTAAAATTACAAAATTTATTACGGAAAATATTCGAAAAAGAGCGCTATATAGCTAATCTACTCTAGACGGGATAGCGCTAAACGGGGTAACTATAACATTTGTAAATATTCTATCCTCTCTGCCTTCGACTTCGTGGTTTGCGTAGGAGTTTTTTTACTTGACAAAAACCAGGAAAGGATGACAAAATAAAGAATTTTTTTAAAAAGGTTCAACAAGCTATGTTACTGTTCTCCAACATTTCCTTCAGATCCCGAGTGAGGGACCAGTATTCGTCAACCTTTCAAAATTATAATATCAATTACTCGCTTTTTTCCTTTTCGTCTATTTTTATATTTACAGTAAACTCTCGTTCTAACGGTACTATTCAATGACACACGCGTTGTAACGGTACTTTTATTTGGTGTAGTGAAGGTTGTCGTTATAACGAGTCTTCTGTATTTACAACGAACAACCACCTGCTGTGTGCGATCTTATATAGCTTGTATGAAATATTGTCAAAATAACAGCTCAGAGCTAAGAATTTAAACCAAAACCAGATTTTAAAAAAGACATTTGAGACAATAGATAAACGTTTTGTTATTCATTCAATAAATTCAATTTTACATCGACGTGACATTTAATTCGATTCATTCAGAAGTCTTTTTGCTAGGTCAGGGCACACACAGGAGATATATCTATTGAATGAAGAAAGAAGCAATGCCAGTTCATTCTAACAACACTAGAATCAACAAGTGAAACAAGCTATTCCGATTACAGTAATACGTTCCTGAAAAAATGCGGCTGTAAACCGGGTCATTTTAACATAGCATAAATAGCATGTCCAGAATACCTCTTTTAGTCTTATTGTTGCGCTCTCAGTCAGGGTAATTTTCTATAATTTTCCTTGTCACTACCTTCGTCCGTTACGCTAAATAAATTTGTCAAAAACCAACCAATCACGGGAGAGAGTTAGATTTTGGAATGCAGAAATTTTGATGTGAAACTGATTTTCAGTTTTTAGTTCACGATACGGAATTATAAGTTTGTTTTAAAAAAATAATAATAAAAGTTTGTTTTTTTTAAAATATGATTTAGGATTTGGTTTAGCAAACCAGAATATATCTTTATGAAAATCTATTTCTTTTTTTACTATACATTAAAGTATTAGTTGTGCTATTACTATAAATTGAATTATTACTTATTTCATTATTATACACAAAGGAAATTAAAATATTACTTATATTAACCAAAGAATTTCAATTAATTTTTTTAATAGGGTTGACCGTGGGCTTGAGTGAGAATGAGAGATTAAATATTGGGGTAGATTCATGTACAGTGACGTCCCCTGTAACATAGCTATGTGTCCACACCACACAATTTACCCAGAAGTTCTTCATGAATTACAATGCTATTTTGTGAAAGGGTGGACCTTAGGCTTAGGAAGAAGTAATTAAATTTTGGATTAAATTCACGTAGGATTACCTCCCCTGTATCGTAGCCTACACCATACAATATGCCCCAAAGTTCTCCATGAATTTCAATGAAATTTTGTGGAAGTTTGGTTGACAGGCTATAGATGAAATGTTTACATTTGAGGGCAGACCCAATGATTTTTTTCACACTTGCCACCCCCTGTATCGTAGCTGATTTTCGTTCAGATTTTAGTGACAATCATGTTGGCATAGTTATGCACTCTGATTGCTTTCGAGTTTGTTTTCATCTATCGAATGGATTTTTAAATTTTCCAATGTCCATTTGTAACATCACTCTGTATCTTCTCTCTTTTCTTAAAATTTCTTACCTGCCTAACGAAATAAATTGTCAAAAATAAGGGTTACCACTGTTTGATTAACACCAAGCATCAATTATCCTTTGTAGCTGAGCCAAGTGTTTGTTTTGCTACAATGAATTTTATAGTAACACCTGAAGTCCTCTACTCGTCATGTGTTACGATATTTATGATAAGTTCAGAGTTGTATACATTTCATTCATTCATCAATTCCTCCATTCATTTATTCGTCCGCCATTTTGTTATTCTTTTCCTTCTTTCTATCATCCTGGATTGTGACGTAAATTCTCCAAATCTTTACTTTTCAAAGATTTACTTCATTGTCTTTTATTCTTTCCTTTTCTTTTCTCATTTAAAATGCCATCATTATCTAATTTGCTAATGGGATTATTTTTTTCTGAAAGGAAAAATAGTGTCACCATCATTAAAATGCGCCTTCAGTGGTTTCCTAACTCACTTCGTCGCGGAACCCATGAATCCATACCTATATTTTACGGACATTCCCTGGTACTTATTTCATTAAAACATTGAGCGAAACAAAAATTGTTTAAGGGGAATAACTTATTCATAGAAAAAGAAAGCATCATGAATAAAACATCAAAATGAAAATAAAAAAACATGTTTTTTGATAGCCAATTAATTTTTTTAAAATGTGAAAAAAATTATCAATGCGAAGCATGTCGCTTCTCGGACTCCAATTTTATTGAATTTAATTAAGATACCCCATCTCGCAGAACCCTTTTTTGTTGTTTTCTTTTTTTTTTTTTTTTTTTTTTTTCCTTTTTTTCACGAAACCCCTTTCGGGAAACCCTGGCCCCGATTAACAACTTTCACAGGGGAAGTAACCTAATTTTTCGAAGCCGTACGATGGACCTAAAGTAAGGGTCCAGTTTAGCATCATGATTACACTCAAGTAGAACCTCCTAAGACCTAAAGAAGATAATTTTTTCTGAAAACTGACTAATTTCCGGAGGAGACGAATGTTTTCTGGATTGAAAACAGAAAAAAAAGACGCGAGAAAAAAAAACTTTTATCTCAATTCTGCCTGTCGTGAATTTTTGAAGAAGGGGGGGAAAAAAAGCAAAAACAAAGATTTGAGTGAATGAGAAAAAGACGTACGTCTTTTTGTCTTGTCTGTTGTTGTTGTGACTGTAGTAGTAGTAGAAGTCTTTCATTCATTGTATTGATTTACTACTTATAACAAAGAAGATCGATATGTCTATAATGTACGCCCCCACAGTCCTCTCTTAGTACTTCTACAAGACTCATCATTTTGATTTCAACAATTGGAATAGATAAAATGAAAGAAATTTTAGGGACCTATATTTGATAATCCAACTATAATTGAAGAAGTGTTCGTGTGCATGGTTATTACTTAACAACTACTGGCCATTGTACGTAGTTAATATTCGCCAGATATATTAGTTAGTACAGAAGGCAATGTAGTGTCAAGTTTGAAGTTTTTTGGATCTCCAGTTCTCGAGAAATAAACAAATAACAATTAAAGTCTTTCTTTGCAGGTTATATAAATTACCCCCCTTGACTTGCACTCTTTAGAATTATCTAAATTAAGATATAATATATCTAAATTGATAACACTGAAGGGAAGTCTTCCAAATACTTTGAAGCTATAAACACTAACAGAAGATTATTTACATGACAATTATGGCAGGCTGCTTCACACACCATAAATTAAGACTTTTCAAGTACAAAAAGAATAAAAACAGTCAGATAAGGACATTTCCTGATATGGAGTCAGATTTCTAATAGATATCTGACAGTCGGTTTTATCACAACAGAAAGTGATCAAGAGAAACAGTTGGTACAGGAAATTCGTATGGTCAGCAACAAATTCAGTCCGGCTTAGCTAGTTTGCCGAGATAAAGTGCTCACAATAGCTCGGGCCAGGCGCAGAAGGTGTAGTTACAAGTAGATAAATGAATGAACTTATACTTTAAAGGGCACCAAAGTTCAGCTTGCCTATGGTGCCAGGAACACCTAGGGCCTGCCCTGATCTCATATTTCCCTACCTATTTGTCATGTCTTTTCATCACTTACAGAACTCATAAAACCTTTTTAAAATATATACATAGGTTGTCCTCACCATGGTCCCCTTGGTATATTGGGATATTAGAAAATACTGAACAATCATATTTCATGTTCATGAGATTACTTTAGTTAGGTAAATTATATTATCATCTTAATTGTAAAAAATATATTATTCTTAGAGGTGTTCTCACTTCACCGTAAGAAGCACTGTCTGTCAGTCCTTGTATTGTTTCTCAGCTATTTCAAGTCAGATTTACTTGAAACTGTGTAGAAAGGTGTCCCTTAATAAGATACTTCCTTCTTATAAAAATCTTCCTCTCAGGGTTACGTGGTCTGACAATAATACCATTTAAACTTTGTTTTAAAATCAATTTTCTGAGCTATTTTATGTCAGATTTACTTGAAACTTGATAGAAAGGTGTTCCTTGATAAGACGCTTCTTACCGGAAATCATTTTTCACAAAGGGTCACGTGATCTGGTAATAATGACCCTTGAACTTTATAGTAGCCACGTCATTGAACTTTTGGTTCTTGTTATTTAAACACTTGATTTAACTTAATAGCTTGATTACACCACCATTCAGTAGATTCAATCTTCAATGAGGACACAGAGAATCTGGTTATTTTTATGCAACTGCTACATACCGAGAACACTCAATACAGCTCTAGAACAATTCAGTACGTGAACCTTGTCTGTTCACTGGACACTATCTTGCGAGACAATGAAAATGGTGAAATTCAGCTCTAGACGGACAGTGATTCACTTCTTATTACTCTGTGTGGTAGCGTATTGACTTACGACTGCCTGGAATTATTTAAAAATCTTAATATCCTGCAGCACCCGTGGGAGCTAACTGCGATGCCCCAGGGGACCACTGCAAACACTTTGAAAATGACTGTCCTAGAACTTATGCTTGACCTGAATGACTATGAATCAACTTTGCAACATTGAAAGCCTAGAAAAGTTAAAAGTACATTACGTTTATCCACCCCACTTGTTGAAAGTGTGTGTATGTGTGGGGGGGGTTCCAGTTTTTCGTTTTTGCAAAAAAATGGCGATGGTGGCAATATAGAGGTATAGCAAACCCTCTTTCCTCTATCTCCTACACACCAGTCTCCTGACCCCCCCCCGTCCAACATACACGTAAACCGATGACGACTCCTACCATCATAACCATTTTTGGGGTTTGGAAACACTCAAAAATGTTTCTCATATAAATTAATGGTGATTGCCTCTTCTCTTTGCGCCATTTCAGATTATAAAAGTTTTTTTTGTTAAGAATGCTGTACTTTTCGATAACAGTAAACCTGTAATTTGTTTCTTGCTAAAAAGAGATTCTTTAAAAAGGCTGTCATTACAGCCTGAGGAACATTTTAATAGATACGTATTCAGAGTAACAGATTCAATTACTTGTCTATTAAATCCAATGCATTGACTATAAATAACCTTTTGTGGTTAATGGTTCTCTTATAATGAACGTCAAATGTCAAATTACTTCTGCAAATTGGTATAAGATTGGTAGCACTAGGCCAATAGTTAGAGAACTGGCCCAGGAGGCTACAAGGTCTGCAGTTCAATTTGCAGTGAGAAGCTGTGGGTCAAGGCTCCTTCAAACACATGAGGCATGTTACCATTAATGATGATCTTATTTCAATGAGTGTTTTAGACAGGTACATAGAGCTGATGAAAATGTAAAGGAAATTTCAACTACCAAAAAAGAATATGGTACAAATCCATGTAATATACTAAAAAGTCTGATTTTGTTCATCTGTATGTGACCTCTGAAGCCTGATCATTTCATCACCTACCATTTCTAAATTTTATGCTCTTACTTACTTAATGGTTAGACACTGTAGATTTGTAATAATGCAGCTCAATGTAACGCAAAATTGTTTATAACATGGTTTGAGCATGGACCCTAATTTGGAAAAAAAATTTTTTTAAAAAGCATCAAAATCATTGGCCATTTAAATGGCTAAAAATAGTTAGATCAGCTAAAAATGACTTGAAATAGCTAAAAATCAGGGATAACAATGGTGCTAAAAGTTCCAAGAACATTATACTCTTGACTCTTTTTTTTTTTCTTTTTTTTTTTTCCCCCCCTCTCACTTCCTCCTCTCTCATTAATCGGCCCTCAGTTGACACTCACTACTTATGTATCTAAGCTTTGTCAATGTAACCTTCTGGCATTCTGTCACAATTTTTTAAAACTGTTATATTTCTTTCTGTCTTCCTGTCAGACTAACTTCCCCCTCTCCCACCTCAATGGGTTTTTTTTCTCCATTTCTGCCTGAAGGTTCAGCTTTTAAGAAATCCATTCCCCATTCCTGGTTCTGCAATAAATGACACTGATAGATCATCTTATATAACTTTGCACCTATTTTCACTCGCTGTCAGGAAATGACACCATGTCTTCTTCATGCAGCTCAGAAGAAAACTTATATCAAGATTTGTAAAAAAAAAATTGAAAATTCATTATGATGCAGACTCACTTAAAACATGTTAGAGAATAATGGACCCTGTCGTCCAGGTTATGACAGATCTTGAGTGTATAAATAAAACCATTTACACCTAAGTCGTCACTTGCATCTGGATTACATCCTGGTATTATGGATGCAACTCAATCTGAGCTGCAGTCGATCATTATGAAGTGAAGTAATATATACACACTGCACAAGATAAGATTCTATGTCACATATATATATATATATTACCCAAACTTCTATATTGTACTTAAATTCTTGCTTTTCACTCACTGAAGGAAAAGAGAATAAATGTCATACATTATATTTCTTTCAAGTCCCTAGCTCAACCCAGCAAGTTATCTCCTTTTTTATTTCCCCCTTTTTCACCTCCTCTGTCTAGAGAACTTGAAATAAACATGATGTTTCCACTGAGTTTTTTTTAGTAAGTTAACAGTAACATGATAGAAAATTTTGTCATTTGCTGTTGAGCCATAGATATTGCCATGACTAAATTCCAGTCATCCATAGTTAATAGGTTTGAAGTTCTTACGGGTACATATCTGTAATTAGACATTAGTCAGTCAGGCATAACTTGACATATAACTGTATCTTTGAACAATAATTATGTATCTATACTTCACATAAATGAATCACTGTTGCAGAACTAATTATCTAAAAAAAGTAGACCTTTTATCTAAAATTATCTTCTTTTCTTTTTTTTTTTTAATGTAAAAGCATAAGATTTGGGTGTTGTTGGTCCAAAATGACTCTAGGGACACGAAAAAGCACTTTTTTGAAAAAAACAAAAAATGCATTTTAGATTGTGCTTAGTGGTATACTCATGCAAATTTTCAAGGTTGTAGCCCTAAACATGTGACCAAGAGCTCCTTTAGAGACTCACAGAGAAAAATCTGTTAGCCCACTTCGCTGGTTGGTCGATTGAAACCATCGTGATTCAATGTATGTAATAGTTATTTTCAGATTTATGTCTATGTCCCAAACTGGCGTGACTTTGTGATTTGTCCCACTAAATATAGACAGTAGAATGATGACATTCTGTCACCATGCTTCAATGGACATCCCATCCCCTCATTCTGAACACTCCCCATTTATGACACCCACCTGAAGATATTGGGTATATCAACCAAAACGTTTTGTTTTTTCTTCCAAAAGATGAACAAAGATGAGGATAAAAATCTGAAAAAATCCATACGTATTGATGATTCCTCATCTAAAAAATTCTAACAGAAATAATTATATAGGTTTATACTTCCTGAGAAATTGAGTTGTATGTATTTTATACATTTAATTACCCTATCCTGTCAGTAAAATTAGCATTAATTCCTAATAATCCATTTCTTCTCGATTTTTAATCCATTTCTTTAGTAAATGCTTATCTATTGTACACATGATAGCCCTATGATGTCTCTAACACTTGCATTAATTCATGTGTGATAATTCTGTACATAAAATGGTGGTCACTTAGGTCACGAAAGACGTTATCACCATTATCAAATAATTGACGTGCAGCCGTCAGCGATAAAAACCAGACAATTCACCTGTGTGAATGAATGATCTTTCCTGATTCTGATTAATTGCCTCTGGTTGGTCATTTCGTTGTCATAGCTGATCGTTGTTTGACACTAAAGAAAATAGGAGATAATGCAAATCTCCAAGATATTTAAATCATATGTTCGTAAAGCATTTTAATATCTGCTGAACATTCTCCAAACTGAATGTACCTGATTTATAGTCATTGATTGACAACACTCAATCATCATAATAATTTTCAACATCTTCCTCACCTCCTATTTAAGCCTGTGCAAAGATGGTAGTAAAAAATGAAATGTTGATAGAATATGAAAACTGCAAGCATTCGCTGAGAGAGGGAGCATACCTCTGCCAATACTGTACACTCACTAAAAACTGTGTGAAAAAATGTAATATTGAAAAACAAGGGAGAGAACTTAGTGTACAAATATGGATTTACTTTCCTTGAAATTCAAATTTAGCCATTTTGTTTGTTTACTGTTTTTTGGGGGGGTGGGTTAACCTCTTTCCCTAAAGAACCATCAGATATCTCCTAATTGAAAACATTCCTGGATCCGTCCCCAAATTCAATCACTTCTTCCATACCCCATAGCTTACCCTTCATTGTAATTCATTGAGAACAGTTGGAGATATTGTGTGGATGGATAGACAGACAGACAGACACAAGTGAATACCTATACCTCTTGCAACCTCAAAGTAAATAAGTGTATAAAATGTTAAAAATAACACTAAACAGTAAACCTAATAGTCCTCACTGTAATTCGAGAATTCTGTGTGTATGCATGTATGTGTGTGTGTGTGTGTGTGTGTGTGCACCAATGTAACTTGACAACTGACCATTGTACAAAGTTGATATTCACCAGGTATGTGAGTCAGTGCTCCGGATGTAATGGTGTCAAGTTGTGAGTAGTTTGGATCAGTGGTTCTCACTGGGGGGGGGGGGTGCTCAATTTACAGTAAAATTCTTCTTGAAACAGATACAGTTTTTTGCCAGAAAAAATACATCACCAGTGTTCACAAGTATGTTATAGATTCAAAATGTTCAATATGGATAGTGAGAAAGAGAGAGAATTAGTTTGTTTTTTTTCTTCTGATCAAGATTGAATAAAATTTTTGTAAGATTACGCAACATTTTTGAAAAAGTTTTATTATTACCATTAACAACATTATTTCTGTTTTGATTGTTGCTATCAACGACATCACTCCAAACATGCACCTTTTGAACGGGCATGCCCCAGTGAATAATCTATTCAAAACATAATGTATATATCTTATATCAACAAGTATAGGAACTTCTCAAAGTGATAACATTCTTCTGCAGTCAAACCTAATTTTTCAGAAATTTGATGAAGAGATACATACAATAAATTTGGAACACAAGTTGTTTTCAGTTATCTGTATTTTGTGCTAAAGGGTCCCCCTTCAACTCTTCACAATATCCGTATCAATTACCAAAGGGTCCACCCTTTACTTTTAACATGGGATGTAGGCCCCCATCATTCTGGCCTACATCAAGATTAACTTGGTTTTTTCCCAGTACTGCCATTACAAACGATCCTCCAAGATTTCTAATCTTTCATGGGTAATCTTATCTTTCCTTATCCACTTTCAATACAGATTTTAAGACTTTAATCTACCACTCTGGGCTCGAGCCACTCTCATTGTCCAGTACATTTTAAATCTTCTATCATTAGTTCATGAATGTGTCACTAGATTTTGATTCAGTTTCAAACTGTGGTTTATAAACTGACTCCATAAACTGGATACGTATAAACCTTTAGCCATTTTGGGAGGACCGTATCTTTAAAAACTTGAAACGACATTAGGGCAAACAGTAAGAAGATGCATGGATTACAAGCCGAGCCCCGGTCAGAATTAGCTCTGTCCGTCTCCATCTCTCTTCTAGGCTCTGTGCTGATCTGCCCAAATGTATAGCATTCCCTTCTATTTCACTTGTTGGTCTCAATTTGATCTCCCATTGATTAGAGGCCACAACTAGAAGAGAGTTGTAATTTAGTCTCCTACTGTTCAGAAGCCACAAAGAGAAGGCAGTCTGTAGCATTATATCTTCGACCAACACTAGATCTTGTAACAACAACTCCCTTAAATCTTTGAAGCTATGCCATAATGGCACACACACACACTCATACAATAAACCAGATGATGACTTCTGTCTGTAACATTTGTCAAGGGAAATAACAATTAAATGCTAATTGTTGAGTAGCCTCCCTTTTTTTCCATTTTTTCTTTGCAAATGCTTAGAAAAAAATTAGGGTTGATACCAGTTGAGCATAAGCAAGAAAATGCAGAGCAAGATAATGTTAATTACCTCTACTTACAACAGATGGATTTAATTACTGTTGCTCGGTTTAAGTTATACATGTGTTTTGACATTTATATGTATCTATCTGGACCTCGCCCAGTTCTAACTGTTCATAGCAGAAACTAGGAATTTTGCACACACGCACACTCTCAAAGAGTAAGGAAATTATTTAAGGAGGAAATCCTCCCTCCCCGAATAGGTTTTTATAGGAAGGTTCAATTTACAATGAAATTTTTTGACGAATTGGTCCCCCAGTTTATGTCTGTTGTGAATGCTAGTTTTTTTTAAAATATTTTTTCTAAGTATAGTGCAATTGCAAAATTATTTAAATACTGCCATCATTTTTTGATGACATGGGTAAACTTGTATATATATATATATATATATATATATATATATGTGTGTGTGTATTCACACATTCAAGTGCTTTTGTAAGATGCAAGTATAACAATAAGTTTCAGAGCAACGAAAATGTGTGTATTTTTTTTATTCTTCCGTTCAATTAATTTTATCAAAGACAAAAATATACTGACCATCCGCTCTGTATTCTTTTGGCTGGTCTGCTCAAAGAAATAGGCTTCCATTATCTTTCTTGTCAGTCTTAATTAGCCCTACCTCTGAGCAGAAGCCCTGAAGGAAAGACAGTCTCCAGCATTAAAAGTTCCATCCTACTCTTTATGTTGTAACATTGTCATCAATAGCCATCGCAAGTGCACGACTGGACTAAGTCCTTTCAATCCATGCCGACCGTGACTGTGCTAACTTCTGCCATGTCTTACCAGCAAACTTTTTATCTATCTTATGTCTGGTCTTCTCCTACTGCATTAGGTTATAAAGCCTGATTTGGAAAGTCGGGGATGCGGGGGTTAAACGCCCATTTTGCACCCCATCCACCCTTCACAAGTACCCATGATTGTAAAGCAGCTATTTTAGCCGCTACCTTATCTTGCATCTCATTTTTAACAGTCTCTAGCTGCGATCAATATTCAGGATTGGAACTCAGCCGTCGGTATATTCGGCCAGCTCTTGCAACTACTAGATGGCTTCTCTTCAGATTCATCAAGGTTGTTGATACTTTGCTGCTAACTTCAAAAATTTTAAATTTACTGATCCAGCTCAGGGGTTCCCGTCCTTTTCAAGGTTATCCCCGATTTTCACTAGTTTTCCCCACTTCAAGTTGCAACGAAGAATAATTTCAAATAATCATTCCATTTTGCTTATGATTTGACAATGATAATAATGAATATAATCATTAGGTGTTGGTGAAAAGTGATGTTGAGATAAAACCAGTGATGGAAATAGGTTTGGGGAAATAGATATACAGTGAGATTATATCCAAGATTTATCCTCGGGATCATGGGGATGAGCAAAATGAACCCTTGTAGCTGTTGTTCTGTAAGCCGCCGTGGGTAACTTGACAAAAAAATAACTAATGATAAACATTTCTCTCAGTAGATATTGAGCATATTAAAAACCTGGAAATTGAGAAGTAGATATGCACTGTACCCCCCCTCACTTTGGTGCACCACCCAAATCCCCTCCACTGGGTAAAACCTCTTAATTTGATCTTCTGAGTTTATTACAGTATAGGCTTGCATTCTCTTAGCCAAGTCAGGACTTTTTTATGTAAATCTCATAACAACTCGTCATTAAAGTCAATAATCGATCAACCGTAGCGTCAAGATTTGAAGTCGCATAAAAAAAAATTCCATCAGAGAATAAATTCTTTTTCTGATAACAGTGGCATTTTCTAAAGAAAAACAAATAAACTCATGAAAATGAGGCTCACAAAAGCATTCCTTCAGAGAATGAAAAAAACATTTTTAGAAGGATGTCTAGTGGAGTTCTGACATTTTCCCAGGCTGTAGACAAAACAGTATGGTCAGGAACACAGAAACAAATACATGAACAAATGTGCATGTATAAAAAAAATGAAAAAGGATCGAATGCTTCACCATCTTTGATGGCTACGGTTGCTCGACAATAAAGATATGCTATGATCTTCTTGCCTTCTGTTGAAACCAACTGCTCACCATGGTCTTGAGAGGGTGAAGATTGGGTTTAGATGTTGACTTAATTTTTTCATCGAGAAACCCAAACTCTTCCAACTTAAAATAAACAACGAACAGGGACGTAGCTGAAGATTTGGGGGTCAGTGGAGCCTGTCTCCTTTAGGGGCCCCACCCTCCAACACTGAGTGCAGTTCCCGGGACTACAGACCCCTGAGGCTTCACAAAACTGTTACTGGGGTCTGTGGATTTGCCAAGTAGGCAGTCCTTTCAAAAGCAGTGACGTAAGAGATTTGAGGAGCCCACTCTAACGTTTCGTGACATTTGTTATTGTATAATGTTAGTAGATTCGTTATTGCATGATAATAGTAGAGATGCAGTTGTAGGTTCGTAAAGCTATTGGGGGTGGCGATTTAAAACTCCCCACTTCCTCCTTCAGCAAATGTTGTTTTTTTTTTCACCATTGAAATAATTATTTTCTGCTTAATTTCTCAATGTATTCATTGTGACTCAATGCACATATGCATCTCGTATGGCATGTTGGGAACAGCCTCTACCGCACATGTGCGTACATAACACGGTTTTATCTTAGGCCATACCAATGGATACGGCTACACACTAGACTTAGTTTCTGCCCCGTAGCATTGAACAGAGGACATGCTTACTTCGTTTGCTATCCAAGATAGCAGTGAATATATCTAATTATAGGAGGAGGAGGGGGGAACCTCGAGGAATTCCCTTCGATCTAACTACATCAATAATAATTTATCAATCATCGTCATTATCATTCAAATAAAAGATATTCAATGTTTTACTTGAAATGATACTAGAAGAAGTAAAATTTCTCTTTCCACTTGGAAGAAAACAGATTACCCAGATTTTACCCGGGGACGCGTTCTTGAAGGCGACCCAAAAATAAATATATCATACATAAAAGTGTTGTAAGTTTTCTTCTAATAGATATTTTAATTTATCATTTTAACAAATGGAATAAACAAATAATACTACCTGAACTGCCAAAGGAAAGAGAGGGGAAAAAATGAGTAAATTTCAAATCCATCGGCGTAAAATTAGGGCAGATTGTACATTAAGTTTAAAAGTAAAGATTGGGAGGGGGGTTATGTTGGAATGACTTCTTTGTCGTCATATTCACCACCGGTGGTCACATTTTACATTTCACTACTTCCCTCTAAGTAATCCCCACCCCTTTGAGATTCGCGGATCAGGTGATGCTACGTCTTGAATCGGCAGATATTTGGCTTTCTTCTGTCGACAAAGCACTTAGAACGAGAACTCCCCCTCCCGAAACTCTCTGACGAGGTGGTGTGATCAAGCAAAGGAAGGTGTGGCCTGACTCATTCAAGGATCCTTTCTGGACAGCTCGCTGTTGAAACCATTGTTTGTAGTGTTGTTGCTAAATTTATTTTAAGGTTTACATCTAAAATTTAGTCAGAAAATATCCCAAAACATCTAGATTCTCCAGATAATAATGATAATAATAATTAACATATATAAAACGTATATGTGTATCCATATATATATATATATATATATATATATATATATATATATAATGTTTGTAACACTTTTCGACTAGAGCACAGATACTGAACTCTGATCCTAGGGGCCGGGGAGCAACAGTTTGATCCGAGGCATAAGTGCCGATATCTATGAAAATCCTGTCATATTTGATGGGTATTATCCAGGAAATATATTTCATATCATTAATATACAATTACTATTAGGAGTTGAATGCGACTTCAGTCGTCAACATATATTTTATAGAAATGTCATGAATATTATTTGAAAATATTTATCATATTAAAACTTTTTTTTATTTCTATGAATTTAATTAAAAGATATCGCTAATTTTATGTAAGAAAACATTCAGTTGCAATTTCCGACCTCTATACACATCCAAAAATATCTAGATCTAGATATCTGGATGCTTGGTCTCAATATCAAATGTCCCCCCACCTCCACCCAGAGAGCACACCTCCTCTCCCTGCATTTTGTTCACTAATGTAAATAAACACTGCAGATTCATTTCAAGAGAGACGGAGAACTGTTTTGGACCTCTTTTAATTAGTTAGTTTGTTTTTTTTTTAATCTGGAAGAGA
This sequence comes from Thysanoteuthis rhombus, assembly GCA_963457665.1. Lineage (NCBI taxonomy): Eukaryota > Metazoa > Mollusca > Cephalopoda > Oegopsida > Thysanoteuthidae > Thysanoteuthis > Thysanoteuthis major. Next base: position 22,532,221 of record OY735226.1, read on the forward strand.
TCCAACAATTTTTTTTAGTTGGACAACAGCTCACCCAGCTCACCAAGTGAGATATCTTTGCAAGTTTTTGAACTGCGAGTAGATCGAGGAACCGTGTTTTCGTTTCTGAATTTATAAGGAAAATGCCTTCTTGGTCCTTCTTTTTCTGGTGGAAAACAGGTGTGTATCTTTTTGTGCATAGATACTTGTTTGCGGATTTTTTTTTTTCCTGTACACATCTATATGATTTTATCTGTTACAGTTTGTAAAATTAGTAAATTCGTGAAATCCTTGAACATTTCGGTAATTTCATAAGATCCCTAGTTTCACAGGCTTTGTAATGGTTGATAGACTTGTGATGCTGACCATAACTGTAATGATTTCGATACCCACTAGGTGCCCCATTACTGTGGCCTTGTGTCAGACTACACTATAAATGCTGAAGCGGAATGTACTTGATGATTACTGAGCTGAGTTTGACACAACGCTACACGTTAGTGAGGCACCCAGTGAAGATCGATCTCATCACAGTCTACTGCTGATCAGGATAACAAGAGCTATTGCATTACTAAGCTGATTTTGAAGCTAGAGTTTTCGTGAAATCAAAGAAATCTTCAGGGATTATGCGAAATCGCTAGATTCACCATCTTACTGTAACATACGAGATTGGAAGAAGCGTTTTGGGGTTAAGTGCGTTTGGAAAGGAAGAGATATACTTGAAAATATATGTTGTGTATTATAAATGTTTTTCATCATTAGGCTACGGACTTATTGATCTACCATACCTACACGCTATCCCTAACACTGGATTTTTAATTTACAGAAAGCAAGGTTACTTCAATTTTCATAGTCATGCAGTAGAACTTGGGTAAAAGTACTCTACACCCCAAAAGTTCATATTCACTGCCTGCCCCTCCTCTGTCTGGCATAGATGTCTGGTATCTCCCTTTTGTGCAGCCGCGTGAAATAATTTGACACACATATATTTACATGTTTAAATTCTTGGTTATGTAGGTGCACTTTAAATATGATTAAAGATTAGATTTACGAGTAAAAGCCGGAAACCGTATTGGGAAAAAAAAATTCAGAGGATTTTTTTGTACTTTCCACAAAATTACATCGTTACTTTTCCCGGAATGTGTCAGTAATTTTGAAAAAAAATTAAATTCCAGAGGAGGGGGTTCTGTTTAGGATGTAAGTATAATGCTAAGCTGGGAATTTATTTTCCGACATTTTTTCGAAAATATGGCTTACATGAATTATCTACCCTTTGGTCCGATTTTATTTCATATGAATTCTTTTATTTATTTTAATTTCTGTATGAAACATCATGCAGCATGCGCCATTTTTACCATAGGGTCTAGGCAGGTCTGAAATCTTAATGCTCAGACGAAAAGTAAGAGAATTCGTACAAAATGAAATTGGACAAAATAGACGATATTTCTTGTAAGCCATTTTTCTCTCCGTACTTCCGTAAAATTGGCTATAAGTGCCCTGTTTAGCATTATAGTTATATCATTGATAAAAACATTTCCTCCCCTTCGTAAAACCTTTTAAAATTTTGTTCAAAACCGACTCCTTTCCACTACCAATGATAACGAAGGCCCTATTGATTGAAAGCACAAAAAATTTTCCGAGAAAATGCTTTTTTTTACTACTTTTTTCGGCATCATCTTATTTCAATCTTAACCGATTATTTGTATAATCAGTTGCAATTTTTTTATGAAAAGCTTTTATGTGTGAATGTACTAATCTTTGCCTTGATTTGCAGTCTGGCAAAAAAATTTCGTAACAGCTTATTAATGAAAGAGGCCGTTCTTGAAAATATCCAAACATTAAAAAAAAAAGCCAAACTAGGGAAATCGTGTCTTAGTCCATTCAAAGTACTCCCCCTTAGGACCATACACTTATCCCAGCGTACCTTCCAACTATTCAAATAGTCTGCTTTCGGGATTCCCATCAGTTTCCTCATTGGGTTCTCCATAAATTCGTCCACAGCCTGAGATCTCATTCAGTATACTTGAAAATTATTTTACTTTGCATTTTCTTGTTTATATTTAACCAGAATGAACCCTGGATTTTTTACACATCTGCAAAAAAAAAACAAAAAAAAATGAGGGAGATTATTCCCTAATAAGCATTGAATACTTATCTCCCTTGAAAAATGTTACAGACTAACAAAAATAGCCAGTTACGTGGCATATTATATAAGTAGATTTTTGCATTGGTTGCTCATACCCACCTGATACCATTTTCTTTATCACCATCGTGATTTTGGTATATGTTCAGTTATTTATTTTTTGAATTCTTGTATTCTCCAATATTACTATTATATCAAGTGGCATTGTGAGATGTCTAGGGTCAATGAATTCCCCCACCCCAGGTCACTGCTACACCCCAGTTTCAGATAATCAATGGAGTGGATGCTTCTTGCAAATGACTGTTCCATTGCTGCCCTGACCAATACCCCCACCCCCCACCCACAAGCCATCTCTCCCTTACCTGACAGGTAGAGTAGCATCTCGGGGAACTGATCCGCCATATTTTCTGTTGTGACATAATCTTAATCCTATTAAAATCAATAAATCCCCAATTAGAGCCTCAGCCAATATCTAAAGCTGTACTCAACAATGGTTACATGATGAAAGACAGACAAGCTAAAGGGTCACGTCTCTTAAAAGACCCCCTCCCCCCACAATGTAGTAAGACGGCCGGTCACGAGGCCCAAGTTTCTGTTGCATGTGTCAGCTTACTGATCTTTGGAAGTCTCGAGTCTGGTCGGAACCTAGACTTGATACTTGCAAGTTTTTATGACCACCCTTTTGGCATGGTGCAAGTCCACCGATGAGATACCTCTACCTTAATCACACGGCTTAGAGTCTGTTCAATTAACTGCTGAGTGCACAGGGAAATTTGTCCTAATGAAGAGTTTTCCACACTCTTCACCCATACTGGGAATCTGAGTCAGACAGGCTAGCCATTGCACTAGCCAAGCGAACTAAAATAAAACATAGAGTAGGGGGAAGATGAATGGCTATATATATATATATATATATATATATATATATATATATATAAATAAATTCAGTAGAGCGTCTATACTTGTTTTTCTGTCATGCTATAGAAACCACCTAAACAGGGATGCAGCACTACCAAATTTGGCGTGCATATTCAATAGACCTTGGGGAAGGTTTCAAAGTAAATAATTTTTGGATTATTTCTCTAAATTTTGGGGGTCTGCAATTATGCTTACTTAGATGATAATAATGATCTGATTTCCTACTATCTATTTATATAATACTAAAAGTATTATTCCATTTCTCTCTGTGACTTAACTAGAATGGTGCCATGCAGCCAGAGGTGTTGTATTAGGGTACCTCTAAAAAAAACCCGCATTGAGCTCCCGTTTACAATTTCTGTAGGTACTAGCTGAAAATTACACCTCGTAGGTGAGTTTTCAAGTAGTGTGTGTATATATTGATATTTATTTATTACCCAGGCTTGGAACCAGCTGTTGTTTTTTTTCTGTCTGAGTAACTTTCTCTTAGATGACTAAAAAGCTCCGACTACCCTGCTATTTACCCATAGCTAGGGCTAGAAGTGGATTCTTGATTCTGCCTCAGTGACACAACTCTTCTGACACCACTTTTCAATTTATCACATTCAGTTTTGTTTTATGAATTTCCTTTAGATTCGTGTTTTTCCCAAGGGTATTAGTGCAAAGTGAATGTAAACAGCCCAGCCAAACCTCAAACTCAGTCTGCCGGTACCATTTTCCAATCAAGTAACCATTACACCATACTGTACCAGCTCCAATTCAAAATGAGTTGGTCAATAGTTAAAAGAAGGCTTCCTCTGTCTATAATAGAAAATGGAACAAAATAAAATTGACCTCTCCAGGATTCAAACCTTTCTCAGTCTCACTGATGTAGTCCGAAGGAAAGCCAGAATAATGTTGAAGTTGGCATTGAACCACCTCAAGGGGGCTAGTTCGGAATCAGAGTTGTCCTCCTAGATTGGTTGCTTTACCCAAGGCTGGGGTAGAAGAGATAGATTCATACTTGAATGTAAACAGACTCAACTGAAGTTTGAACCCGGCTCACTGATTTCATTGTCCATGTTGTTAACTGCTATACCACATGCACCTCCACTCAATAGTTATAAGTTCAATAAAATCAATCAACTGCTTACAATTTCACACTTACTTAATTATAAGCAGTGATAATCCAATGTGTTAAGATCCACCTAATCTAACAAATTGATTCCCATCATTATTGATACTTTATTTTCTTTCGAGGTGGGTTCATATTGTTACAAATCCTGCATTTTGTTTGACAAGAAGCAAAATCATTGCTACATTATTAAGTCAGTACATTGGGTTGAGTTGATCAATCCTGCGGTCTCTGCAACGAGACGAACACCAACCGTGAAAAATTGCTGAGCATTTTCTGTTAAAATACAGAGGAAGTAGCTTATAGTGATCCCTTTGGGATAGTTTTTTAGATGATAATAATGGGCTGATGACATTAAGCAAAGGATTTATAGTGAAAGCTGCTTATTGTAATCACTTCTGCACAGAGTCAGATAACATCAACCAGCTGATAACATTAAGGAAAAGGAGGATGTGGAAACTAGAACAATTTAGATCTATTGTTATAAACAATTTTTCATAATGAAAAAATTATGGATAATTTTCAATTGATTTTAATCAGTGTTTGTGACTGACTGTTTTGACAACATTATCCTTGATTATAATACATGGCTTCCTCTGTACATGATTAAATATATTGTATATCATTGGTTGACCAATTTGGATTTTTAAAAACCAAAAATGAATGTGATTAGCTCAACGATTGACAAGTGGCGTCAAAAGAGTCGGATTGCTATAACAGATTCATCGACTGTAGTATGTGAGTTTTTTTTTTTGTTTTCTTTTCTCATTCAGGTTTAAAAATTCGTAAAAACATTCAATCATACTTCGTTTTTTCACCTCCCTTCCAGCAGAATTGCCACTATATATGTCATCATTCTAATGAATGTAAGGTTTGACATCTTATAATATAAAAGCTGTTCTCACTTTTTTTGTTTATTTGTTTGTGTCATGCAAGAGTAAACAAAGATAGGGTTAAAACAAGGCTCTACTGTGTCTATCTTTTTGCATCTACATCACCACTACCATCGCTGCTGCTTTCTCAGTAGTAGCTCAGAAAACAATTCGCCCAAATGTAGAAATCTCAAATTTTTCCTGTATAAAATTGATATTTTTCTCATTAAAAAGTAAGTGTTTTATTCATCAAATTCATTTGCCCTATTGTTTTGAAATTATTTTTTTAAAAATATGAAGAAATATATTGATGTTATAGAAAATCGACAGAAAAATGAATTTCATGCGTGGTGTGCATTTTATTTATTTTTTTTTTTTTTTAATATATACATTTTTACTAAAATATATATTAATATAATTTATCCATGCATAAATAATCCTATCAGGTACTATGCTAGCTTGTTTAATAAATATTTCTCATAACATCACGAGTTACATGAACAATTAGTATATTAAATATCTCTGATGATAATGATAATAGGAACAATGAATTTTATTAGTGCAATTCATGGAGCAATGGCCATTTGAGAGATATAATAGTGTGACTTTTTCTTTGTTTTTCTGTCCATAATATACAATAAAAGTAAGATAAAATATATACATTGCTGATAAAAATATCTACTACCCACAGTTTGAAACAATTGCCTCTTATACTTGAATGAGTTCAGTCACTTTTTAATGAAAACTCAAATGAAATTAAGAAGATGTAAACATTTATTTACACTATTGACAGCTTTGAAGTTGTGAACTATCAAGTGTTGACTTGAGAGAATGTAAAGTAACCGCTCCTGCTACACAGGAAACATGGGTAGATATTTCTACCAAATGGATCACAGCTTCCAGTATGTGTATATGATATATATATATGTATAAGACATGGATATATATGATCTGACAGAATTATATAAAAAACCTTATTTGAAATAATCTCCCATTATTACACAGTTTATGTATCACTTGGCCTAGACAACATAAATAGAATAAACAATAAAAGAAAATGGAACTGCTGCAGGAATCGAACCTGCGACTGATAGGGTAGCCATTTCAATGTAACATTGCTCTTACCATTGAGCTATACAGTCGCCGGTGATGCAAAGGCCCAAATTACTGTTTCAACTCAAAATCTTCATCTTGTTTATTCTTTGGTCTATATCTGCTCGATTTGTTACTTTCAATGCTCCAGTTACATATTAAGAAATGGATATATATGATCTGACGGAATGATTGCAGCAGCCTCATTTTCTTTAATTATTTATTCTATTTACGTTGTCTAGGCCAAGTGATACATTAACCATGTAATGACGGGAGATCATTCCAAATGAGTTTCTATATAATATGACGCAATTTATCATCACATATGTACACAGGGAAACTTAGATTATCCAAACCTCAATTATGAAATTTCGTACGTCTTTTTGCTTTGTTTAACTGCTATTATTGTCTCTTGTCAAATGTTATTGGGAGAGGATTTCAACCCTTGATATATTCAGGGGGGGCTACACTCCTGCCGAAAAGTGAGTAAAGGTGTCATCTGTTTCTTGCTTTTTATAAGTAATGCACAGACTTAAACATCAATTAACCGAATTTTGGATTATCTGGAAAAGATTTCAAGGTCTTGTAATTGTGTTCAGTATTGCTTCCATTTTTTATGATCGGATCATTCATCCAAGCAAAATACTCTCAACCCATCCCACTCAGATAATCGGGGGTTTTGTGTCTTTGTGTGTGTGTATATATATATATATATATATATATATATATATATATATATAGTGGTACCTCTCTTAATGAGGAAAATCTGTTCCACAAAGCATCACGTTGGGTAAAAATTTGTTGAGTGAATAATCAAACCTATAGGATTTCTGTAATTCATTCCAATAAAAAACATCGGACCCTAAAACGTCAATAATAACCTTGTGGATAATGTTGTAATTACTTTCTAGATAGTGTATAAATGTGAATAAGATAATGAATAATCTTATTACAATGTACTAAATGTCATCTGTCTCAGTCTGTAAATAAGTGCCTAGATAGTAGATATAAATCCAGATAATTATAAATGAAACCTGGATAATTCTGGATGATTTTATTGAATTTTATTAAAAAGAAAAAAATTTCTCACTAATTGAAAATATTTTGCTAGGGGGTGGGGGGGCATTTTGACCTTTTGTTAAGTGAAAATTAGCTTCAAGAGTCCTCCGCTATGAGAAGTAACACTATCTCCAGCAGCAGTCAGCATAAGGGCACTACTTACTGTACAATAACAACTTTTGTTTGATAAATCTCACTCATGACATCATGTGTTTCATGAACAATTATATAATAATGAATATGATAATAATAGTAACCAATTTATGAATGTAATTTACTGAGCAATTGTCATTCAAGAGATAACATACAAAATAAGTGCGAATTATTCTGTACATTAAATGGACCAGATAGATTAAATAGGGTTAGTTCGTCATCAGCAGCAGTTGGAATGGTGGCCATTTTAGAATGAGAAAGGTAACAATTGCCAGATTACAGACAGATCCCAGACTATGCATAGACAAAAACTTATAATAATGATAGTTGATATTATGGATTAGAAAGCGAACTAAAGTAAAAGATATCATAAAAGTAAGCAACAAAAATGGAGATGGGTAGTACATGTAGCAAGAAAGGAAATCACTTGGTGCTAATCAGTTAGTGCCCTCAGGGATAGCAAACTGAAGAAAACCGGACATAAGATAGTAAAAAGAGATATGAAGGTTTGTTGGTAACACATGTCAGAGGTTGTAAGAACTTGGAAGGGCCTTTGTCCAGCAGTGGACCTAAAATGCTGATGATGATATTAATGACATCATTACTATTATTGCACCACTTCCATTATGATGATGTCACTACGATGACGTCAATACATTATCACATCTGAAAAGCAGAAGGAAAAAAAAATCCAGGGTCAACTCCAAAATTTCATCAATTGTTTCTCAACCCATGGCCCACCCTTCCACAAAATGAGAACTTTTGGAGATATTGTGTTGACAAACATGGGTGAAAACATAACCTCTGTCCAACTTTGTTGGCAGAGGTAAGTAAGGTAGAGATCTTAGCATTCTTTGAAAGTTTGTGTATAAGTGTATATGTTTCTCTCGATTCGTGATTGCCTTTGTCAAATGTTAGTGGAAAAGGATTCTTACCCTGGGGGTTACACTCTGCTATGGCTAGCCAAAAAGTGAGCAGAGTTATCATCTGTTTTTGATTTTGGCGATTGTTACATTTTCCATGCTAATTCAGCAGTCATTCTCAGCATTCAATATCATGTGGTTTCTAGTGACTGGTGTCAGTTAAAGGATCATAGTTTTTAATCAAGTAACTAATCCTATCAACTTACCCTAAAAACACTAACTCTTATAATCTTTTATTAAAACCCAATGTACACAGTACTGTGAAAAGGAACACTGAATTTAGCTTGAAATTTACCTTGTTTTCAGGGTTACACAAACCTTGAAGCAAGCTATTTCTTATTCACAAAACTTCATGTTTTCTTCAAGTTATATTTTGATACACATGAGCTTATTGAAGATTGAATCACCCATCCCACTTGTAAATATATCTATTAAAAGGCAATTATCATCTTTTCTGTGTTAAATTCAAAACATTTTCACATTGGATTTTGCTGCACTCTTTGTATAGAGACATCAGAACAGCAAATTTTGAAATTTTCTCTGATCACAGGTTTCATCACTTTTAGCATTATCTGTGAATTCATTTTTACAAAATTTCATTTTCAAATGGAAGCAAAAAACTTGACCATTTAGAAGTATATTTCATTAAATTCAACTACATAGTATGCCTTGGTGCTAAGGTTATATAAGTCAATTACAGAACAGATGAAAGCAGAAAACTTGACCATTTAGAACAATACTTTAATAGATTTTACCACATAGAACATGTTGGCACTAAGATTATATTAGTCAATTATAGACCAAATTAAAGCAGCAAACATGTCATTATCACAATGGGATGAAATAGTTATATAAAATTCTTATGAATTCTTATTACATGATTCATTAATTTTTAACCATTTAACTTAACCACATGAATGTAAATGCAATTGTTATGTATTTTCTAACTTATGGCACAGTGAAAAGAATTCTAATACACAAAGGGTGCCATAGTTTGTTTTTTTTTTTAAAGTTTGAGAACCACTGTTTCGAGCTTGTATTTTGTTCTCCTTTATTATTATTATTTTCATATCTGCAACCACACCACAAGAAAGGGGATCTGTTGAGGGATCTGGTCCCTATATTGATTAGCAAGATAATCTCCACTTAGACATCAGCTTTCTACTCATTGGACCCCGAAGTGTCCATATTTCCCCACATCCTGTTGATGCTGGTTGAATAGTCAAACACTGAGGAGAGACTTCCAGATTAAAAATTGTATAATGTAATGGAAACGCATTGATTAATAATTGATAATAAGCAATTTGTTACAAAATAAAACATAGGATGGAATGATAATGCTGGAGGCTGTCTTTTTGTGCTGGCCTTTGATCATTGGGAAGCTGAATTAAGATTGACTAGAGAAAGATAAGGAGACTCTGTTTATTTGGGCAGAAAAGTCTAGACGGCTTCAGCTGTACCTGTACCCCCAGAAGTTGCCTTCTGAAGACTCATCACATTTTGATAAAACAATGATTCAATACACAACTGGAGTTGAATTCGGTAACACTACTATTTTTAGGTTGATTAGCCAATTTGCTATTGAAATTTATTACATATGATTTAATTTTTGTAAAGCTGTGACATTTCTTTATTTTTGATATGGATTAATTTTGTGATGTTACTTAATATCATTTTTGTTTTGTCTTTAGATTCAGATGAAGATGCTGATGAACAATTTTTGCCAGGTCAAATGGATTCGAAATCCAAGGTAAATGTTTTTTTCATATTATAGACTTGTCGTGAAAATCAACCGAAAAGAGATAATAGTTTGCAATGGTTGATCAAATAAATAATTAACTGGATTGAAGTTGGAATGTAGAACAATTGGAGAGCTAGAAGACCATCATTTGTCAGTGTAGTAGTAATTTGTACTTGGTGTTGCACAAGTCTAGCATACTGGTTACTGTGGTTGCTATGGTCAGTGCTACATATGTTGACTTAAGCCCAACCAACTTAGTCCAATTGCAGATTTGTCCCCTCAAGAGATTAAAACCCATTTGCCAATGACTGAAATTTCAGTCTATGTAACTCTATGGCTCAACAGCAAGTGACGAAAATTTCTATCATGTTATTGTTAGTTCATTAAAGAGAATGCAGAGGATACAAGTCATGTTTGTTTCAAGTTCTCCAGACCGGGGAGGCGAGTAGGAAAAGGTAAAAGAGCAGACACCTTTCTTGTTTGAACTAACAGCTTGGTGAAAGAAACGTAATGGATAACATTTATTCCTTTCTCTTCAGAAAGGCAAGGAAGACAATGTACAATATGAACATTTGAGTAAATATGTATGTGTTGTGATATCTTATGTTGTACAGTGCTTATAATTTTCTCTACCCTATAATTGACTTATGCCTAGGTCAAGTGGCATTCGTACAACTAGAACATAATCCAGACACAAGTGCAAGTCGATGAATGTCTGTATTTGATGAAAGCTGTGTTAATTGCTTGAAATGTGAAACATTCAAACCTGGTTAGGAGCTCACAACCAAAAACAAGTGATAGCTACAGCATCTGATCCATATTTTGTAAACAGACACCCACGTTTTTTTTGTTTATTTTTTTCTATTATTCATGTATTCAATAAAAGAAATTTTAGAACTGTGAAGCATATAGTCTTCTCCTTTCACCCACCTCGTCTCTCGGCTCATTTGTTCGTCTAGGTAGCTCATCTGATCATTAGTGAACGAAATAGCACAAATCTCCCCCAAAGCCATACGCCAAATGAAAAGAAATTATCACCAAACAAGGGACAGAACTTTGAATGTATGAATATCGTGTTAATTTTCTTGAAACTTAAATTAAGCTTTTTTTTATTGCCTGATCACTTTCAACCTTTTTTCCTGTAGAAAATGAAAAATATCTTTCAATCAAAAACGAGTTCCTGGATCTACCATGATATTTAATCGCTTCTTCACTCTCAAAAAATTTAATTGAAAACTTTTGGAGATATCCTGTAAACGAATAATGTGACACAAGTGAATACATATACCTCTTTTAACTCCGCTGACAGGTAATTTATTACGCAAAGCAACAAAACCTCTTTTTTTTCCTTCACTCTACAGCCATGCATCCTGGTTACGTTTCGGTTGTATGGATGCAACTCTATCTGGGCATAGGTTGATCAATGTAGCCGGAAGTGAAATATACACAAACTACACAACTTGGGATATTATGAGAGATACATATTTACCTAAACTTCTGTGTTTACATATGTCTCCCTTGCCTTCCTGAAGTGAAAGGAACAAATGTCATCCATTAGGTTTCTTCCACTTGAGTCATTAGCTCAACCAAGGAAAGTGTCAGCTCTTTCACCTTCTCATTCTCACCTTCATCGATTGGAGAACTTGAAATGAACATGATGTATACTCTTTTTTTCGTCATTCACAGTTGAGCTTAGAGAATGAATGAAATCCCCATCATCTGTAGTTGGTAGGTTTATAGCTCTTGGAAATGTATCTGTGATCAGGTGTATGTCAGCTTTTCTTTCTCTGTCTTTCTCTCATTTGCATGTCACAGTAGCTTATCTGATCATCAGTGAATTAGAAGGCATTCAGAGAGTACATACCTATTCCAATGTCATAGGTAGAGCATCTGTCTTTTTAGAGACACTCCCAATGAAGTATGACAACCAGAGACAAAACACCGGTTTTTATTCCGTGTATCTGCTTCGCAATCCTTGCAAGTCTCAAGTCTGGTCGACACCAGAACTCTATACCTATAAGGTTTTATGATCAACCCCAGTGTGAGGCAGACACGCCAACCATTACCCTATCTGAGTGGTTTGCCAATGCCATACACTAACTAAAAGCCGAACAAAAAATGAAATATAAAAAAACTTAGAGGGAGTAGTATTTTGAGTTACTTCCCTTGAAATTTAAATCTAACCTTTTCATCAACTGCTCATTTTTAACCTCTTTTCCTGCAGAATAAAAAAAATGAATGTGTCCTAACCAAAAACTAATTCAATCACTTCATCCATAGCCTGTGGCCCAACCTTCAACTCAATTTCATTGAAAACTTCTGATATTGTGTGGACAGACAGACAGACACTAGTGAATGTGTATGCCTCTCCTAACGTCATTGGCAGAGGTAATTAGTTACACCCAGCAACAAAATCTTTTTTCATCCACTCGGTTATAATTTGATGACTACTGTTACTATTTTGGTATTAACAAGACAATTTCCGCTGCTGGGTTGATGAATGCGTGTGTTTAGGTGCAGCTGTGAGTGTGGACGAGATGGAAGTGGGTGTGGGTTCACGTGCTAAAAGCTGTTATCAGCTGCTTGGCAACCCCTCTTGGAGACCGAAGTTGGAATCTGTTGCTTGACTACTTTAAATTTCCATTTCCGTGATTGGATTCAAGCTTCTACGATGGCTTTCGTCCTAATAAAAATAATGAAGCCTTTATGCCTGGATTTGTGTTACACGTTTTTTGGGGTCTTTTTTTTTTTTTTTTTTTTTTTTTTTTTTTTAATCTGTTCATCAGCACTCTGGATACATACCTGAAAATGCTTACTAAACAAAACTGTACTATATACAGTCATTATAACATGGCATAAATAGCCTGTCCAGAAGAGCTATTTGTCCTGCTGCTGCTCTCCCAGTCAGGGTTATTCTCAATATGCTAAAATATATGTTTTTGTGCCTCAACAAGATGGAATAGATTAGTGCTGTATGTCTCATCCGGTAGCTACTTTGGGGAGCTGGTCAGATTATCACTAGGTGTCAATGTATATTACTACATTATGAATTATTGAACATCCATTTCTGTTTATTCTCAAACCCATGTCATCCTTACTTGAAATGTGAAACATTCAGTTCTGGTTGAGAGCGCTAAACCCAAAACAAGTGATAGCTTCAACATCTAATTCAAATTTCAAAAACAGATCCCCACTTTTTTTTTATTCGTGTATTCAAAAGGGGAAATTCAAGAATTGTGACTGTCATGGTTCTCCCTCTTTACCCATCTCGACTCTTGACTCATTTGCTTATCAAGGTAGCTTATTAGTGAACTACAAAGCACTCAGAGAGTGCATACTACTTCAGCTGTTTTTGTTGTGGTTATTGAACTATTGATCTTGCTGTATGTAGCAAATGCCAAGTGCATAGTTGCCCTTATGTAACCATAACTTTCAGGGCTATCCTACCTTTTCGGGCTGTCATAAATTTATACAGGCTAATAGACTGCTACAGGAGATCAGATCATCTTAGATTTTATCAGATGCAGATTAGATTTGTTTCAGATCTTATTAGAGGTCAGGAAAGTTTTTTCTTTTCTTGTAGCAAAGCTTTTGTCATGAAAATACCTGTTATATACATAGGTTTTATAAATTGCAAGAATCTTGGCTGGTTTAGAAAATTCAGGGTCCTTTTTATTGAGAATTATATTTTAACAATGATCATAGGGTTTGTTGGAGTTTTCCATTGGCAATACTCTAATTATATTTATTCTATGCAAACTATTTCAAATGTATCTAAATTGAGAATGAATATGTAGTCTCTGTCAGTATTATGAGACAAGTCTCCTTTTTATCCATTGAATTATCCAGATTGCCTCACCTTGTATTAATCACATTTTTGTTTGGTGCACTCTGAACTTCTGGAGGTGTGATTGGCCAAACTGTTGACGACATACAGAATGGATCTGACAAACAGTTCACACTTTGTTTACTTTACATTAATGCCTGTTGGAAAGGCATGAATCTATTTCTCCCTCCCCCCAAGGTATGAGTAAATAGAGCCAGTACTCCATCTGCGTAAAAACCCACAATTGTTACATCTATCATGTGACACTGGCAACAACTTGACTCTTTGCTTTTCACACAGAGTTGGTATTTCTTTTATTCCTTTTTTTTTTTTTTTTCTCCTCTGAGTTGTAAATTCAATCTCTAACTGTTCCTTAGATGCAAAACTTTCCAGGGTTTGGGACGGTTTTTTTATCAAATCTTTTATTCATATGAATTTATAGTATCTTTATTCAGCCATCAGACTCTATCTCTCTGCTAAATTGTGTTTCATTATGAAAGAATGATTCTAACTTTGATTCAAGGAATTTCGATGTCTGGAAATTGTTGGATCTGCTGAGCAGACAAGGAAAGTTGCGTAGAGTGAAACAAGTGATAATCTGAAGGTGGAAGGTCTGGAGAATATGTCGCCTGCAGAAGAATACTGCATTGCTTTGCTTCTTGGGGATAGGCATTGTCCCGCAGAAAAATACTTCATCATTTTCGTCACTAAGGAAAAGGCCTTTTCTCTATCAAGGCTTTAATCAAATTGCTCACTGAACTATGTCATGCTAACAGTTTGTTCCTGCAAATCCTTACAAAGGATTCCCTTTGAATCCCAGAGAACTTTTTTCTCTAGTAAATTCCATTTAGGCAGTGCAGAGTAGAGTTAAGGTTATTGGCACCTCCAAAAAAATATTGGCAGATTGAGTTCGAGTTTTGGCTGAGGCTGTTTACGTATATTTCAAACTTATACCTGGTGTAACTTATGGAGTGTTTCATAAAGGACATAGTTCTTAGAATAACTGGGTAGAATTTACACTCACATAAATTTTATGCTACAATATTAGTCACATGGCAATACTACACTCAGAGACAACAGTATTTAACAGTTGAAATGATTGCATGTTGTGCTAGCCTTATTTGTGCTTGTGTCTGCTATATTGTTTTCCAAAGTAATAAAACGCTCATAATAAAACAGGTACAAACCTGCATCCAGGTTGAAAGAAATCACTTTCAATATCTATTGTAAAAAAAAAATATATGTGCATGTAGCATCTTTTGTAATTTGTGTCTTAAAAATTATTTGAATAGAAGTTGTCAAAAGATGGTTGCATCTTTCTTTCTTTTAGACATCCTATATAAATGGCCAACTTGTTGCCTTCTTTTAACTAACCAATTTTTTGTCTTTTGCATTTTAGTTAGACCGGGAATGTTTAAAACAAGCCAAAGAAACTTGGGATTTGGTTTATTCCTGGTACGGCACTGAAAAAGACTGGAAAATAGAGTGTGGCACTAACCCCATCGATGGCTGTGTACGAGGCAAAAAGTCCAATGGAGGCTACAAAATATTCCTCTTGCAGGTATGACGACTTTTTTACTCTCTTCCAATAAAAGAGTGATATATTCAAATTATATTGTACAACAGTGCAATAAGAAATATATTCAACTTGAAAATCCTTTGGAAATAATGTATAAGTTAGCTACCATATAAATGCAATGAATTAGACAAAAACATTTCATTGAACAAAACTTCTATATCAGCATATTGATATGCATACTTATAACCACTTCTTCCTTTCATTTGTCTGTTGCTAAAAAGGTTGTGATCTCACAAAATCCAGTGATAAGACAACTAGATTGACAACTCTGTGGTGGAAGTGGGACAGACCTAATACCCATACCAGTTTTTCTCTCATTGATTTCTCTGCAACAAACCTCCTCTTTTGCATTTTTCTCATGTGATGTTAACTTTAAATTCTGCACCGTGTAAAAGGTATATATATATATATATATATATATATATATATATATATATATATATATATATATATATATATGATGAAGTAAAGGATTTGCTACGTGAACACATTTGTTTCTTCCCTGTTTGGGCTTCTGCATGTGAATAAAATAAACCCATCACATCGGATATCATATATGTATTATATTCCTGTTTTGTTTAAATATATATATATATATATATATATATATATATATATATAATGTCTAGAAAGCTTCACTGCTTTAAACCCTAAACACATCAAAAAGTTTTTTTCACAATATTTGTATGTATTCGTTATGTTTGTATGTGTATTTAGGCAGCAATCTCGCATTTATGGAAGACTGCTTAAATTCAATATATATTAGATATATGTAAGGAAAAAAAATGGCTTGCTATATTGGAAGTGCTCATTGTCAAAGTGAAAATTCCACCATTTAACAAAATATCTTTTTTTTTTTTCTTTTTTTTTTTGTCATATGCAGGGGGTCTTAAATGTATTCAACTACTGAAAACCATGTCCCCCAAAAAATTCCTTGGTCCATCACTTGTCATGCAACGCCACCACAACCCAATATTGGACTCTACTTGAATTTGTGCAAAAAAAAATAACAGCAGAGTTTTTCCACAACCTTGACAATCCCAAAAAATCCAGTTGAAAGTGCTCAGTCTCATCTTATCTACTGTTCAGACAAAACTTGCATTCATTACATCCTGACATATGTTCATTTGCGCAAAAACAAAAGAAACTAATAAGAAGACTGAAACAATTTTTCCTGTCAGTCATATTTAATCAAACTCACATACACACACACACACACACACATATATATATATATATATATATATGGCCCAAACATAAATACGTTTGTGTAGCAAATCCTTTATTTCACCATATTTCAAGCTCTACTCTAACTCATCTTGATGTTAAATGTATCATAAGATAAACCCATTGGATATTATATTATAATATATTATATCATATTCCTGATTTGTATGATGTGTGTGTATGTATGTGTATATATATATATATATATATATATATATATATATATATATATATATATATATATATATAATATGTGTGTGTGTGTCTTGAGCCTTCTTACTTTGGCAGTGAATTAGTTTATGATTCAAGACAATCTATAGATGGTTATGAAGATAGTGGAAGTAATGTGATATTTTGTTGATATGACATCTTGCTATAACATCCTGGTTCCTTATGTTTAAAATTGATTTCATCTTTTTGTTTTTATACAGGCAAATTTAGATATTAATCCACATGAATTATGGGAGGAATTGGTATTCAAGGCTCCTGAAATGCCCAAATGGAACCCAACAGTGTTAGAAAGCAGGGTACGTATCTATCGGTTCTTTTTATTTTCTACCTTTTTTTTGTATGTTATTTAAGTAAGGAAGGCCAGAATTGAAATCAGGCATTTTTCTCTCATGGAAGGACTTTTGTTGTTGTCTAGAAACTAAAATCAAATCACAAATTCTAGCTAAAAAAGAGGATTTATGTATCCATCATGATCAAATTGAGATTGTGGTTATTTCAATAGTATTTAATTCTGAAGCTGGGGTTGGGTAGATATCAAAATTTATTCAGCCCAAGCACACATGTATGAGAACCCCCAATGAGGATCAAACCTTTTTTTACAGTCATCATCATCATCATCAGTCTTTTATCGTCCCTCATTGAGCATAGATCTTCCTCAGGATTTGCCACACCTTTTTATCGTTGGCATTGTGGAGCCATTTTTTTCTGAACTTGTCAGGTCTGTCTCACCATCTCATATTCTGCCAGCCTCAGTTCCACATTTGATCTCTGGGGATCCATGTTGTGAATTGTGATGTCCATCGGTTGTCTGCCCATCTTGCAACGTGACCAACCCTTTGCCATTTGAGTTTTCTTATGGTTTCTATGATGTCTCGGACTCCTGTTTTTTCCCTTAATGTACTGAGCTGTCTTGTGGTTTCTCCTTGTGATGTAAAGAATGATTCTCTCCTGTTCATGTTGCATGGTTCTCAGTTTGTGAGACAGTCTTTTGGTTTGGTTCCATGTTTTAGCTCCATAGGTTACTATCTGAAGGATGCATTGGTTGTATACTTTTCTTTTTAGGACTAATGGGATTTTGTTTGTTCTTGAAAGTTGAGCTTATTCTACCAAAGGCTTGCCATCCTAGAGTGATTCTTCACTTGATTTCTCCTTTTGGGGATTTCATGGAGATTCATTGTCCAGGATAGATGTAGTGGTCTACTTTGTCCAACTTTGCATTTTTTATTTTGATTGCTGTGGGTTAATTTCCGACATATTTGTTGTACATGACCTTTGTTTTGATGAAGTTCATGTGAAAACAAATTTGTCAGCCATTACACCACAATGAAGTGTTTTCAATGGTGGAACAAATCTGTAGGTTAAGAGATTATTTGATTTTTAAAATTTTTTTTTTTATCTTAAATTTTCACTTCATAATATTCAATCTATGTGATCTGTGAAGAAGTGTGTGTTAAATACATTGACAAGGACAAGTTTTGTTTAAAAATGAATTTTTTTTTTTTTCCAAATGAATGCTTTTCCATCATCAAGCTACAGACTTACTGGTGTATCCATGTAAGTGGGGTAGATATCCATTGAGACAATCGTCAAGTTAAAACTTGATTTAACCTTACATGGAGAGATCACAAGACAGCACAGTATATAAGGAAGAAAACAGGTGTTCATGACATAATAGAAACTATTAAAAAACTCAAATGGCAATGGGCAGGCCATGTGGCAAGAATGAAAGACAACTGATGGACATCACGCCTCACAACATGGATCCCCAGAGATCACATAAGAAACCTTGGCCAACAGAACACAAGATGGAGAGATGAACTTGACAGATTCAGGAAATACTGGCTCTGTGATGCCCATGATAGAGAATTGTGGCGAATCCTATGTCCAACGACGGATATTAAAAGACTGATGATGATGATTGCATTAAGATAAAGATTAACTCCCTTCAAAAGTAATGATTAGGAAAAATACTTCCAAAGAAGAATTGGAAGAACTTTTTCATGGTTTATTCCATTTCTCTGTTGTTGATTTGCCCTTAAGACAAATCAAATGGAAGAAGACAGAAGGAAAACAAAGAACACCATTGCGAACAAAATAACAGCTTAGACAAGGAAAATATAACTCACACAAAGTTAATTTTTTGTTTATGAATATTTTCTTTTTTAACTGCAATGTAAATCGACAGTTCTAAGAACAGGGAAATTTCATATCAAGACCAGATTCAAATTGGTTAACAGCTTTTCAAACTAAGAAAGAAGGCTGTTATCTTAATGAGATGGGGATAATAAGAGAGAGAAACCATTGTTAAAGATAGAAAGATACGATATAGAGAGTGGGTTTGGAAGAGAAACATTTTTTCTCCATTTACAACACACTGTGTTGTATTCCTTTTTTTTAAAAATCAACTCTCAGAATGAAAAAAATAGGAAGCACAAAAGAGAAAGAAATCAGACTATACAGTGTTTATAATTAATGTATACACTTATATATATCTACAACTTTTTCTTAAAATCAATTTTTGAGATAATTGTGTATACAAAGTTGCAGTTTTTTAGCAGTTCACTCTTTTTATTGTTTAATCTAGCTTTAGTCATTTCTTCAAATCATTTATCATGTATGTGTATGAATTAAAGTCAGTCACTTTTCTCCCAAAATTAAATTTATTGGAGTCAATCAAAAACCCTCACTTAGATGCCACCTCAATTTTCACCCTAGGATATCTGGGTCCTGAGTGCAGTAAAAGAGAGAGCATTCACTGTTGAGGAAAAATAGGATCTGTTTTTTTTTCACTGGTCAAGCTGAAATACAAGAAGCAGTGAGAAGCAAAACAAAGCTATCATTACTTGTAACAATTGCTATTATCAATGAACAACACTAACCCCAAATTATTTAATCAATCATAGCAAACTTCTGTATAAAATCACTTTTTAAAGCTGATTCCCTTTGCCTTTTTACAGACTATTCATCCTCTGACGGACTCATGTGATATCTCTTATTATGTTGCTGCTGCGGGGGCCAAAGGTCTGGTGAAGAGTCGTGATTTTGTTGTCGTCCGAAGATGGGGTACTCGACAAGGGATTTATATGTCAGTGGGAGTGAGTGTCACCTACCCAGGAATGCCACCAGTGAAGAAATACATAAGGTAAGGATAAAAAATATCAGCAAACGACTCTTTGAAAAAAAAAAAAGATGTTTGAATGTCTGTGACTCGCTCTGTTTAGGCAAGGGAAAAACCTTCATTAGCTTTCATTTGACACCAAGGACTTGGATCTGGATCTGAATTTGGATCTTTGATAAGGATTGCAGAGAAAAGGTTGTTCAAATGTACAAAATGTATTCCAACCCATACAATATCAAAGCATACATTTGGTATTTACTAAGCCTAGTATTGGGCTTATTTGCCTCCCCATGTGGATAAATTTGATGCACAGTCAGTTCAAAGTGGGGACCAATGACAAAAAATTGCTCAGTCCTAGTGTCATGAAGGCTGCAGGTCAAACCCGACCCTCCCCTTCTAATACAATACGGAGGTGCTGCCCTGAAGCTACTGATCTTCCTCGCTTTCCTGAAGCTCCTAGGCATGAGCTTGGTAAGACTACAGAACAATGCCAAATGAATTAAGGAAGATTGTGTTGTACCAATCTTGGGAAATATCTTGATATTCATAAAGCTTAGCTTAGTACAACCTAAGGCCAAATCGAAAAGAAGAAAGATCCTGCTTGCCTTGAAAATCAGCATTTTACATTCTTACTTTCAATCTACATAATACTAGAAATCGGGTTCTGTTCATCTATGTGTTATTTCTACGTTGCCGAAACTGGATTGTAGTCGAAGGTAACAAATTGAGGTACCCCTAAAATGCACTAATTTGAAAAATGTAAAAAAAAAGTCTAGTTGATTTGCAACTGAATAATAACGTGGAGGTCTGCAATTTTTCACGATCTCTACATTATGATGATCGGTTGTTCAAGGGAGATAACTATCGAATGATAATTATAGAGCACAACATTATTTTTCATTTACAGTAAACCTTTACTCTAATGAACTAATGGGCGTGGGGGACGTCTAGCCAAAAGTTTCTCAAACCTGATGGCTGTCCTGCATTCAGTAAATAAGTAGTAAGTTCAGGAGTTCGCTGAGTTGAACGAACATTAAAAATTTTAAACAGGAATATTTAGTTGCGTGGATGGTTCAGTGACGACAATAAATAAGACCAATTGCAACATTTCTTTTTGTTTGCTGAAAAAATATTAAAATTAAATCAAAATTCATGAAGAAAACAATCAAATTACAAACCTCAAAACAGTAAGTTGATTCTGTTGTCTCACACTTTGATATTGATCTAAAGGCTACGGCACAAAACTTGGATTATGCGTAGTTAATTTGTTCCCTAAATGAGAAAGTTTTATTGCAAATATAAATCCAGGTTCGTTGTGGTAACATAAGATTGCATCAATATTCACTCAGTGTCATCCAATAGGTCACAGGGTTGTCTGGTATTTACTAAGCTTACAAGGAACTATGTGAAATGAAATTCTATGTTTAAAATTAAGTCATAGCAGAAATACACTTGAAATAAAAATAACTAGATAGCACTGAGAGGACATACTCCTGCCAATGCCACTTGAAACTGAATGAAAATCAGTCCAAATATAGCTATCATTCAGAGGGGGTGACTATAAAAAAATTCCCTGATCCGTCCCTAAACTTAATCATTCCTTCCTTATCCCATATGCAACAAAATATCATTGAAATCTATTTGGAACTTCAGAAGAGATTGTATGGACAACCATGAGTAAACACAAATACATGGAGAAAAACCAGAAAAAAAATTCATAGGTAACTGTTTGAAAGTTCCTGGATTCACCTCAAAATTGATATAGTTCTTCTGTAGCCTCCACAAAGGGTCATTCAAATTCATTGAGAATTTTTGGCGTTATTGTGTGGATTAAACAGACAGACACAAGTGAATACATATACCTCTTCAAACATCTTTGGCAGAGATGAACAATCACAGACAAGAGTATTAGGTTTAAAAGATACATCGCAAATACAACTAAAAATGAAACCTAAATTTCAAAGATTTCTTTTGTTAGAAAAATTTTTAAAAAACTTCCAAGTTGTCTCTACAAGGAAAAAAAATTTCAGAAGTAGCAACAAAAATAACTTCATGTGTCAGATGATAAGATGAATAGTTTACAAGTGTATTTGAAGAATTACCTCTCACTGCTACTCATCCAAACCTCATAACTGTTCAAATTAAGCTTTGGTAGATGGCTCCTTAATTATAATACCGGTGCACTGTGATTTTTGCTTAGTTTCTTTTTAAAATTAAATGTTTATTTTATATACCTTTACATACAGTATTAGAAAGTTTGGTTCAATTGAAGACAGTCCTTAGAGATCAAATCTTTGTTGGATCAATCCATAATTCCTTCTAAACAATGTGAATGTGCAAACATTTTGCAATCAGTGCACAAAGGAAATTAATGTTCACACAAACGCAATAATGTAGTTATTGATAATTAAACTTCTTCTCCTTCTCTTTTCTTTCTTCTTATTTTTCTTCTTCTTTTTCTTCTTTTCTTTCTTTCTTCTTTTCTTTCTTTCTTCTTTTCTTTCTTTCTTCTTTTCTTTCTTTTCTTTCTTTTTTCTTTTCTTTTTCTTTCTTTTTTCTTTTCTTTTTCTTCTTTCTTTTTTCTTTTCTTTCTTTTCTTTTTCTTTCTTCTTCTTTTCTTTTCTTTCTCCTTCTTTTCTTTACTTTCTTTTCTTTCTTTCTTCTTTTCTTTTCTTTCTCCTTCTTTTCTTCTTTACTTTCTTTTCTTTTTCTTTCTTTCTTTTCTTTTTCTTTCTTTCTTTTCTTTCTTCTTTTCTTTCTTTCTTCTTTTCTTTCTTTCTTCTTTTCTTTCTTTCTTCTTTTCTTTCTTTCTTCTTTTCTTTCTTTTCTTTTTCTTTCTTTTCTTTTTCTTTCTTTTCTTTTTCTTTCTTTTCTTTTTCTTTCTTTTCTTTTTCTTTCTTTTCTTTTTCTTTCTTTTCTTTTTCTTTCTTTTCTTTTTCTTTCTTTTTCTTTCTTTTTCTTTTCTTTTTCTTTCTTTTTCTTTCTTTTTCTTTTCTTTTTCTTTTCTTTTTCTTTTCTTTTTTTTTCTTTTTCCTTTTCTTTTTCTTTTTCTTTTTCTTTTCTTTCTTTCTTCTTGATCATATATTAAAAGAGCTTAGGATGTTTGAATTATTAAAAATAAACTACCAAATAAAATAGCTTTCAGCTCCATAGTGCAAATGCATGCATAAATAATCAGCATCATTTCAAATGGGTACATTCTAGTTCATTATTATTATACTTATTGAAAATAATCTCTTAGCTAACCATTCCTGTGAACTAGTTGGTCATTTTTTCCAATACTTTATTTGTACTTTGCTAATTTTCTATTCTGATTTATGCCGCACAGCTACTGCTATATTTGGTTGACAGTGTTCATATTTTGAAAAATATGAAAATCTATTTTAAACCCTATAGAGAGCTTACTGAAATTTAATTGAAAAAAAAAATGATTCATTGTGTTGAATTCAAAATTGTACCCAGGAATAAATTTGCACCGCATGAAATTTTTGCACATACTGATTACTGAAAAATTAGGGGGAACATAGGTTCAATCCCAAGTGTACAAAAAACATGAATTTTTTGTCTTTGTTTTCAGAGGAGAGAATGGTCCTGGTGGTGTGCTTCTGGCTCCTCTTCCAGGAGAAACAAATAAATGTGAATTCACTTGGTATTGCAACACGAATCTAAAGGTGAGTCACTTGAGACTTCACTCTCTCTCTCTTCATCTCCCTTTTGTCTTGAACTGTGGTTCTTGACCCCTGAGTGGTTCATAAGGCAATTTTGGGGTGGCAATCAAACTTTTGTTTTGTATTCATTGCTGATGCATGCTAAATCTTTTTTTTAATTGATAAAATTCTCTTTGATGAAATTGGATCACAATCCATAAGTCAAGAAATGCTGGCGTTAATTTTTTTGTTTCAATGGTAGGAATGTGATATTCTACAAGGGAGATAACTTGTTTTTTCCCACATAGTATCCTGCTCGGCCTAATACAGTTTATTAAGGAAATTAGTTAAACCCTGTGAAATGAATTCAGATATAATTGAATTTTTTTGTGATATCTTCTTCATAAAAAAAAACTACTGAACTCGTTTCAGTGGAAGAATCTAAACAGGGCACTTAACACTCTTCTCCTTTTCCTGGATCAAGCCTACTTGCCTAAGTTGAAGTGGGTTTGAAAGTTTGAACCTTATAGTCAATAAACAATAATGATACAGTACAATATTTCATGTAACCCCAACTGAATGCTCCCATATAAAAAGACGATTTTTACTCACTGGTGCTCCCTCCATCATGTCGCCCTGGTAACAGGTCATACACATCATCTGATGACTGGATCATACAGTGGGTTGTGTTTGCTTACACTACAAATGGCGGTGAGTGCAGCATCTTCTCCACAAGTAGAATGCTTATCATGTAATAGTTGCCACTAAGATATTCTGAAAATATGCCTTCGATCCCCATCAAAATGGATGCTTTCACATGAGATACCCTGCGGTAATCCATTTGATCTTTTGAAATAATACCTGGTACCATTTCTATTTATGCTATGACGCCATATTGCACCGTTTTGTTTATTAATTCATCTTATAGAAACGTATCTAGAGTGCTAATCCAGGTATTACTGTATTTATTTACTTTATTTCTTTCTCTCTTTTAAACAGGGAATGTTACCTCAGAAGTTGGTTGACACAGCCATGGGAGGGATGCTGATGGATTACCTGAAATATTTGCGGTTTCGCGTTGAACAAATAAACAAACTGCGTGGAAGATGAGACAGTTGACGGCACCTTTCTCTTTTGGCACTGAACATTCATAGCCCCCAACCCCCTCGACCAACTTTTTTCTTTTTTCTTTTTTTTTTTTTTCTTTTTTTTTTTTTTTCTTTTTTTTTAATCATCTCGCTCGGAAAAAAAAAAGTGAAAGGCCAAAAAAAGAAGCCAATAAACAAAAATATATAAATAAAATGCAAAAAAAAAAAAAAATGTAACTGACCAACCCGGATGAACTTGCTCATCGTCTCCTCTCACCCACATCATCTTATTCAGGTTTGTCCACTTGGCCTGGTCTAATCTGGGCTGGACATTTATCTGGCCGTTTTTCGGCCGCACTTATCGAGACTTATTTTGTCTATAATTTTGAGAAGAGTCATTGAGATTCAAAGAGTCTTTCGGACAACTGAACCCATTCTTTTCGTTATTTTCGTTGTTAACACAACTTTTCAGCCTATCCATTCTATGGGTTTCTCCAGCTGTACTATCCATAGGTAAAGAGAGGGTCTCTTCTTTGGTAGTGTCAAGTAACAATATCAAATGGAATTTTTCTTCATAATCAGCAATGCTTATAACGTAGGTTGCAGATCATTTCAACTCCCTTCTTTGTTAGGCAAGGACTTCCATAGTATGTCCCTGTTGAGTAGCAACATCGACTTGAAACTCCCGGAAAAAAGAGTCTCTCTCTTTACATACGGGTAATACCCCTGAAAAAGGCTGTAGAATGGATTGGTTGAAACATTGTGTTAACGACAAAAATGATAAAAAGAATGAGTCGAAATGTCAGCAAAGTCTCTTTGAATGGGACTTATTTTATTTTGATTGGAAAAAAATATATTATAAACAAAAAAAAAAGACATTACCTACAAAAACATCAATTTTCAATTTTTTTTTTTTTTTTTTCTTCAAATTCAGAACAGGGTTGCTAGATTGGGCTACAAGGGGAGGTGATCCGAGCATTATCTCAGAGACTTACCCAACACAGACATTGGAATAGTGTCGAATCAATCTGTCAACCCTGATTCAGGAAAGAGCAAGAGACGAAATCAGGAACTGACGTGAAGAAGTGATGAAAGATAGAATGGATAAATCGAATGAGAAATAAGAAACTGCATGAAGCCTGGTTTTTCTTCATAAAATTTACGAGAACCTCCATTTTTTTTATTTTATTTTTCTTTTATAAATATTTCTTCAGTCTGTAAAAAGGCTGAATTGTTATGAAGGAGAGAGAGAAAGAGAGAGAAAATGAAGAATTAATCAATCGTTGCTGATCATAATTCCCTATAATACTATCCTAAATGCCATAAAGCTGAACGATCAGAATCCCAAATGGTTGCAATAATGAAAACCACAATGACAAGGTCAAAAATAAAAATTTAAAAAAAAAAAACAAAGGCAGACAACTTCTAATCCCAGTGGGGTTTTTTTTTGTTTCGTTTTTTTTTTGTTTAACATAACTTTCAATTTATCAAATTAACTTGTAAGAAAATAATTTTTGTCAGATTTTTTTTCCAGTTCTTAAGGGACGATTTTATAGATCTACCCCATTATGTTGTAAGGTTTCTGTAAGAAAGACTGACATTAAAAAAAGTCGAAAACCTTCAATACAGTATCAAGCAGAAGACGATTTGGTATTTGCAGCTGTCTACCTTTTTTTTTTTGTTATTGTTTTTTGTTTTTTTTTTCAGTATCTTGAACTTACAGCGCTGCTAGTTTCATAATTCAACTATTTGGGTTTCTGATCAAATAGGATTTTAACATACGGTTTTATGGCATTCGAGATAGTGTTTTTCAGAATTATGACCCACACCCTTAATCAATAATGTGTGACCATGATATTTTAAAACAATTATTCACTAGACTTCATTTTTATTTTTGGAAAATTTTGGAGAAAAGTGTGGAGCGAAGAAGAGAACAAGAAAAGCGCAAATAAAAAGAATGGAATTTATTAAACTGGTTCAACTTTCTTGACTGATTTTTATGCATGAGTATTTATTTATTCATTCATTTATGTCTTGTTGCTTTAATTACCAAGCCAGGTTAAGGGGTTGTATAACCCTATGGCCACTGTTATTCATTTACAATTAGGTTGAAATTGGTCTCCTGCTTGGAGGATCACGAGGTATTGTCACAGGAAGCCTCGTAATGTGACCCCTGTGAGATTGGGGGCGAAGGATCATGAATAATTCTTACAGTTAGCGTGTGCGTTGTCTTCAATACAGAAAAGAAGGCAATAACATTATTTTGACAGTGGAAAACAAAAGGATGGATGTAAAAATTTAGGGGATTCTATGTCTCTTGGGTTTTAGAATTTTTGTTGTATAATTTCCAAATCATCGTGTACTCGGGCAGTGCCCATACAAAAGGTGCATTTTAGGAAGGGGGCTAGATTTCTTTGATTTGTCAAGCAAGCAGCCATAATTGTTATGCAAAATGATTTTCCAACCCTTGAATGAAATTACTGTTTCAAGTTATTTTGGTAACTTCTCTTCGGTGTTGCCAATTAGGGTGCTTCCATTGGAGATAAAAACACTAAGATCGAAATCGAGGACACAGAACTCGAGAAAGTAGACCACTACATCTACCTAGGGCAACGAATCTCCATGAGACCCTCAAAAGAAGAAGAAATCAAGCGAAGAATCACACTAGGATGGCAAGCCTTTGGCAGAGCTAGCTCAACCTTCAAAAATAATAAGATCCCATTAATCCTAAAGAGAAGGGTGTATAACCAATGCATCCTCCCAATAGTCGCTTATGGAGCTGAAACATGGAACTTAACCAAGAGACAGACCTGTAAGCTGAGAACCATGCAATGTGCACATGAAAGAATAATGCTGGGCCTCACATGGAGAGACCACAAAACAGCACAGTACATCCGGGAAAAGACAAGAGTTAGAGACATCATAGAATCCATAAAAAATCTCAAATGGCGGTGGGCTGGCCATGTTGCAAGAATGGCTGACAATTGATGGACATCACGACTCTCAACATGGATTCCCCGAGACCACGTGCAATCGAGGCCGGCAAAATGTTAGATGGAGAGACGAGCTAGACAAGTTCAGGAAGTACTGGCTCCGTGACGCCCATGATAGAGAAGTGTGGCAAATCCTGGGGAAGGTTTATGTCCAACGACGGACGCTAAAAGACTGATGATGATGATGACGATGACGATGATATCAAAATTTAGATAATTCTATAGAGCAGAAGTCAAGGGAGATAATCTAGAGGAACTATAAAAAAAGATCTGCAATCTTTTTATTTATTCATTTTATTCTATTAGATTTTTTGAACTGATCCAAACAACTTCAAACTTGACACTGCGCTGCCTTGTGCTGACTAAAATATCTGGCAAATGTCAACTTCGTACAATGGCCAGCTGTCAAGTAACCAAAGTACATGCTCACACACTCACAGATTTCTTCAATTGTTAGTTATTTATACTGTGATGTGTTTGGATGTACACACATACACTCTGTGTACATAAAATGTAAAATATTGCAGTATATTTTCTTTAATACATCTTTGATCAAAAATGGCAGACAGGGAGCATTTCTTTGATTTTTCAGTTATCTTTTCTTGTTTTCATATAAGTGAATAGATCTTCAATGTATATAGATGTTTCCTGTAAGAAACATGTATGCTAATTTCTTCTCTGTTTGCTCTCATTGGTTAATTTACATTCCTATTATGACATAGTATTGAAGATTACATCATAGAAACTCATAAGACTTTGATCACATTGAAACAGCTTGAGATGAGTTTAGATTTCTAGAATAAAACTTGAAATCAGGATATTTGAATTATTAAAAATAAATTACATAATGAAATAGCTTTAGGCTCCATAGTGCCAATCTATGCATAAATAAAACCCGATATATGGAAGAACATGAAAAAAAACAAACAATATCCTACAATTGTTAATTGAATGAGGTAAACCAAGAATTTATTTTCCAGACTTTTTCATATGGAAATTCTGCACATGGACTTCATTTTCCTCTTTGCTGAAAATTTAAAGAGACAATTAATGAAATGAAAAAATTGCTCCATAAAAGCAAAAAAGGAATATAACCAGACCTTTGTGTAAATTTCAAGTCTCACTCAGGGTGCGTGAAATCCTTGCATTGACTCTGCTTTTATTATATAAAAGAAAAGATTTCAAGAAAACCACTTTCATTTCAATTTTCAAATGTTTCTTGATATTTAAATGGCATCCAGTCAATTCATCACCAGTAAGTTGCCAGTCATTTTGTTATGAGGTGTATTTATCAGAAGGACAATTCATCACCAACTCTCAGAAATGCTCCAAATTAAAGAACTACAACTAAAGTTAAACACGGTATAATTTTTGAGAAGTCATCAACAATCAAAGAATTTCTCCTGACACTCAAACTCACACTATCTTTACAAATGGCCAAGGATGGCTGAAATGTTTATTTGATAACAAATAAAAGCCTGAAAGTCAGACCATAGTTCCACTAGTTCTTTTCTTGTGTAAAGTTCTAGTAAGTACTTGGGCAACATCATTTTCAAGTTTTCATCAAGGAACATCTACATTCTCCAGATATATATCTGAAATTTAGGAAATATATATTATTAATAAATTAAACATGAATTGAATCAACATTTATTTTATTAGAATATTTCTTAATTTATTGAAAACCTTACCTATTTGTGAAGTAAAAGCAGTTTATTGGAGTGTTAAAAGAAATAAACAAAGAAATTTTTTTTTGTAAATAGTATGTTAACTCAAAAAGAAAAAAAACAAAAAAACACTCAACTTGGTCAGAATTTCAGTGACATCATTCCTCACTTGGAGGTCAATTGAAATAAATTTCAGTACATATTTTTACATCACATTCTATTTCTTTATTGAAAAACCTTATTTTAAACCCTTAATTATTTTGTAGCTAACTGATCTCTGCGGTATTTATCTGTAAAAAATCAATATCTGACTCGATATTGCATGACATCACTCTTGCATCACGGTTGACCTCAATATGGCATCCTTTTTTGATTGTGAATCAGATAACATTTATTGAAGTCGATTTTTTTTTTTTCCTTGAACTCAAAATCAACTTCTTTCAATTCTGCTGAATTCCCTAAGGAAAGGAAGATCTCAGATTGAAAGGACAAAAAATTAGTCACAAAAAAGAAATGGTACCATGAGTGCCCAACTAATGTTTTTGTTTAGTAATGTCTAAAAACAGATCAAGAAAAGTAAAAATTGTTATACTTCTAAAGATGTACAGTTATTCAAAACAAATACAAATTTTGATACAAAATAATTTGTTTTAATTCAAGTATTTTTTTAACAATGATTCTTACAGCGAAAGGAATGTGATAAATGTAAATAGATATCTATTTACTCCCAGGATTGCCAACCAGAAATAAATGTGAGGAATATACAATATATTTGCTATACTACCAAAAATGAATAAATTCAGAGTAAAAAATATATCAAAACTTGCTTAATTATTTTGGTTATGATAATATATAACAAAAGCTGATAATCACGGGCTTACTATATGATTCATTATATGAACAAGTATGGATCTTCTGCTGTAGTGGAGAAGGACGTTGATGATGCAAATAGTCAGTTGTAACATCAGAGTTGACTCCCGTAAAGTGACATAAGTGTACTTAGTGACTTAGGTACAGGTGAACTATTTGATTTAGCTATATGTGAGGATATGTCGAGAAGAAAAATTGAATATAATTTTTAAACATCTTTGGGTCAACAGGTGCATGCAACTTGGAAAAAGTGATATTTTTTTCCCCCAGTTGACCTTTAAGCAGCATCAGATGTGAGCATTTATTTCGTAGGATTGGGAGGGAATGCTTCATGAAGATGGTGTGAGGCATTTATGTCGATTTGTCAGAAAGTCAATGACAATGATCACTGCAATAGAGGCATGCATTTAGAAATAACAAAGAATGAATTTACTGTTCCAAGAAACTCTGGATAAAATTTGATACATTAAACTTTGAAATATTGAACATATCTCAATTTTTACACCTATCAGCATAATGTTTATTTTTTATAACTACTATAGACTTTGGATATTTATGCACCCTCGGGGATTTCAAGGTGCTGTTATAATGAATTTGACCTTATAAGTGAAAAAATTTTAAACGCAGTGTATTAACTCATAAATTCATATTAAAAGATTTTAATGTAAAATCATGAGGAATAACTTCTGACCAAAGGTATTTCACTTATGCTTTCAGGTAATTTTTAAAAAAATTCAATTCACAAAAGAGTTCCACTGTGTTCAGCATCAGTATAAAGTGGTTTATGAATTTAGGAGTTAATGAGAAACCAAAAAGTACAGACAATACATCTTTTTCCCGTTAACAGTGTAATGCTCATTGTTATTTTAGATGGCATTATTCAAAAGTTAACAACTTCTAATATCATTTGGCCAATGAATATTGTTCAAATGTAAACAAATTATAGAAGACTCCAGAGACGTATTGTCCTATCAACAAATTCATTGGTGACAATTTTACCAGCAACAAAATGTTATAGCACTGTATGAAAAATACAGAAAATCCGAAGGGAGGAAAGAAAAATGTTTTTTTTTATCTATTAATCTTTTCAAGTTTCTTCGGTCAACAAAATCCAGGTACAATAAAAATTCTGTGGATCCATATGAAATGCCGCTTCTCAGCCTTTTGGCTGAGAACAAAGTGTAAAATCTGTTTATGGGTACGCCAATATTGAACTTATTAGTACTACTATAGTAGACTGTTCCCTAACCTTCAGGAGGGCTGGTTGTCTATACCAGCAGCTCTTCCACTTGAGCAACAAAGACTTTCACTGCTGGCTGAAGCTCAAATTTAACCCTTAAGCCCTGATATAGATGACCAGGCTTCCTATGACAAAAGAATGCAGATTCACTTCGTTTTAAATGGAAACAAGTCTAAAAGGATAAAATAGAATTAGATGTTTTGAAAATGATTATTTTTACAAATAGGTTTCCAAGACTAAAAAGACTTGGAAACTTTTTAGAATTTTGATTGCGAAACTGGTTGGGAAAATACATTCAAATTTAAGATTCGGTTTAGTTTACGTCACTGTTTCCATAGAAAGCTTCAGTTTTATACAATGAGCGGGAAGCAAGAGTCCAGTTTAGAATTATAGTTACATTGCATATAGACTCCCTAAAATGCCTAAAACCTTAAAAAGAATAATTTTCCCCGGAAGAAGCAAATGTTTTATTAATTGAAGGCACATAAAATTACATAAGTGAAAAAATTTTGGCACAACTGAGTGAAGATGATCCCAAACGAAAGTCTGCTGACATCATAAAATGGATGAGATGTGAAAATTTTACACCAATGCACACTTATTTGAAAAATGGTTTGTAAATAAAAAGAAATAAGAGAATTAATGAAAGAAACCAGAAATACATACACATTGTTACTGCTTTGCTTCATAAATTTTTGACAGATCAAATATCTTTGTGACATCAAGGAACATCCAATTGGGACTACCTTTGCTAAGTTGTAAAAGATTTTTTCTACAAAAATGGTGATGTAAATCAAACTGAATCTTGACCATGATTAAAACTGATTAGAAAATTTTTTAAGCTTTGAGACTTATGAAACATTAAACAAACAAGAATTTTGTCAAACTCCAATACAAGTCAGGAGTTGACTGTTTTTGTACTGTAATAACAACAACAATCCTCAACAAATTTAGGAAAGTAAACTCTTCACTGTTTATCTACCTTATTACATCATAAATCATATCAAAATTTTACGCCAACTTTTTACCTTTAATTTAATTGTTGCTTTGTATTGCAACTTTTACTCAGGTCAGATTCCCTTTAGCAGTGAGTAAACAGGGTTGATTGGAAAAATGGAATTAGTCTTGTGTGAGATTCAAACTCATATCCGACATAAAAAGCTTGATATATGTCTGACTACTCTACCAATTGAGCTGTTACGACTTAAAAACAGTTTACTCACTGCCAAAGGAAAACGGGCTTAAGTAAAAGTTGTGATTAAAAGCACCCAACAGATTAAAAGTAGTCATGAAATTGAATGATAAAATGAAAATTTGTTTAACAAAGAAACTTCAAGAGAACAATTCCTAAAGCACCAAATCCAAAAAGACGTCTTTCTCCTCTTCAATGTCTTTCCTCTGGAGGGGGGGTATAAAGAATGAAAACATTCAACTAAACATGGACTGTTTACTGATAAAAACAACAGTAAATGTTTTTTTTTATCAGTGTAAATATCATCGAGTATTTTCTCTATTGAAAAAAAAATTGTTGAATGAAGGAACATTTTTAGCATTTCTTTTTTTTCAATAAATCAATTTAAAAATCAACCTCACTCTAAAACTACAAACATCTAACATCTAATAATTTTAACAGCACAAATGACTATATGTCCAGCAGTTGACCTCCCCAGAATCATGATACACACACCATTGCTAAGCATACCACACTCTTGATCTATTAATGCACTACCTCCCCCACCCAACACTAACTCATAAACCGACCATGTGAACACCTGGTCCTTGTAGCTCCTTAAATTTCATTCACTATTTCTCATGAAGCCCTTGTACCAACCAGCACACATGGCTAGGGGTAAAAAAATCCCCTTTTTTAACGTAAATTCTCCTATTAATCAAATCCAAAATCAACCACATACCAAACTACGTACATCTAACATCTGATAATTCTATCAGCACAGATGACAAAAAGTTGAGTAGATATTTTCCCATACCTATCACCACTTGATTCATCACAAACATGATCAACCAACACACGACCTCTCCCGCCCACCACAAATTCATAGACCAACAATATAAACACCAAGTTTCTTGTAATACTTTAATTTCTTGACAAAGCTCAAAAAGAGTGAAACATTGAAATGGAGAATCATTTGTCTTGAACAGTCTTCTGATATTATCATTTTACTCACACACACACATATATATATATATATATATATATATATATATATATATATATATATGTGTATAATTATTTTTATTTGAAACTCTATTTAAACCAACATCCTGGTAAATAAGCCAGTTGGTCTAAAGAGTGTAAATACATATATATATATATATATATATATATATATATATATATATATATATACATACATATACTAGTTAATCACATGAAAAAATTCACGGATATATTTAAATTTCAATGAGATGATCCTTTATGAAAAAAAATACAGAATTCATTTCAGTCTATACTTCCAAACGGTGGGTAAGAAGTATTTATATCCGCAGAATTGTTACCTTTGAGTGGAAGAGCCAAATGTGAAAAACTGAGGAACCAAGATCAGACATGTTTCTTATGTAAGTAGATTGAATTAGCATAAGTTGGTATCAAACCATCAACACGGAGATCCAATGGGGATCAAACCTACTAACAATGGCGATTAAGATTTGCTATATAACATGCATCCTGATCCATGATTTACTTGTTAAATCTAAATGAAAAAATTTATGGATATATTTAGATTTCAATGAGATGTTTTTTCTCTTGGAAGAGTCCATAGTTTCCTATGGTGGTTAGAAGGTATTTTTATCAGCAAAATTGATACCTTTGAGTGGAAGAGTCCAGCATAACCAAGAAAATCACACATGTTCATTCTATAAGCTGTGAGACCTCCTAATTAAAATATGATGTTGTAAAGCAAAATTAATAAATTTCAACTCAGAAGAGGATCAAAACAATAATTGTAAAAAACGCGCATTTTTAACAATAAAAAGATAAATCAAACCATCTTCTATACAGACATAGTAGGGAACATACCACAAGACAACAATTAATTGACAAACCATGTTTTAGGAAGTAATGCAAATTTGACACCTGAATTTCAATCCATTTGATCCATCTGCTGCGACAAGCAAAGCTATCCAAAGTCCAGCCAGACAGAAACCGAACATCAGCATATCTATACGGCTCCACGCCTGTCTCACTTACCGATGAGGGGTGGGGAACCGGCTGCCTTATGGCTGCATGAACCTTCTTTACCATCACATATGGCCTTCTAGAGTCGTCGGAGAAATTCTGAATCACTTTTATAAAAAAGAATAATCCACAACATCGGCAATTATAAATGAAAAAAAAGTCACCAATTTAATGTTTTGAGTATAAATTTACGTTTATTTTGAAAATCGTAACAAGTAAAATCATCATTAGTTATTATCCACTTCAAGGCATGTCAAGCATGCAGTCTTATTAGAAGACAATAAATTTCAATGTGGCCTTCAATCATGAATAGGTTTCCCACCCCAGTATCAAACCATGCCTTTGCACCCAACACATGATATTAAGTAATGCTCACACTATTACATGCACACATACTTAGAACTGAAAACCTTTGCTTACACATGGACCATATGAACATTTTTCTTGTGAACCACAATATTAAACTACTATAAACAATTGACAAAACGTTCCCCACTCAAACAAGACTTTACAATGCCAAAACCTCTCTTTGAGTATGAAAATATTGTTAACTGCACATCTCATTTGAACCTAAGTCTAATTACTGAAAGGTATACTTTTGTTAAATGATTGTATATTTTCTTGAAACCTAAGTCAATCTAATTACTGAATTGTATACTTTTGTTGAATAAATATACATTTGGTTGAAACTCGAGTCAGTCTGATTATTGAATTGTATACTTTTGTTAAATAAATGTTCATTTGATCAAAACCCAAGTCAGTCTAATCAATGAACAAAGATTCAAAATAACAAAGAATGCATTTATTAAAAGATGAATAAAATATAATTATCCAACAGTATTTGAAGTAGTAAGAAGAGAATGTATTTTTGGAGTTGTTTTACTACTTGTTAGAATAATAATGGTAATAGTTCAATGTAGATATAAGTGCATAATTTTCATTTGTAGTTAAGAATGGTCATATGCATATGCAGGAAATTAAAGAAACTAAGATGTTGATTTGTATGTCAGTGAGTGTATGAATACATACATATGCATGTAGAATGGTTGTTGTGCAAATTCTTGGAACAGCCTACATTTTGCAGAATGAGAACTGAATGATGATCGAATCGTGTGTGCCTATTTTATAGAAGAGGGTGAAGGTATGGGCATGTTTTGCAAAATTCATTGTCTTATAAGATAGTAAAATCAAAATCTTAACGAAAGGTTACCTTTTTTCAAACTTAGCGTCTTGGATGAGGCTAGTTTTAGAAAAAATATCCACATGTACTGGTTGCTTGTGATAAAGTGTTTAGAAATATCTAACTTGTGTGTTTCAGCAAAATGTGTTATCTCCTAATGAAGCATTTTCTTAGTTGACTGAATTTCTTTGCTATTGTACCTGGTGGTATATTCATGTGTGTTTTAATAAACTGATTAGGAAGAAAGAAAATGGGGCCTATCTGGTAAATGTGTTTTTGTTTTAAATGACCAGAGGTATCAATCCATTACAATTACTATGTTGCAGAGACAAACCTCAAGCCACGTCGATTGAGATTTATCTATTGGAGTCAGATAAAATATCAACCGTCCAAATCCATATGCCACTACAGAGTAAGGGAGTGTCGTGACCCTATTTAATTCAATTGGAAAAAAATAAGATCATAGTAGTGACCTTTATCTCCAGTTAAATTAAATAAATGAATACAGTTACCACATCAGTTATAATCTACGAGACTAGCTTGCTAACCATTATAATAACAGTGAGACATCCCGACAGAATTCGTATCGGTATTTATTAACTTTAGATTAGACTGGCACCAGACTACAAATGAGTAGGTGTTCCGTTGGGATTGAACTCACTATAGTTGTGACTGTCTTCAATTCTAGTGTGTTAACCATTGCTTCATGGGGAGGCTTTCGACAGATCACGTTTCTTAAAAAAAAAAGAAGGTTAGAGTGATCTCCCCTTGATTTTCTATCCAAAGTCCATCTTCATAACAAACATGGCCTCTACCGATATGCGCTTCGATGGTCGCGTGGTTTTGATAACTGGAGCCGGCGGAGGTAACAATCTTATGTTTTTAAATTAAAACTGATGAGGGTGATGAAAATTACTTATAACATTTTCCAACTATAATTACCATCTCTCCCCCTGAGTTTTGTCAATGACAATTTAGCATCCTCTCCATTTCAAAGTCTAAGCTGGGGGAGGATGTTGTTATTATTTTGAAATTCGAAATTGAACCATCGTGGTTTAAGGAAACTAGATGAAACATGTATGGTAATTTCACTTTATTAATAAAGTTAAAGATAGTATTACTGTTCGCTCATATGAATGCATTGATTTACAAATACTATCCTATTTTATTGAAAAAATGAAAGTTGAAAAGATATTGTTCATCGGGAAATTTCTTGTCATGCATGTCTGTCACCAAATCTGTCACGCCACATAACACACTGCCACAAACCTAAGAAATTGTGTCATATAATTAGGTATCCCTTTAAAAGGTCACACTTACAGTTAAACAACCCCTGGACTTTCGACTCGGTAGTCTGTGTATTTTCTTTATTCGATAGCTTTACAAATTTCATTGAATGGTTCGTTTTTTCTGTCAAGTCTAATACCTTTAATCTCCCGAGGAATCGCTTGGACATCTTCTCTAAATCAGTCGATCATCCTATATAGTCTATCAGTGCGGTGTCGTAATGTCTTGTTCAACGAATTAAATCATCTTAAATATCCATTTTGGTGTTCGGTAAAGTTTGGGTTAGTGTTTATAATATTTGCGTTGAAATGTCCGAATATACAGTTTTACTTTTCCATGGACAAAATATTTTACGTCGCTTCGAGGAGGCACATAACAAGCATTACTGAATGAGTCGGGTCCGGTCTCAAAAAGAAAAAAAAATTGCATGTAACCTCTAGTATGCTCGTTTAGCCCTCTCCCCCAAAGACCTTAATGAGAGCACAAAAAATACATGCGAAAATTGTTTTTACAACATTCAGTAGGAAAGTAACAAACTGGATACTTCAAAGATTACTTTTATTTTCGATTTTTAAGAGGCTGAACCCGGATTGTCCTGTCGGTAGTGCTGAATGACTAACAAACCATTGGCCAGCTTTTAACAAACAACATAGCTGGCATTCCTAGTGCACCCCATTATGTACAATGTACATGAAATCGTCAATCGTAAAGTCAACTTGGTGGACCCAGTTACTCATGCTCTTACTAGCTATGAAATGTATCTGTTCCGCCCCGAAGAAAAAATCCGAGAAATATTTGTAGCGATTGGATTGTTTAGGTGACTGTAATCGAATAGAAGCCCGACCCCTCTTCTGTTAGGATTTTTAACAGCATCATTATGCTGTATTAAGTGAGATTTTACTGTTATTATTCACTTTTTGATAAAAAGTATAAAGGGTCTTTCTAGATAATAAATGATTTGGGGGGAGATGAGAAAGAAAATAAAAGAACAGAATTTTGCTCTCTTAGAATTTGGCTTGTAGTATGATGGGTCTGAGTTCATGTTTCGTTTTTTGATGAAATATCGCAGTAGGATAATTTAAGGAAGAAAAGCACGTCTTTACGACGTATGTTTGTTTTTTTTTTCCAAATCTGTGCGTTAACCCCCCCCCCAAAAAAAAACTACCAATCCATGATGGGACACTTATTACCTGTTGTTACTAAGGCGTCTATGGGGAATGGGTTTGGCTTAAGATTACGGTAACACCAAAGCTCTGTTAGTTAGGTTATTCTGAGAAAATGTACTTTCCTAAATCAGTTGAACCCGAGGCCGCCCTAGCATCTGTGCATGCTTTTCTGCCCCCTCCCTTGCGGGGGGGGGGGCATTGAAAATAGAGTAATGCTTGAAAGAAAAGGGCCTTAGAAAGCTGTTGTTGATTATAGCAGAATTTCACGGTGGATAATATTGTGGCGAAGTCTCTTCTGTCATCTTAGCCTGAATGTATAGCTTGTTATTTTCGGAAAAATAATGAAGCCCTTCGAATGATTGGAATTGGACTTTTGAACAAGATTGTTTGTGTTACTCATTATTTCACGTAATTGCATGCAATATGAAATCTCCATTCGCAGGAAACATTACACCACCGGCGAAAGCGTGGAGTGATATCAATTAGTAAGAGGTCAGATCGGGTCATTGCAAGGGAAAATAACGGATGACACACATTGTCTTGTCACAGTCATCATTGTAATGAAAAGTTGTTTGTTTGGAGTGAAATTTATGTTTATTCTTAAATGTTCATCTTACTCAAATAAATGTTCATATTGTTTATTGAAATGTAATTATGTATATATTTTGAACATTCTTTTGATATGGCCTTAGTCAAATACAACAGAATACATGAAAGAAAAATAAAAGCAAGACATATATTCTCTATAAAAGTATAAGCATTCAATTACAAACAAAAATGTAATCAATATTTGAATATACAAATTACAGAACGATATAAACAAATGATAAATTGATAAAAACAGAATAATATAGGACATATTGGAAGAATGAAGATTAAAATTATGCCCCAAAATAGAAATTTCCTTCAAAGAATATCGAAAGGAAATTTTGTATTACATAATTCAAATGGAATTTTTTTTTTTAAAGATCTTTTTGACACATTTTAAATAGTTTTACATCAGCCTTATGACATCTCAGAAATATGGCCAACAAGCTCATAAATCTGCTTTTCCTTTTAGATTTATTTGTATGAACTTCTTTTAGAAGATAACTAGCTTTAACTTAGTGGAAAGGTGTATCTATGTTTGTTCTCAATTTTGTGTAAATTTCATGTTTCAGCACATAATAGAAATCATATTATATAAAATCTTATTTTTAGTTAATCAGAACATCAAATATAATCACTCAGGAAAAAATATGTTCTTTGATATATTTCTCCTAACACAACACAACTAATGGAAAAAATGATTATTTACACTTGAAAAATTAGCTCCAATGGAAAAATATTCTAATGCACAAAATAGAACAAATGATACTGTCCCTTATTTTGTCAAAGTTCCTGGATACATCATATTAGTGCTTCTCCCATTGGGTACCAGTATCAAAAAGTTGTTTGGAGATCCTAGAGCAACAAATATAGAGCTGGCCTGCAGAGAAAGTACAGAGAAGTCAGGTTAAGGCCCGTGTTCCTAAGAGATGTCCATGTGCCTTGTAACAGTTATAGAATTTCCATCTGAAAAATGTTTTCAAAATAAGGAGAAAAAGTTCTTAAGCCTTTAAGTTTTTCTGTTTATTTTGTTGAACAAAGCTATTCTTATCCAAAAGTGACCTGTGCTGACCTTCAAAGACCACCTATCCTATCATCTTTTTCTGCCCGTGTTGAACCACATACTAATTTACTTTCAAGAATGTAATTGCCTGCAACATGGCTGAAAAAGTTATTTTAATCTCAAATTAACCTCTGATGACTTTCAAAAACCTTAGAGTTCTGCACCACCTATCCACTTGACTGCTCTAACATTTGTGAGATTAGAAACATTTTTGTTCCCCATAGCAAACTTAATATTATGCTATGAATTGCTCTAGTAGGCAAGAAATGTCCAGAAATAAGCTCCAAGATCAATTTTACATTGCTTATGACCTTTGCTGTGAGATGATGTACCCATATGTTAAATTTCAGCATCTTTGTTGCAAAGGATTTAGCCCTATGCCAAAGGTCAGTTTTGTAGCAATAAAACTGTGGGCAACAACTCAGAAAATTGGCTATAAATTACCATGAATGACCTTTGATGGACTTGATCAACTTCTGAGGTCAACTATGCATATGACCTTTGCCAAGATTTATCCTTGTGCAGAATAAAATTCCATTGATGAAAAATCTGGAACTTTGGTAAAAATGATCAGAAATGACCTTAGGTTACTTTGAATGACCTCTAAGGTCAATTTTGCCAAACCAGTGACCTGAGGAGATGTACCCGTTTGCTAAATTACAGTATCCTCAGTACAAAATTATGGCAAACAACTTTGAAAATTGGCTAGAAATGACCTTGCGTGATCTTCTAGATTAACTTTAGTTTGCTTTTTAGCTTTTTTATGAAAAAGATTTACCCCTATGCTAAATTTCAGGTTTATTGTGCAAAATTGTGGCCAACAACTTTTCAAATTGGTTAGAAATGAATAGAAATGACCTTTGGTAACCTTAAATAACCTCCAAGATCAATATTGCCAGGATAATTTTGTAAATTTCAGTATCCTTGGTTTCAAATCATAGCTCACTACTTTGAAAATTGGTGAGAAATGACTTCTGGTGATCTCAGATTACCTCAGAGGACATCTCACAAAGCTTATGTTACAAGTAGATGCTTAGTGTGCCATTCTGCCAATTATAGGGTATTTCTGCCAAATATAAGATCAATGAGGCTTATAGCTTTAGTGTAAAAGAGGCTCAGACAAACAAACTAAAGGCTCAAATATTAATATAGATATAAATATAGAACTGTTCCTATCAAATTTTTATGTTCCCACAGAATAACTAACTATATCTTGTTTTCCTTTGTTGTCAAAATATGTCAACTTTTAGCCCCAAGTTTGGAAGTCTCCAGCCCCACTCCAATGCAGCTGACCTATGTCTTTTGACATTTAGAGTAAAAACTGGGACAAACAGTCAGGGTTGCCAATTTAGCACTTTTTGGGCTAGATCAAGTCCCTGTTTTTGTACATTAAACTCCTTGTAGTCTGCATCTAGCTCTTAGCTCTTTTTCAATTTATTCAATAACTCCTGCCATTTCTGACTTGGTAAGTAAAATTGATAAGATATGTCAAACACAGTGTAATTATACATTTATTGATTGTAGATTGAAGATATTTAATATTTCAGTTTTATTTAGTAAGTCTTTTGATGAAATTCTGTTTTTATTCATGGGTTTCTTGATGAGTGGACAATAATACAGTCAAAAATGTTGGGGTCTACGGCCACTGCCTGATATTGTGAACCCCGCTGTATCAAGGGACCTTTGCATTTAGCTCCTTTTTCTGCTGATCTAGCTCTAAAATCTCTATGACGTGAGAGATTTCTGAACTCCAACTCTTATCAGTAGAAGTGACATGTTTCAAATCAGTGTTTGGATGACAAATGTTGGGTTAAAAACTAGTCTCAATGGAAAGAGAGAATTGAAGATAAAGAAATTGAAGTACAAGAACTGGGATCAGGATTGCCAAATTAGGTAATCAGCTAGATCTGGTTGTTTTGTTTTTTTCTTCAATTCAGCCAATAAAAATCTATGATAACCAATTGAATCTGGTGACTTGAATTGTCCACACAATATATCCAAAAATTTTGAATAAATTTCTATAATGTTTCGTGGAGGGGTGGGCCATGTGCCAAGGAACAATTGATTGAATCTTGGGGCTGATCCAGGAATTCTTATTTTGATTTTGTTAACATTCCAAGATAGGATGATTTTTTGCTTGTTGGATGTAATTACACAGTAACGACTAAGTTACTCAATCTAAGGGAAATAATCAAGTGTTGAAATGAATCAAGGTTCAAAGGATATCTCTA
Source organism: Thysanoteuthis rhombus (assembly GCA_963457665.1). Taxonomy (NCBI): domain Eukaryota; kingdom Metazoa; phylum Mollusca; class Cephalopoda; order Oegopsida; family Thysanoteuthidae; genus Thysanoteuthis; species Thysanoteuthis major. The sequence continues at coordinate 22,574,409 of OY735226.1, forward strand.
ATGGAAAATTCTTACTGAGTTTTGTCACTGTATAGTTTGAGATCTGTAACCTGATTGTTTGGTTTTTAGTGACATTTACACTGACTGAGATATACACTCTCTGAGTACTTGTTTATTATATATCCATTCTATCAGTAATGCTTGCATTGATTCCTGACTATTGGCAATTCCTTTTTTCCCTGTATTTTTATGTATTTGGTACAATCATTTGCAATTCACTTTTATTGTAAATATTTATCTATTATGTGTATAATAGCCTTATTTGGTCAATAATACCTGCATTAATTTCTGACCCTCAACTCTTTCCTTTTTTCCTGATTTTCAAAATATCTTTAAAGTAAATCTATACGCTGAGTTGGCCCAATAGTTCATTCTATGTTTATCGTTAGTTGGCACAAGAAGTGTTTAGTATCAACTTCATTCAGGTAGATGACTTTTGTGCCAAGTCAAAACATCTAAGCAAAAAGGTCCAATATCAAAAACATCCCAAACTAATGGTCCAAGTTCACAGTATCCATTGCAAATGGTCCAAAGACAAAATGTTCAAAATGTTGTAAACGTCCAATGCAAATCAATATATATTTATCCATACTACCAATGCTTAAACCAAAACACTGCAGCAGACACAAAAGCTGTCACACGCATAGTACATATACACGTACAGACATGGTAAATACATACATGCCATATATACACCTGCACACATACATATACCGCAGACATACATGCTACATACGCCAACACATCCACATCATATATGCACACTTATACACATGCTTTCATTTGTTTTTTAGTTTAAGTATTGGTAGTATGGATAGAGCAATTCATTTTCTCCTTTATTTTTATCAGATCAAGTGTTGTAACCTATTATTATTAATTCTTGGTAGTTGTATAAAAGTATATTGTGTTTGTGTGATATGAGTCTGCATGTGTATGTATACATGAATATGGTACATGTGTGCATATGTGGCATGTATCTGCAAGTATAAAGCGTGTATTTGGTATATGCGTGTACAATACATGATATATTTATGAGTACGTATATGTCTGAGTTTGCATATGTGTCATGTATGGATGGATGGATGTATGTAGCTGGTGTGTATTTGGTATATGTTTTTGCTGGTGAGAAAGCAATGTAAGTGACACCAGAGACACGTTTCTAGGGATTGCTCCTGGGGAATGGTATGAGACACATATACATATACACGTGTGTATGTATATATGTATAAATTGTCCCTTTTTGCATAAGTGGACCTTAATGCAATTGGATGCTTTTTACAAAATTTTGAAAAGCAAGTTCAGTGACAACAGGACTAGCAAACTGAAATATCAAAGCTGTATAAATATGTATAAATTGACCCTTATTACATTGAATCTTCTTGCTTTGGTCCTCATTTCATTGGACATTTTTGCATTGGACCTTTATGTTCATTGTACCTTTCTGTATTTGGATGTTTTGACTTGTAACCATCACTTTTGATTGTATTGTGATAGCTGTTCTCTCAACATCTATCTTTTTCAAATCAGTTTTTTGTTTATTGGTTCCAATGTTAAAAATAGGTGATAAACAATATTTGTGGCATATTGTACTTTTTTTTTAGCTTAAGGAAGGTGAAAATGCAACTTGGAAGAAATAAGGATTTGCACAGCTTATTGGGAAGGTACTGTAAATGATTGTATTAGTTGAAAGTGGTTGCCAAGTTCTGTGCTGGAAATTTCTTATTGGACAATGCTTCACAATTGTGTAGACCAGTTAAGGTTGGTAGTGATCAAATAAAAACATTTATTGAGAATAATCAATATTATATGCTGTGGTAAATAGCCAACATATTCGAAACATCCAAATCCAGCATTGAAAATCATTTGCATCCGCTTGGTTATGTTTGTCGCTTTGATGTGTGGCTTCCTCATAAGTCAGGTAAAATGAACCTTCTTGTTTTTAATTCTTCTATTCTTTTTCTTCTGTCTTTCAGGTTTGGGCAGGCAATATGCGTTAGCTTTTGCTGAACGAGGAGCCAGTGTGGTTGGTAAGTTGTTTTTTTTGGGGGGGGGGGGATTATTAGTATTTTATTATCATTTCAGTTTTTTTAAAAATTTTGTTTATTTTATTATTCTGCTTGTGATATGTGAATACTTGTATGGTTATACACACACACACATATATATATATATGTATGTATGTATGCATGTATTGGAGAAACCGGGATACTGTGGATGATGATGATTTTCTACAAATACGAATATACAACAGTACAGCTGCTACTTCATCCTTTCAAGTTAACACATTTGCCATCTTTTTTGTGAAAGACTTGTCTGCTTGAGCATTGCTGTACAGTGTGCAAGCTAAGTGACCTAATTTTAAGCCAAAAATATTCAAAAGTGTTCTGTTTTAATTATAATGCCTCAGCTATTCAGAATTTTCTAATTTGGCTGAGGTGAAATTAAGATTGTATTATTTATTTTGTTATAACTGCAATGACTGTATTTGTGCTTTATAGAGATGTAAGGTCACCTTTCTCAATGATATATGTTGATCACTTCTATCCACTCAATATCTCCGAAAGTACTCAATGGATTTGAATGAGATTCTGTCAAAGGATGGACAATATGGTTAGGAAAAGGTGGTTGAATTTCAAGGTATATCCCTGAATTTTTTATCTTGATTGAGAAATAGCCATTATTTCCTTACATTTATGTATATATCCATATTTGTCTATATGATATCTCTAATGAGTTCTCAATGAATTTCTACGTAATTTGGCAGAAGAGCATACAACAGGCTTTGGAAGACATGATTAAATTTTAGGATAGATCCATGCAATACTACTGCTCCTACATCATAGTTATACATCCATACTACAATATATCGCCAAAATTTCATGCACTATCTAGACAATTTTTCAATAAAATTTTATTGAAGGGTCGGTGAAATATGGAACATATCTATGAACCTGTACTTCCCCAGACAATGGCGTTCATAGAAGTATTCACTATGAGTATTTTTTAGCTCCTACAATTCAATAATAATTTGATGAAATGTGTGGTTAGTTCCACTCAGGGACTTCTTTAAATCATTCAATCTTATCTTGATTTCTTTTGCCCCTAAAGCTGTGGGGCACTGTGGACCAGAAAAAGAAGAGTACCTACCAGCCACTAACTTAAAGAGGTATCACTTTCTCATCTTTATGTTACTTATTTCACAGCCAACAGAGATCTTTCTTTTTTTTTCCCAAATATATTGATTTTTTAAAACAGGTGCTATGTAAATACACAGTAGTTGTGTCATTATTAATGTTAAAGAATAAAATGGAAAAAACTTGATACAGTCAGAATTTGAATTTCTGAGATGAAGAATTCTCAGTATCAGACACATTTCTCTTGTGTCATTGTATTTGCAAAAGTTCTCATTCATTATATCACTTTTCTTTAGTGAATGATTTAGGGGGCAGTACTGATGGGAAAGGACACAGCCTTCTCGCTGCAGATAAAGTCGTTAATGAAATTCAAGCTAAAGGAGGAAAAGCAGTTGCAGATTATCGTAAGTTTGTTTTGAAATTTATTTCTTTTTGATGTTTTCTCCTGTAACAGTTTTCATAGAATATTTCTTGGATGTTTTATTTATTTGATCAAAAGATAGTCAAAAAACAAACAATTATTTTCCCTCTACTAGGAGTTTCTTTGAAACATTAATTTCAGTAGCATCCAATTATATATTATGGAAGTAAAGGAAGAGAGCACTTAGGCTATATACAAATTAAGGAATTAAACTATACTGTCCTAGTTGCTGGTTTTGTACAAGTTTTTTTCCTGCTATAATGTGGTTACGTGTTTGAATAACATTAGATGCTTACTCATAAATAAATTAAATTCTTTTTTTTTCAATATTCCCTGCTGAAATGAGAGAAACTTATATGTCTGTGGGTCATGCCTTCTAATACTCTAGTGATTATGGAAAGTGTCTGTGATATTTTATTTTTTAAATTCTCTAAAAATAAACAATTCAAATTTTCAATTCCAGTAATCTCATGAGAACCTTGAGGTAATATTTGCTGCAATTGATCTTGATTTCAGGCTTTAATTTATCTAGCTTCAATCGCACAGCTCTCCGTTTTGTGACATCTAGTAGTTTTTCTTTTTTGTAAGGTACAGTTTTGAGTTCCGGAATGCTTTTTGCTCTCCACACTCAAGTTCATAATTGTCCCCATCCCCCATATTTAGATTTACCCCTTCTGAGATGTGCACTCTATGTTCAGAATTGCTTGTCTAAAACATTTTAGGGAACAGATTGAATATCAGGGAATATTATTTTGATATTTATCTAAAACAACACAAGCAAAATGCTGTAAGAATATGATCATTAGAAATATGTTTTTCTTCCATTTGACAATTTTAAAATATTATTTCTTTCCGATTTTAGATTCAGTTGAAGAAGGTGAAAAACTGGTTCAGACGGCTATAAATGCTTTTGGAAGAATTGGTAAGTTGTCTATTTTCTTATATATATATATTCCTGTAAACTCCTTGTGGAACATAAGGCTGTAACCATTTCAGGGTTCTGGGGTGATGCTGCTGCTGTTTTTGTAGCAAGAAGTTATTCAGGGGGAGGCATTGCTAGCCCCACACCCAACCCTCTTCCTTCACCTCGACTTAAGTTTGACTGCTTTACTAGGCTAAAGGGCTCCAACTGCTCTGCAGCAGCTTATTCATAGCTGGGAGGAGGAGTCGATTCATCCATTTCCCAAGGGCTTTAGTGTGAAGTGAACATAAGCAGCTTTGGTGGAAACTTAAAATTGTCTTGTTGAATCTGTTTTCCATGCATGTACATTTGTTGCAAAAAAATTTGCTTTATCAAATGGGATCGTGAAAAAATTTGCTTCATCAGAAGAGGTTGCAAATGTAAAAAAGTTTTACCAACCCTTATCTAGAGACTAATAGAAAAAGAAAGAGTTTGACTTATTGATGATGTTTACTCAACTTAGTATGGCACAAGATGATGGTAGGGAAGTGAGATAGGAAAATTGATGTCACACTTCTTTCCATAGGAACAGAAAAAATGGTATCTGTCAGGAAATATAGAATCTACCCTTGATTTCTGATTTAAGCTGTTTACTAGCAGCCATAGACTGATAATCTGAGTTGTTGTGAATAGAGGCAACTAAATTAAGATGAAAGAAATACAAATAACAAACTAATAATGGTTGTTTTTACATGTTGTACAAGAAATCATAATCACATCAAATAAAGACATCTGTTGATCTAATTATACTAATAGATGATTTTCAAGTTAAGCTCAAGGGAGTTAAATCTGTTTTCATTTCAACTTGTAAATAATTAATGTAGAAGTATTTATAGTAATGGCCTTGTTTACATTCATGATATAGTTCTCCAAGAGGAAAATCTTTTCTTTTAATTTTAGGTGCTTTCAATCTATCAAACCTCCAAACTCCAATTTGTTAATTTTTAGGGAAAAAATTCATTATGATGCTCATTTTCAGCCATTTTCATGAAAGTTTGGTTGGAAGTACAACTTACATAAATCATCTTTACTTCAGACCTATTATAGTTTGTATGAATCTTTTATTCATTTTTATTACCAACATCATATGACTTACATCATTTTGAACTTTGGGTCATGTGAAGCGTACTTCCATAAAAATGTTGGAAAGTAAGTGCCCAGTTCAGCCTTATAGTTACATTGTAGATAGAAACCCACCCCCAATAAATCATTGATAAAAAAATTTTCTAATAACATACATATTTTTTCCTCGGAGAACTATTTTACAGACATAAATTAAGACATTACCATATTTATTTATATAAGTAAAATGAATCATGAAAATTTCATCTAGTAAAAATCAAGCCTCATTTGTCTTATTATCTTTGTGATTTTATATCTTTAAATTTATCTATAATCTTAAATTTTCAGATATCGTTGTTAACAATGCTGGTATTTTGCGTGATCGGTCATTTTCTCGGATCAGTGAAGAGGATTGGGGTAAGGAATTACTTTTTTCTATATGCACAGCTTACATTGATAAACAGATTTTTGATAAAAGTATGTATTTGAGTTATCAAAACAAGAAGAATTATGTAAGGATTTGTATTTATTCCAGTGAACTCTTTGTGGAGCATAGGGCTGCAATCATGCCATGCCAGCCAATTTAGTTATGAGCAACTTCCCTCAGCTGGACTCATGTCATTCCATCCTTTGTCTCATACTTGACTGATGTTTTGACTGATGGTCCACTTAAGCCTCCTTATTCTTCTATTCCCCCTGTGGATTCTAATTTGCCATTTGAGCTGATTTCTTTCTCTCAAAGGTTCTAATGTTCCAGGTCTTCATCCTGGTTTTTGCCTTGTTCTTTTCATAGGTTTTCACCTGCATGCATCTAAAGGGGAATCCTCTTGACCAGGCTACATGGGGAGATTGTTGGGGTGATGCTGCTGTTCTTTCAGTCACTTCTTTTTATCCTTTTATTATGAATTTCTATTTTTCAATTCCTGTTTTCCAGACATTATTTACCGTGTCCATTTGCGAGGTTCATTTCTTGTCACCAAAGCTGCTTGGCCTTACATGAGAAAACAGAGTTTGGGAAGGTGAGATTTCTCTTTGTCATTGGTGATTTGGGGATCATTTTTTAAACCCATAACAAATTATCCCCAATATATTCGTTTTCACATTTTGTGCTTGGAGTATTTTTATGCTTGTATGTATATTGGAAAAATAAGATAAATATGACCCAAAATGGAATGCTTTGTCAAAATAGTTTTGTTTAGATGTTGAAGAGCTTCTTAAAAAATTAGAATAGAAGTCTTTAAAAGAATCATCAATTTATTTAACCACTTTTGATTGGAATATTTTTTCTTTTTACTCATTTTGTTGCTATGTTTTGTTTTTTTAAATTTTGGGGACAAATGTTAGTTTTGTCTACCCTGAAGTTTGTCCAGAAAGTATCGAGCCATGAATTATTGAAAAAGTGAAAAAAAAGCCTACCTATCACAATGGTGCCTGAGTAATCTTCAAAATAATCCCTTTGTGACTTCACACATCCTAGAATCCCATTCATTTTTCAAAATTTTACAAAGTTTTGGATTTCCAGTGGCTGCCCTAATCTTATCCACAGTTTGAAATCTCTACCCTTTCAATGGTAAAAAGCCGAAAGTCACAGGGAGCAGAATCTGGACAGCAGATGTCTGGCTGACTTGGGTGACATGATGTTTTACCAAAAAACCCTGCAAAAGACATTAAGAATGAGCAGGCTCAGTCATTGTCAATTCTCACTTGATGGTGTCTCACTACCAACTGAGTAACCCCACTGGAGAGTGTCAGTTCATGCGTACGCTTTAAGATCACTCCTGATTGGCTGTTACATCAAGGCTGTGTCACTGGTTATTGAGGTATATAAAATGGCTGGACACTTTCTGGATTATTTGGTGAGGATTATTTTTTTTTTCTCTCCTTAGGATAATAATGACGTCCTCTGCTGCTGGGTTGTATGGTAATTTTGGTCAAGCCAATTACAGTGCAGGTAAATTGATCAGGTTTTTATATCTATGATTTCTTGTTACCTCTACCAACATGATTGGAAATGAGATTTATATTCACTCAAGTCAGTCCCCCTACGCAATGTCTCTAAATGTTCCTAATGAATTTCAATGAAGTTTTGTGGAAGAGTTATCCATAGGTTACAGAAGAATTGGTCAATTTGGGGGTTGGTTCCGGGAATCCGTTTTTGATTTGGAGATATTTTTATCATTCTGCAGGGAAAGAGGTTAAAAACAAAAAAACTAATAATAAAAAGACTAAATTCAAATTTCAAGGGAAATAACTCAATATTTGTACATTTGCATTTCTCTCGCTTGTTTTTTGATATTTGATTTTCATTTAGTTTTTAGTTAAAGTATGGCAGAGGTATGCATTCTCTGGGTATTTTTTAGTTTATTTCCCTCAGCCAACAAAGTTAGAGAGGTATATATATTATCCTGTGACTTTCAATCTGTTTGTCCAAACGATATCTCCAAACATTGAAAACATGGAAAAATGAACAAAGGGCAATCTGAGAAGTGAATATTTTTTTGGGTTGATCCAGGCACTATTACCTTCCTTATGTCATTAGAGCAAATCCGGGAAGTTTCTTTCTATTTTGTTTCATGAAGACTCTTAAGCTGTGAGCACGAGAAAATCTCATTAATCCTAAAAAGAATGGTATACAAGTAATGCATTCTCCCAATAGTCACCTATGGAGCTGAAACATGGAACTTAACAAGAAGAATGACCTTGAAACTGAGAACCATGCTGGAAAGAATCATACTCATCATCACCTGAAGACAGCGCAGTATATTGGAGGAAAAAAACAGGAGTCAGATATATAGAATTCATTAGAAAACTCAAATGGCAATCGGTTAGCTATGTCGCAAGAATGGCTGACAACCAGTGGATATCATAACTCACAAGATCATATGTGAAACTGTGGCTGGCAAGAAGTAAGTTGGCATAATAAACTACATAAGTTTGGCTCCGGAATGCCGATGTTAAAGAGGTCTGGCAAATTGAAGTTAGGTCGATATCAAATGAGGGACCATAAAAGGCTGATGATGATAATCTTAAATGTACGGAATAATTGAAACTTACAGTCTTCTGTATTATATCTATGTATGAGCTGATTCAGTTTTTCACTGAGTGACAATGGTATTGGCAGAAGTATGCGCTCTCTGAGCACTTTTTTAGTTTTTTGAGGTTTTCATTCTGTTATTTCCCCCTTTTGCCTCACTCTCTCGTTTTTGGTCTGTCTCTCTTTCCTTGTTTATTCCTTGATTTTTCTCCTCTCTCCTTTCTGTATCTTTGTCCACCTTGTTCTGACTTGATTATTTCTCCCTTTCCATGCCCCTCTCTATTTCTTTGTCTCTCTCTCACTCCCTTCCACTTTTCTCTCCCTTTTCTCTCTTTCCCTCCCTCTCCTCTCCCTTTTCTCTCTTTCCATCCCTCTCCCTTTTCTCTCTTTCCGTCCCTCTCCCTTTTCTCTCTTTCCGTCCTTCTCCCTTTTCTCTCTTTCCGTCCCTCTCCCTTTTCTCTCTTTCCCTCCCTCTCCTCTTCCTTTTCTCTCTTTCCCTCCCTCTCTTCTCCTTTTTCTCTTTATCTTTCTTCCTACCTATTTATTTGTCTCTCTTCAACTGAAAACTCCTAATCTACTTTCACCTTCAAAAGTTTTTCTTAAATCTTTTAATGTTCATTTATTTATTTTTTTTTCATTTTTGCACATATTTGCTGACCAGCCAAGTTGGGTCTGTTAGGATTGAGCAACACTTTGGCCCAAGAAGGTAAAAAATATAACATTACCTGCAATACGATCGCTCCCATTGCCGGATCAAGACTCACCCAAACAGTCATGCCTCCAGGTAAAAGATATCAACTTCAATTCGTCCTTTGTATAATTCTAGTTACAGGTTTTCCTTGCTATCCATAAGTGGAGCATTCCAATTTTTGATGATATTTTATCTTTTATGATCGAAGATTTGGAATTGGGCAATTTCTGATGATTTTAAGTTGTTTTAATTGATCTTCTATTTAATATTTTGATGTAATTAGAATAATTCTATATGCTTATAAATGAAATTAATTTCATTCCCTCTTTACACTTTGTCTTTGATTTCTTAATAACTTGTTAAAACTTCTATGGAGACAAGATTAAGTGATTTTTCTAGGAAGATGAAGTATTACTAATTCAGAAATATTACTGAAATGATGATAGAATATTATCAAAAATTGATGACAAAAAATAAAGGGGAATAACTCTTAGTAGCATATCATGTCTGGGCCGCATATTATTATAATATCAAGCATTTCTCAAAAACTTTTCGTAAGATGAAATGGCGTATAGTGAAGAAGCAATTACCATTAATTCAGGAGGGGAAAAAATTTTGAGCGTTACCAGATCCAAAGTATTGTATTGATGATATATTAGGCTGAGTCATCGGAGGTTGGGTTGTTGGGAGATACAGGAGACGGGGGTGAAGAAGAGGGTTTATGCTGCCTCTATAAATGGCTTGCTGCACAACAAATGCTGAATCCTACTCTCGCTTCTCATCTTTTTTCATAAAAGTGAAAAAGTTGCATCAGGTGAACTTTTGAAAAGCCAGAGATACTTGTAATCGTTAAAAGGTATTCGATTATCGTGATGGCAAACCTATGTCATACGTGTCAGCAGGCACAACGTAGGTTTTTAGGTGACTCATGATGAACTTTGGAAAATTTCATTTTGTTATCCTTGCTTCAGAAGTATTTTGAAATTTTAACTTTTATCAAACTCCTACTTTTATAGGTAAAAAGTAGGCTGCTCACCTGTAAGCAATTACTAAAACTAAAATACATGTTAGGGAAACTCTGATGATAGGATTTAAAAAAAAAAAAGAAAATTTCAACATGCCATGCTCTATCTTAGATGGACCTTTTTTGTATTTCTGTTTCGGGTGTTTGAGTTTCTTTTTTGTATTCATTGAGATATTTTAGAAGATTTGCATCATTTACATTGTATATCAGTTTATGTCCGACAGAATGTGATAATTATACAGACATTTGAATAGGAATTATATTTTGTCTGGTGCTGGTGTTAACCAAGTTGTAGATCGAACAGTCATAGATTGCATAAATGAATAATGAAATAGAATATTGTGTGTGATTCAAATGCATATCCATCAAGGAAGCAGCCTAAATGTGGTTCTGCTCTTACCATCTGAGCTAACAACACTCAGGCAATATCTGCAGACTGAAAAAGCACATATACTGCTCCCCTCTCTATTCCACAATTGTAGGCATGAATACTTATGTATTCTATGTATATGTATTCCCTATGCTGACAGTATGTATGTCAGTAAAATGGGCAGTTTATGTCTGACAAAATGTGATATTTATAAAAGCATTTGAGTAGGAATTATATTTCGTCCTACACCGGTGTTAACTGAGTAGCAAATTGAACAGCCCTCAGCCTATAAATGAATAATGAGAATGCATCTTGCACAATGCTTATTTTCTTCATTCATTTATGTGGTTTAAGGCTGTTTGATTTGCTATTCAGTTTTAACACCAGTGCCGGATGAAATATAATTCTTATTCAAATATCTTTATGATTATTACATTGTTTTCATTGTAAGGTTGTTAATAAGGAATATTCTTTTTTTTTTCATTTAGAAATCGATTAAAGGTTCAATTTAACCCTTATGAGAGTGGCCTATGAGATCTCTCATGTGAAATTTCAGGTCTTTTCCATTAGTCCCCAATGAAATCTAATATCCATGATTTTGGAGTATAGAAACCAAAAGAAAAAAAAACAAGAAACAAGATTGTGGTATTTTCTTTTAAAAATGAATATGTTTGAGCTTAGTTGGGTTTAGTCTGACAGAAGGCTGTAAAAGTGAGGCACCTAGTGAGGTTCGATCACATTAACAACAGCCTACAAGACTAACTTGCTAACAATCTCCTTTTGAAAGGCACCCATGATAAATAACTGATATTGATTTGCCATAATATTACGGTTCATTAAATCATTGCTTTTCAGATACTTTGATATTTGTGTAGTTCGATAACACGCATTTTGATGTCTTTGAAAGATTTTTGATGGATGAGATTTTGAGCCGACTGAAGATTTATGCTGCCCTATCAAAGGGGTATTTTGACAGTGTAGCTGACCTGGGTAGGGTGGAGCTCAGTTCCTGGACACCCTGCAAGGTTTACAGTTTTGTAGAAGAAGGAAACTCCAAAAAAAAATCTATGACTTCAGGACTTTAACCCCATTGTCACAGATTGGAGGTCAATGTAAACCTCTGGTTTAAAGTGTGCGGTTTGTCATGTGTAAGCTGCACTCTACCTTGAAATTTAATTAATGTGGGTCTGAAGGCTATTCTATACACCATGTTTCATGGGCCACCTGAAGCCCTACAATCAGATGTTAAAAGCTCTCCCTAATCTTTGTTCATCAAGCCATGATAAGTCATGAGATTTTGAATTTCCCTATTTTTTCTTTTGCCAGATTTGGTGGAATCCTTGAAGCCAGAATATGTTGCTCCTCTTGTACTTTACCTCTGCCATGAATCCTGCCCAGACACAGGTGGTATTTTTGAAGTTGGAGCTGGATGGATTTCAAAATGTGAGTTGAAAACTTTTACAGATTATATTCTTTTTTTAAATATCTGATTTTGGCTTTAAATGTTTATGTTACTTAAAGTGTGAATTTTTCAAGCATTTTTTACAAGAAAGAAATTACTAATTTGTAAATAATGAATGTATTGATTGTTATACATGCGGTGATATATATGTATCTCATACCTAAATATGTTGCTATTTAGAGGTGAATTTCCCTGTGTAATTTCAACAAGTAAATAATGAGATATTCAAAATGGCCAGATACTCTTCAGATAGACCTCATAAATACTTGCAGAATAAGTATTAAAGATCTATTTTGTGGTGCTGTTGATTTGATTTTTGTAGAAACCATCAACCAAAACTGTCAAAATAGGTTTCTTCAGTTGTTAAGTAATTCTCCCTAGCTGGCTATGTATGTTTGTGTTGTATGTGCTGATCACACCAATGGAGCTAGAGGTCAGAAAATTTGAACATTTACCCCTTATCATATATAAGAGAAAACTTATCTTTTTTTTTTTTTTTGAAAATTCCACCTCAAAATAAGTAATTCATTGACCACCTTATTTTCCAATATTTTATTTGAATACCCCCAACACAGCATGCTGCCAAAAGACATGAGTCATGTAACATTTTTTATTGAGTGATTGACCAGACCTGCTTGTTTTTTTTTACTTCCGTTCAATCTTGCTGAGATTTTCAAAAAAAGATTTAACCCAGAAAAATTGGGATTTAAAAAAAAAAAAAACTTGTTGAAACTTATAAAGATTTTTTTTTTTTTCCAGTAAGATGGGAACGAACTTCTGGAGCAGTTGTAAAAGAAAAGAACAAGCCCATGACTGTTGAGGATGGTAAGATTTTTGTTTTTTATTTGTATATCTGTATGAATATGTGTGAATGCGTATAACTATGTGTGAGTGTTTGTGTATGCTTGCATGCATATTTATTCATTAATGTGTTGCATGCTATATGTATGTATGTAGGCATATGTTGCGTATGTGTGTGCACATGTATATGTTTCTAGCTCTACTTTAAACCAATTAATATTTAAAGTATATGTATTGAGCATTCTATGAAATAAACCAATCAATCATTGGATATTGCATTATATCATATTATATTGCATCCCTGATTTGTATTAATATATATATATATTGTATATAATATGTATATATATGTATGTATGGATATGCAAAGTAAGTAATAATAGTAATATGAACTTGAATGTACTTCCCAAGACCATCTGACAAGTAACTGTGACAGAGAAGCTTGAAAGAATGAATCTGCCATGAATCCACACACAACATGCTGCCTGGGATTGACTGCAATATAGAGAGCTCATTGAAACCTTATATCTCAAAGGGGATGAAGAGACATGACATTAAATGAATGTACTTGAAAAAAGCTTTTTTTTCTTTCTTTTTTTTTTTTTTGACAGCAGTTAATTGCATAATTAAGTCGGCTTCAATTTAGTTGGAATGTAATTAAACTAATAACAAAATTGGTAATTAAATTTAGTATGACCTATGTAAGAATGGAGATTATTTCAAAAAGTCTTGATATTCTTGGCTGTGACCATCTTTTCACATGGGCTATTCCATGTGTTTGCTACTCTCGGTAAATTTTCCTCAAACGCCAGTGGATGTCTGAATTAGTACTTTATAGCTCTTTTCTCTGGTTTTACTGCAGATAGATTAAGTTCGCATTTTTCCATCTGAGAGCCTAGATTAAATTATTTTAATCTTTCAGTGTAAGATCTTCCAGCTTTGGAATGGTCTTGGTGACTCTTCTCTGTACTTTCTCCAAGGCATCTGATGATAGTAACAAGTATATTAGTTTCATTTGCCCTTGCATGTTATTATAGTTAATATAGATACATTCCATAGACAATAAACCACTTTAGTGCAATCACATACTTTATTACCAGAAATATATACATACGAGAGTAATTATGGTATCTTAATTGACAATACCATGGGTCTATTTAGTTATAAAAATTACAGTAATAACATCTTAGATTCGTCTTCAAGGTATCAGATGACTGTTGCCCTGTTGATTACTCCTCACTTTTTAGGTATTTTTATAAGTTTTATCAAAAATGTCTGGATTACAGAAATAAATTAAGCTAGCTGAACCTGTGGAAATTCCATTGTTTAATTAGGAATTCGCCACCACAGTCAGTAATTGAACGACAGTTATGTCAAAATTTTAAATCATAAAAAATTCCATGAAAGAATATATATGGTCAGAATAGATAATATTTATGACATCTGAAATAGAGTTGAAACAACATCTAGATTCTGGAGAATCTAGATGTTATTAATAAAACCATCAAAATAAGGCCCCCAAAAGCCTTTTTTTTTAATGTGAAATAAACTTTCTTGAAAGGGATTTAGTGGGTTACTGATGCCAATTTTCAGATGTGTAGTCAAAACATTATGACCAGGACTGCTGGGACTCACAAACATGTATAAAAAGGGATAGAACCCTTTGCAACCTTTTGTGGCTGCAGTTGTTCAACAACTACCAAAGAACAAATATCAATATGACATTTTAATGTTTTATTCATAAGTTACTCATATACTATACAACAAAATAAATCAAATAAAAAAAACCCAAAGGAAACTACTTTTTAATGGTCTGCTTTATTCCTCCATGCTTTTTGTGTTTCTTTCTCTCTCTCTTCCACATATATTCCCTCCTGCAGTGAAGCTAAATTTCTTTTTTTACCTCTTTTTAAAACCTGATTCAAGCATCCAGCAGTGAAGCTCATTTTTTTTCCCTCATTTTACAAAGTATAATGTGCTTTTGAGAAATGATAGATAGAGAGGGTAGCAGTTACACACTTCAAGTATTGTTTAATCATTGTGATTATCATTTACTGTTAAATATTTGATCTGTCATAGCTTTGGTGGTAGTGTCACATCTCTTCTTTGGAAATTGCTGCACCCTTATTTGTACTTCTGCACTGATCAGCAACTTCATTCAGAAGAAACTGCTTATTGTGATCACTTTGAGACAGGGTGTTTGAGATAAAGATTAATGACTGCTAACATTAAGCAAAGGATATAAAATTGGAATAATTTACACTCATTGTCGTAAATTCATTGTTATAAACAAGTTTATATTTAAAAATAATTATAAGAAAAAAATGATATTAAATTTTCAATTCATTGCAAACTAAAAGGCACTCAGAGAGTGCATACCTCTGCTGACGTTGTATACTAACTCTATCAGAAACAAATTCCTGAATTCACACCAAAATTTGATAATTTCTCTTTAGTCCATGGCCCACACTTCCACAAAATTTAATTGAAATTTATCGAGTGTTTTTAAAGATTTGTTATGAGGAGAAACATGAGCAAATACAGAAAAACATGAAAAAAATTTATCTCAATCAGAAACGAATTGCTGGATCGGCCCTGAAATTCAATCACTTTTATTTCACCTCATGCCCACACCCTCTTCACAAAATTTCATTGAAATTCACTGAGAAATTTTGGAGATATTGTGTTGACAGGTAGAGAGATAGAAATGTACAGGGTAATACATATGTCCCTCCAGCAAAGGTGAATAAAGTGCTTGGAATCAACTGATTTTGATGACAATAATCGATTGATAAAATCATACATGATTATAATGAATGGCCCCCTCTGTACTTATCGTTTGGTTGAACCACAGGTTTTTGAGAAATATTTTAATGCTAAAAATGTTAACTTATATGCTAGCATATATTGTGAATTTTCTTTTAGGGTTGATTATCCATATTTATTTCCTTTGTGTAAATGATTCTTGTGTCCATTTTGTGCTGAAGTTGGTTTGCCTGAATTATTTATGAACTTATGCTTTTACAGTCCGCAACAATTGGGAGAAGATATGCAATTTTGATGATTCAACTCACCCGATATCTCTTCAAGGTACATTTCCTATTCATTTTTTTATTTATTAGATGAAGTATTATGATTCATTATTTTTAATTTTCTGACTGCTTTTTTGGCCTTCATTTTAAGTTCCTTTTTATGGCAATTTCTGCACAGACTGATTACTTATGGCTTATTCTTTATTTTCTGTTGGAGGCTGATTACTCTCTGCCAAAGAAGAAATCAGTCCTAGCAGAATGAAAAAGAAAAGAAAATTTTAAAAATGATAATAATTCTTTGATTATCCAATCAGGTTTGATTGTTTCTGAAAACAATGATTCTAACCAGTTATTACTATGTATGTATAAGGACAATCCAACAGACTTACCTCCCTACTCCCAGAATTAACCCAAAAATATATATGATAGTTTTGCTTTCTTTTCTCTATGTATACCAAAAGTTTATTCTAGTGAGTTTTCATGTATCTCAAAGCTTCATATTATCTCTCAATAATTCAAAAGCATTTAGTGCTTGGATTTGAAACATTCAGTAGAAAATGACTCACAGGAATCTTGAATCTAACCTTAAATAACACATATTATAGGAGGTAAATCATAGAGATTCTGAAGAACAACTGACTCCTTGAGTAATAGTCTGTTCCAAGATCTATTTTTTTAGCTTGATTGTGAATAAAAATAAAGATTGGTCACATTTTCAAAAGTTTTAAATGATTTTTGATGTTGTAAAACAAAATCATTTATTGTTAGTATTATTCATATTTTCCTATTTTATTCATTACATCATTTTAATGTTAATAAAATTTTTCTGAGTGAAAGTTTCTAAAAACTGATCCATAAAAGAAATCATACCGTAAATAAAACATATATGTGGGTACCTCTTACAAGACGTTAAGTCTGGATTGTACCCTACCCTGCTCGAAGTTATATTAATCAGAGAAAGTTTCACATTGAACATGTTATTGTATATTTGGTGACATGAACATTCTTATTACTGTCCTTCTCTATATTTACTTTACTAATCAAAGCATTCTCTTGGGTAGGGTGGAGTTTTGGACTGATGCCTAGTTATTAGTAAATTGGTTAAATTCTACTGTTTAAATCAGAGCGGTTCTATTTATCATACATGTCTGAATTTAGGATAGTTCTACATTTTAGTCTATAAGATACAGCTCTGAACAGCAAATTTAAAAAAATTTAATTAGTGTTTCATGTGTCCTTTCAATATTTATTTTCTCTTATTTACTTTTATTTAGCCATTCTCTTGTGGTGATGTCAATAATAAAGACTATATATAAATGATCTCTTTTATCTTTTACAGATAACATTTATTTCATGATGGATATTCTGCAGCAGACAAATTGTTCAGACACTTCTGTTGTTATGGGGCAGGATGTAAACAACCCACAAAATGGAATAAATGTGGTAAGAGGTTTTTTTTTTTTTCTGTTTTTGTTTTCAAATAAACTTTTAATTGAATTGAGTTGAAATTTTGGTTAAGGCTCCTTATGTTCACTTTTCACTAATGTCTTCGGGAAAGGCACTAATCAAATTTTCTCTGTACTCTGTCCCATCAACAGATAACTTGACAAAATGTCTCATCACTTGCATGCCACAATGATTGAGAAAGAGAGTGAGTGAGTAAGCACTTAAGAAGATGAATAATAATATATATATATATATGAATTATAAATTGTGTTATATTATGTAGAAACTTATTTGAAATAGTCTGTCATTACACTGTCAATATATCTATCAATTTAGAAAACATAAATAGGAAAAACAATTATAGAAAATGGGGCTATTCTGTTTACATTGTCTAAATTGAGTGATATATTAACTGCGTAATGATGGGAGATCATTTCAAATGAGTTTCCATATAATATAACGCAATTTATAATTCATTCTGTTAGACCAAATATGTTCATTTTCCTTATATATAATATATACATATATATAGTCAAGAAAGCTTTACAGCTTTTAACACTAAACATTAAAAAAGTTTTTCAATAGATTTTTTTGTGCCAATTTAGTCACCCATTTTCCAATATCTGTCAATGCAATTTATATACATATACACACATATAAAATCAAGAGATGGATATATAATCCGACAGAATATTTATGAATGCGTTGTATTAACTGAAACTCCAAATATTTGAATTATGTATCCATTTCTTTATAATATAATTTTTGGCATTAGAAACAAACAATGTTGGCATGGACAGTGAATGAACAAAATGAGAAGAGTGGGTATTAAGCGACTGTTTGGACCTTCACCTTTCCATCAGCTGTTAAACTCAATGATTCAAGAGCAACGCTATGTTGAAGTGGCTACCCTATTGGTCACAGGTTTGATTTTTCTGCAGCAGTATTTTTCTATCTATGCTGTCTAGGCCAAGTGACTCATTCTCCATGTAGCAAAGGTTGTGATTTCAAATGATATAATGCATTAATACACATACACACACATATATATATATATATATGTAATAATTAAATAATTGAGTCATCCACAGACAGTTGTTTTGTTGTATTACGACTCTTCAGTGTGGCTATATTCTATCCATTATCCCATCCAGTACCACGAGATAGGATCAAAATCTTCAATTCAGATCCAGAGGCTGGCATTTTACCCCTGCCCTACGCAGAACTGAACAGTCAGTAAGGTTGAATTTAAGTGATGTATTTACTTACACACAATTCCCCATCCACCAGAGTGCTCCATTCCAAAGTTGGAAGAGCATTGCTATACAGCCTATAATGAACGAGTTACCTTACTTAAAGAGCGCTCAACCCTGAATAAGGGAGCCTTAATGATAATAATAATTAAATGATTGAGTCATCCACATACAGCTGTTTCATTATATTACAACTCTTCAGTCCCCTAAAACTTCTCAAACTAACTGAGTTTTGTAAAAGAGAAATTACAGAAACGTCTTTGCTTTGAAATGTAAGTCAACATGAAACATTATTTGGTAGCTCTATGGATTGATCATTCATGTCTGATATTGAACATCTCCAATGTCTTAACTGACCAATGGATCCAGCATAACTGACCAAATGTCCTAACATTATACCAACAGGATCCACTGACCATCACCATTTCAAAATGTACTTTATAATGGTAGTCGAAGTTCTTCCCAAATTAAGGCTCTCATTGTGTGTTTTGTGGAGATTTTAACCTTTTGATATGCAAGTGCTTGTTAAGAGTCCATTTTTGTAAAAGTAACTATCCCAGTGTTTTTTTTTCTTTTTTCAGGAATTAGCCAAATCTTTTACTATAGAGCCATTTATTGCTGCCTATGACCATTCAGACACAATTCTTTATGCTCTTTCAGGTAATTAATCACTCCATATTATTTCTAAAGTCTTTTACCTTCTTAAAAGATCGTTTTGTCATTTTCTTTTCATGATGTTAATAATTTTTTTTTCATTTGCCATATACCTACACAGACAGAGCTTAGTAAGGAGAACAGAGAGAAACATTAAATATTGGCAATAATTCACGATCGCCTAGTAAAGTGCAACACCCAACCAATGCCAATGCTAAAACCCATTAGATACCATAGGACAATCAGGGGTCGTAATTAGAAAACTGCTATAGCCTATCTATCTTGTAAGAGAGGCATATTAGAAAGGGCTGTGAGGATTTGCATTCTATACAACATTAGGATAGTATTCAAAAGCAGCTCCACCCTTTGGAGACACCTTCAGACTTTGGTGATTCCGTCTGTCTGGCGATGTATGAATATGTTAGCATGTATAGGCCATATCAATAGAGCTAGAGAGCTAAAAACTTTACTCTAGAAATAAATGGTTGTTTTGATCTTTGAAAACCCCCTCTGAAATAAGTTTTATGGAGTTCAATTTACAATGTAAGTTAATCATAAATTGGTCTTCTAGTTTGTGGCAGCAGCGTTTTTCACTTGTTTTTTGAAAATTCTGACTTTTTAGTTATTACTAACCAACAAAAGGTAAGAGAAGTAACATTCATTGATCAACCCTTTTTCCAATTTGTTAATTGATCACCTCCAGCAAGACATGCTGCCAAAAGACATTGGTCATTGTTTCTATTGAATGACTAAACAGACCTGTTCTTCTATTTTCATGGTTTTTACAGTTGGCCTTTCTACCAAAGAACCAGATCATCTGAAATTTCTGTTTGAAGGAAGTGAAGAATTTTGTGCCTTACCAACTTTCTGCATAATCCCAGCTCAGAAGGCTCTCTTTGCAGTCTTCGGTAGTAGCATCCCTGGCCTGGAAGTAGATCTTGTCAAGGTAAGTGTAAGCACCTTCTTCCTTCCTAACTTTTCATCATTATATTGCTAGAATGGATTGGGAGGGAGAAGGGAAAGGATGAATTTAAATTATGTTGCTGAAAGATACCCTGGTTTAATTTCTGTTGACAGTGATTGACTTCTTGCTTTATCCAACCACTTTGTGAGTGGTGAAACATCAAAAAGGAAAAGGAGTAATAAAACTCAAGAACATATTAAAACAAATAATCCACAAGTTTTATAAATGTGAGAGAGGATACCGGAGGAGCAGAAAGTTTAATGGTCATACATACAAGCAAGCAAAATGATAATAGAGGGTAATAATTTGAACAACTATTATATGAATTCAATTTTCATTTGACTATTGAAACTTGCTAGTCCTGCAAACCAACATTATTGACATAATCTAGCTACCATATAACAATTGGTTCTGTTGCATCTGTTGCAGATCCTTCATGGAGAACAGTATATGGAAATCTTGCAGCCTATCCCAACAAGCGGTGAACTTACATCTGTTGCAAAGATAGTTGATGTCTTGGACAAAGGATTTGGTGCCGTTGTTTTGGTAAATGGTATGTTTGGTTTTAATTGAATCTTGCTAAACAAGAACATGAAATTCTAATATGGAATCACCAAAGACCACAAATGGCCTGACCAACCTGCCAAGTGAACTACAAATTCTTCTCACCATATATCCAGGTGCTGCTCATCATATTTTGGGGGCTACAACCTTGAAAATCGGCACCGTCTGGAATATATATATATATATATATATATATATATATATATATATATATAATTTAAAAGAATTTAAAAAAAAGAATTACTTTTCTGGTTGTGATGGTCATTTTGGACCAACAGTGCCCAAATCTTGTGCTGGTATTTTTGAGGTAATTTTGGATAAAAGATCCCTTTTCTTGAGAAGATTATTTAGATAATCATTGTGGTGCATTATCAAGCTATTATTTTAGTCATATTAGCATTGTCAACTGAAACATCAACATATTTTTTAGATAATTAGTTCTGATACATGCGTGAGATATGGTGATTCACATAATTTAATTGATCTTTGACTACTCCTGAAAATGTTTTTTTGTTCTTCCAAAATGCCTTTTTGGGGTCTCTGTGATCATTTTTGGACCGACATTGTCCAAATCTTCTGGTATTTTTTAGATAATTTTAGATAAAAGAGCTATTTTCTTTTGATGATTTTAGATAATTTTTTTAGATAATTAGTTGAGGTACATGTGTGGGTTATGTGTATTCATTTATGGAAAGCACAGATATTGTATTAATTTTTAACTGTACTGTTTACTCACTGCCATAGAGTGATGGTTCAATTTGAGTTGTGATAAAAACAACCAAAAATCAACATGAAGGTAAAAAGTAGAAAAAAGATTGATACAATATTGGGTTTCAATACTTTTTCTAATAATAAAAATGAGTAATAAAAAAAACATGGTATGTTCTGGTACAAAATCAGCAAGAAAGGGATTGTCAGTGGTCAGGAATTAAGACAGACATTTCTGACAGTATAGAGATGATTATATGTATAATAGATAAACATCTACTTTAGAAATACATGGAAAAAAAGCATTATTATAAGTTGAAATCTGGCCTGTAGGGCAAGTTTTCAGCTAGTTATGCTTATAGAAGATAAACATTTACAATAGAAATGCATTGTCAGAAGTCGGGAATTAAAGCAAATGTTATTGACAGAATAAGGCTATTATATGCATAACTAGTTGAAAACTTGCCTGGGCCTACACAGGAGTTTGCACAAACCTATCCAAAGGTGTGTGATACTTATGCCAACATTCAATAATGCAACCTGCTAGTTCGTACATTTCATACACTCAATACATTTTGTGGCTTGCGCCATCCCCGCCCTCATTGTTGTGTTGTGGAAAAAGACATATATATAAGAATATCTTTGATTTCTGTATCGCTATTGATATTTCTTCTCCGGGGAATGCCAGGATTGCTGCTGTTGGTAAAGATTTATATAAAAGTACAAGGGAATCCCAGCGTTGACAGGGAAAAACAAACCTCAATTTTGACAACCTTTGCGAGTAATGTTTGTATAATTTCCTTTCTTTTAACATCATCTCATAGAAAGTCAAATATATCAGTGAATTTTTCCATGGGTAATAACTAGTATTTAATATTATTCTTTCCTATGTAAAATCTTTTTCCATGTCTATTTTGATTTTCAGTCGAGACGTTCAACAATAAAAAGGAAAAAGTTGCTTTCAACCAATTTAGTATTTTGTTAATGGATTCTGGTAACTTTGGGGGCTCAAGAACTTCTCCTGCTGACAAGCCCATTGTCAAAATTCCTGATCGAAAGCCAGACATGACATTCCAGCAGAAAACGTCAGTGGATCAGGTATATTACAGATATTTTTTTCCTATATTACAATTCATGAACAAGATAACTCTGACTTACAAAAAGTCACGTATTCATTCTAAGCAAAATTCCAATCACATTGTGGACCTTGTGAACTTTTATGAGTACCAAGTTTTAATACAGGTACAACATCAATTTTCAGTTCCAAAATTGTATCAGATTAACTATTTTGCCAGACCAACAAAGGTCACATTATGTTAATCAAAAAGTACATCTCTGACCCACTAATTATGAACATCTCATCTTTGAAGCATTAAGAGTGCTTGGAACTTGAATTGAACAAATATTGATATGAATTGAATGGTTAAATGTTGTACTTTAATATAAATGAAACAGATACAGTTTTATCCATTAAACAAATATAGATAATACTGCAATACTTCTATCTTGCATCTATATGAACTTATGTTTGCACTTTATGCCACTCCTGGCACTTTGTTTCAAAGCTATTACTAGGGGTAAATGTGAACCAATTAAGCAAGGAATTTTAAAAGATTAATGAGGAGGTGGCAATCATCTCAGTATAGAATATTGAAAGATGGCTTTACACACAATGCCATCTATGGCCACTCAATAAAAGCCTAGAGATATTCAAGTGGCGGCTCATAATATTCGAATTTAGAGAGGGAATGAACTGAAAAATTTTATTTAAATTGATAATGTAATGGATCCATATGGTATGTAAATTGTATTCTTTGTATTTCTTAGTTGTGTTGTATAGATTCCAAGGCCAAGGTAGCAAATAAGATATTTTTAATGCTGAGAAAGAACAAACATTTATTCCAACTGGTACATAAATCACAACCCTCTGCGTGTAAGTTAGATGTGCAAACCATTACCGTATCCAAGTAAACTATCTATCATATGCCAGTGTATAATCTTCAAAAGCAAGAAAATCTCAAAAGTTTTTAAAAAAAAAAAGAGTCTGTAACAAATGCATCCTTCTGAGGAAGGTCAATGTCCAGCAATGGATACTAGAAGGCTGATGATGAAGATGGACATTCAATTTAGTATAACAAAACCCTGCAAATATTTTACTTCATCCAATGTGCTGGCATTGTGTCTAAGGAGCTGTTTTCCAAAGCTTGATTTTGACAGCTTTGGGTCTTGTATGAGTTTCAGTAAGTGGTAGTCCTCCAAATACTCTTGTAAACTACTCGTCTTATCGTCCAGCATATACAGTATCATTCTACCCCATTTATTTTCTCATTGTTAACATTATTGGTCTATCGCCTTATCTTGTCTTCATTGTTTTCACTTTCATATCCTTTCAGGCTGCTATGTACAGATTATGTGGGGACTTCAACCCATTACATATTGATCCAGACTTTGCAGCACTTGGAGGTAGGTATGAGCAGATATATAGCTATACACAGAGATGTATATGTTTACAAAAAAGATGTATTCACTAGAAAATAGACACGCTATTTCAAAAACGTAATCAGTTTTTTATAAATTCCTTTGAGTTTTTGTTTTTGTTTTTTTCTTACTAGAAGGAAAAAAGTCCAAATTTTTGTGTAGATGAATAAAAACGAATGGAGTCAATATTTACTCAAATCGACTATAAGTCAATCATTATGCCATACTTGATAGCTTATCAAAAATTGAAAAGAAGTTAAATTTCACATTTAAATATATACCATAAATAAGTTGTTCATTAGATGAAAATGATTTGTGGAAAAACAGCTTCTTGGAACCTTTTATCAAAAATTTTATTTTAGAACCAAGAACACCCAATGAAGGCTGGCGGAGACTCAGACTGGTCAATAAATAAACATGTAAAAAAGGAAAATAGTCTGACTATATCATATGCAATGATTAATATGAAATTCATTTTAATTATCTTTAATTTCTTTTAGATGAAGTGTTTGGGACCAATTCATTTTGATTACCATAACCACTTGATATCGTTATCTATGATTTAAATTAAACAGCTTTCTCTGTATTCATCAACTTCTACTCATCTTAGAGCTTAAAGCAATATTTGTGAAAGAGACTATGATCATCATTTTAAAAATCTCATTATTATTTTCACAATACTATTCTGTAAATAATATCAAGTATTATCTTGAAAAAATAGCATACAAAACATCAATAATTACACATATTATAGATCCCCTACATTTATCTCTACTGTTTTACCATGTTTTGTGTTTCTAAGCATTATAAAGAGATGGGCATTTCTTGCTATGTTCATTCTTATAAAGTTCTGTTCATTTCTTCAGTTTCTGATTTTTGAGCAATGAAAATTGCCTCCTTCACTTCTGATGATAATGTGATTGAACGTTGAAATATCAACTGAAATGCTAACCTCACTAGTCTGTTGAGGAAATGTTCATTATCTCTTAGGAAGTTAACTTCATCCTTTTGTAGCTGTTCATAACTATTAATTTACATTGTGTTACTGTGTCAAAAAATGATGTTTAGAGTTGAAATTTATTATTCAATTCAAACCCTTCAGTTGTGCTTGATTTTATTTTTGTAAAGGTCAGCCTCAACCTATTTTACATGGATTATGCTCTCTTGGCTTTGCTGTTCGACATGTCATGAAAAATTTTGCTGACAACAATCCTACATTGATAAAAAGTGTTAAGGTAAGGATCATATATTGAAAAGTTATCAACAATTTTTGGTTTTGAACCACTGATTATTCAAAAATGTTAAACATTTGAGCATCACAAACCCGGGATCAAAGGGTGTCCCGAGTTTCAGAAAAGGCTAGGCTTACTTTCAAGTACTACAGGGTCGAGTCATTAACACCACAGAGTTATAAGAATAGCCAAGAATTTAAGAGTGCCCTACTATTAACGAAATACTCATTTAATTTTATGAAATCTCAATAAAATATCTTTGTAATGTTCAGGTTATGCATATGCTTCTGAAACATTTATTATTCAGAAAGAATTGTATTTTACTCATCAATAAATAAAAACTTTTACCAAATTTGATAATTATCTAATTCTTAAAAATAGCCTCGTTTCTAATGTTCGAGTTTGTGATGCTCAACCGTAGTATATATTTTCATGCACACTCTGCAATATACTGGATTCCCCCTCCCCAAATGTATTCATACTTTGTTAATGACAGCTATAGGTATTGCCTGAAAGTTAATTCAACATTTTCATAACTAGAAACCACAAAAACAAACAGAGGTCTGAAAGAATCAAAATGGTCTGATTATTTCGTGCTGCCCTGTATATAATAATAATGATGATATAGTATGATGAGAGGTATAGAGGTCATCGGCCTATGGAACCCTTTGAGTTTCTAAGCATATTCAAAACTGTACTTGAACAGGATTTGTTGTTTTGAACAAGATTTATTGTTTTGAACTGAGTTTATCAACTAGGACAGGATTTATCGTTTGTTACAGAATTTATTGTATAAATATTCAACCTTCACAACAGATTGTGCATTCACTACATTCGCAGGTAGATTATTCCATTATTCACTCTTCAGCTTGAGTAACAGTTCTATCTCAAATTTGATGAAGAGCCAAACATGAAAAGCTTGAGGATCTTCCCCCTCAATATGCATATGTGTGTGTGTAATTGTTTTATGATAAAACGCAATCCCTTATACTATGATTTGCATTAGAAACTGTCAACCTTGACTGTTAACAAAGGTTTCTTAGGTTTTCAAACAAGTCTGGCTAGAAGGCTAAAAGTTGAAACAGTTACTCCTTATTTTGTCTACAAAAAACGTCACAAGATAACTGTATGCTAAATTGGTCCATTGGTTTATGTCTGGCTGCATTCACACTTTTTTTAAAATTCAGACTTTTTAATGATCACTGCCCAGCAAAAGGTGAGAGAAGTGATTTATTCATTGATCAGCCCCTTTTCCAATTTTTTAATTCATCAAACCATGCACTGTATGTTGCCAAAAGACATGGGATTTGTTACGGTTTCTCTTGATTGACTAACCAGACCTGTTTTTTGTTTCCAGGTGAGATTTAGTAAACCACTTTTGCCTGGCCAGACCCTGGAGACCCAAATGTGGAAAGGAAATGGAGGAATTCACTTTCAGTGTCAAGTGAGTAAAATTATCATACTTTTATATTCTTGTAAAATTACAATGCACACTCACTCACACACACACACACACATATATATATATATATATATATATATATATATATATATATATATATATATATATATATATGACTCTTTTTGTGGTATTGAGATTTTCTATGGTTCTGGAAAAAAGGCAATGTTTGAGGAGCTCTTCTAAAATAGAACTATTGTATTCATAATTTCTGTAAACTCTTGTAACAATAATCATATCACTATTTGATGACACATGCATTCTAATGCTAATTTTTATTTTCTCGTAAGACTATTGTCAGAGATTAGATTTGTTATTGTATAATATTTGTAGAAAGGCAGTAGGCGAACTATTATTTATAAAGTTTTTTGGGCCCCCCCTCCATTGGGGTTTTTGAGGCGTGGATGTTTTTGAACAATTTTCTTCAACTTAATCTTTCTTTTTTGTAGAATGTCGTGATAAGAAAGCAATAATGGAATGAATGCTCTTTTTTTTTTCTCATTACATATTGTAACAGAGCAAATTATTATTTTTTCCTGTAGGTTGTGGAAACTGGTAAGATTTGCTTGACTGGAGGATTTGTTGGATTTACTTCATCTGCTTCTCAACTGTCTTCATCTATAACCGAGCAGGTAACACAATATTCTTTCAGGGCTACAAAATTTCATATTTGGAAGAAATATATGTCTGGCTGTTAACAGATTTAATGAAGGATGATCTACCACTGGGGACCCTAGGCTGAGCTTTAATAGAACTCCCCCTGACTTTTCCCCCATACCCCACCTTTCATCGGATAGATTCATCATCATCAGCTTTTTAACATCTGTTGTTGGATATAGACTTTTCCCAAGATTTGCCAGACCTCTCTGTTGTGGCCGTCACAGAGCCAATACTTTCTGAACTTATTTACTTCATCACACCATCTTATATTTTGTCGGCTCCAGTTTCATGTGTGATCTCTTGGAATCCATGTTGTGAGTCATGATATCCAATGGTTGTCTGCCATTCTCACAACATGACCAGCCTATTGCTCTTTGAATTTTCTTATGGATTCAATGATATCTCTGACACCTGTTTCTCCTGTAATGTGCAGTCTTGTGATCTTCCTATGTTATGTCAATTTTCTCTTGTGCATGTTATATGGTTTTTGATTTTGATTTTTATGTCCTCATCATCAACATGTTCATTGTACATGATACTTGTTTAACTGAAATTCATGTGAAGACCAACTTTCTTTGTTCAGTCTGTTTAGCATCATCTGAAGGTCATGAAGGTTCTCAGCAAAAATGTGACTTGATTTAGGACTTGAATATCCTCAACGGTGTTGCCCTTGTCTGCCTGGATGTAGTTGGTTTTGTTCTTGGTTGCATGATTAGGGCTCCTCCAAGCCCATTTACTATCAGGTTTCTTTCTGAAAAAATTGTTCATGATTTTGAATCTATTCACTGTTGCAAAATCTATAAGATCTCCACCTCTTTTGTTCTGGATCTTGTATCCAAACTTGCAGACACAACTTTCATTTCCCTATCTTACCTGAGCTTGAAGTCTCCTATAGTGATATTTTTTGGAGCATGGTGTTCAAGTCGTTGTCTATCTCCTCCTTGGTTGATTGTAAAGTGGAAGTTTAGACTTGAATGATGTTCAGTATGTACCTCTTTGAGAATTGTACACCAACACTGGCTTTGTGATCTAAGATAGCTCTGAATCCTACAATTATCTTTGAGTTGTTTATCAATAATGAAGCCAACTCCATTTTGTTCTTTTCCGCTGTTCTGTATAAGATGTTGGCATTTTAGTTCAAATAGTTCTTCCCCAGGTCTTCTCATTTTGCTAATACCGATTATATCCCATTTAATGTTTTTGATTTCATCTTCAAAATTGGTTAGATGCATGTTTGCTAAGTGTTCTGACATTGTAAGTGCCAGTGTATAATGTTGTTTTCTTGGTGATGGCTTTTGGAGTTTTGTTTGAGTTGTCACTGGTTGAGCACATCAACCCCACCCGAAGCAAGTGATGTGGTTAGGCCTTTCAGAGCTGCTGACACAGCAGGAACAGTTGTTTTCTTGGAGATGTTATTGTTATTGCTTTTTGGGTTGTCACCTTTGGAGCAAATCACCCCCATCCACTGCAAATGATGCAACTGGGGCTTTTGCTACTGATGACCCAGCAGGAATAGTATAATTCCGATTGTGGAAACCCCGAGGAGTGTTGGACCATGCCCAGCCACACTGGCTCATGACACCGGCCCTTAGTTCCCATAGTATCCTCTCTTCATGTGATGAGGTATGGGTGTGTGCAGCATTGTAAAGGGTGAAATTAGAATGATTAATCATTCTAAATGCACTAGTGGTATTATCAGTCTGTTTATAATATACAATTATGGGTCCCACTCTGTGTTTACACAGTATCAAATATCAAGAAAATGATGTACAGTTTTGATTTATTTATTATTATGAGGGAATTCTCATTGGGTGGATGCAAGGGTCATATATTTTACTCATCTAATTTTCTTTTGCTTAGCTCAAATGATTTTTCCGGTCTTCTCCACTTGCCTTTCAGAGTTGAAAAAAAATTGATGGGCCATTCTCAGACACTGAAAAACATACGACGTACAGACTGTTCAAGACACAAAAAACACATAGTTTAACCTATGGGCACTTCCTGAAGTAAGGAGAATTAGGAGACAGATCATTGTGACTGTTGTGTAGTAAATGCGTTGTCATTTCATTCACGAGGGATGGAGGTATATACATGTTTTGAGCTAGTGGTTAGGACAAGGTTGAGTAGGTGTGCGTTTGAAAGATGGCTCCACTTCCGTGAAATGGAATGGGCAATGTTGAGTACAGTAATTGGTTACAGTGAAGAAAACAGTGAAGTTCAAATCAGCCTGGAGGCCAGTGAAATGATTCCAATCCTAGGGAGAAAGAGTAACCAGTTAGTAGCGCCAGGGCAAATGAGCAACTGAACAAGTGTATTCAGAGCTTTTATAGGGAGGAGTCGTCCAAAAGTGGAGTTTTAGATATGTTGCTAAAAGTAGAGTTTCATACTCAATTTTATACTATGTATAATGTACCTTATGTTTTATATCATAAATTTTTATGAATCAATTTTCAGAATCCTAAATATCCACATGAACACTCAAATTTATTCTTTGACTTTCAGGCCTTCTTTTCCTTTCGGGA
Organism: Thysanoteuthis rhombus; assembly: GCA_963457665.1. NCBI lineage: Eukaryota > Metazoa > Mollusca > Cephalopoda > Oegopsida > Thysanoteuthidae > Thysanoteuthis > Thysanoteuthis major. The sequence goes on from OY735226.1 coordinate 22,604,341, forward strand.
CTCTAGGCTTCAGCCTAATCCACCGCTAAGTTGATTATACTGAAGAAGCCACTTATTATCATCACGGTTAATGTTATCAAAATCAGTCAGCTACATCCACTTTATTTAACATGATTGTTATAACCATATAAACTATCATTAAAGTCATACAAGATTAGCCTATACTACTAAATAAAGCTGAGCATGTCCATTTCTTAATTTTGACTTGAATTTCTTTCATCTCAATTATACTCTTCATTGCAACTATTCCGACTGTCAGTCTATAACAGTGAGTAGATAGCGAAGATCAGAAATTAAGGCGAGATTTGAACTTTCATCCTTTTTACCTTGGGAAACCTGCCTATGTACAGCAAATGCACAACTGATTGAGCCACTAAAGCTTCCATAGTTTGCAGGAGATCAGATCTAACCATTATTTGAAAGAAATACTGGTCAAAAATGAAATCATGTATGGCAATGCTTCATCTGATAGAATGTAAATCAAAATGTTTTATTTTACATTCTCTAAGGCACCTTTTAAGACCCTCATAAGTGAGCAAATGTTTAAACAGATAACTATAAAGATATAAGCCATCATTAAAGCTATAAAGAAGGGTGTTGACAACTGAGATTATCCATTATCTCATGCATATGATCCTCTTTCAATTTTTGTCTGTGTCTTCTCATTTTCTCTCTTATTCCTTCCAATCTTTGTTGCCTGTCAATGCTTTTATCTCAATTTCATACAAATATGGATTTCTTTCAGATGCAAAAATCTTCCTAACCCTCAGTGATATGCCTAACTTACTTCTCTCCCTTCTCACTCCATTATTTAAGTACCCTACTTTCTTTTTTGCCCTTTCTCTTCTTACACTCATATTAAATTACCTAATGTTTACCCTACCTTACTCAATGTTGAGTATATCTGTTTCTTTTTCATTTTCTAAGGTTTCTCCTAAGAACCTGGTAAGTGACCAAGTGTTTGAAAAGTTAGCTATTAAGCTTCAAGGACAACTGGATGTTAAGCAAAAAGTAAATGGTGTCTTTCTTTGGAATATAACTCAGAGTGGACAACGGGTATCACAATGGAGTAAGTAATGGCTTTTTTAATGACATACCCTTTCAAATTTCTTCCTGTGATTATCAGTAATCCTAAAATAAATTTATGCCACAAATATTAGATCAACACTTTTTTTTTTTTACACCACAAACATTGAGATTAGGATATTGGCTGAACTGTTTTGGACATCCATGAAACTGTTTTTGGGTAATTGAAATTCATAACATACTCCAAATTAATAACATCTTTATAATTCAACAATCCTTTAAGAATGTCTTTCTCTTGTATTTCATTTGCATTCCATAGAAATTGCTAAGCTGATGAAACATGTCAATGTAATAAACAATTTCAATTTTAACAATGAATTTTGCTTTCCAGATTGTTAATTTCAACACCATACTTATTATTCATGTGACAATAACACACTTGATCATTTAACCCTCCCATGACTAACCTATTAAAGTGCTTCATGCCCGTGTATCCAAAAGTATATAAAAAAGCAGATAACATGATGATTGTTACTTAATGGTTAAAGGAAACTATTATTCTATGAAATCTAAAATTTTCCAAATTTTGAATAACTAAAAACAGGATGAGATACATTTGTCCCATTAGAAGTTTATTGTTTTCTATGTTTATTTTCATGACACACATGTCCCAGTAAACTTCTAAAAGAGATCTGTGCAGGAATATTCATCCCAACAGTCATAGAAACCCTTGGATATATATGTCTCCGAAATATTGAAAAGGTTAAGAGACTTCGGTGAAAAAAGTAAATGAAAAATGTTGAAAAACAAGATTTGCTTCAGATCAATAATCTGGCAGGGAAAAAAATAAACTGACAGTTTTTATGAGCAAGAAAATGGATACACTGAGTCTATCACAATCAGATGATGATACCAAATATGATGGTAAATATTGTAAGATGAGGTGTACATACCCAGTATGATGCAATGTCATGTCCGGTTGTAGTTCCCAGTCATATCTTCTAGTTTGGCCTTTTTCAATCATTTTAGACAGAAAGAAGCCTTGAAATAATTCAACAGTTGGTAAAAAGCAGCTCAAATGTTTAGGATAAATTTAAAGGTTAGAGTTGATATTCTGACAAGCATAGACTTGTAGCTCAGTCATTAAGATCAGCTGTTATGGAAAATCAGGCTTCCATGAGATAAAAAAGACTTAAGTTAGAGTCTCACTGAGAGTTTATCCTTTATTTCTGATCTACTATGTTTACTCATTGCCATAGACTGACAACCACGGAAAGCAATTAAGAAAAAAGAAAATAAAAGTAAAAAATTAATGATAATTTCTAGCTTAATTAAAGAATCAGATATTCTTAAATTTGTCTGTAAAAGAATCCATTTTTACGAATAAATATCCCTATGAGGGGGCGAATATTCCGCCGTCAATTTTTGTCACAAACTCTCATTTCATGAGATGCCACTGTTTTGAAAAAAAAAAACAAAAACAAAAAAAAACAAAACAAGCAAACAAAAATTCAAGACAGGTGATGATTGCTGTGATTTTTGTTGTAGCTTTGGACTTGACCCCAGAAGGTGAAGGCATCTACCCTGGTGAGCCACATGCAATATCTGCCCAGTGTATCCTATCAATGGAAGATGAGGATATCATTGACCTGACAAATGGAAAACTTAATCCAGAAAAGGTATGAGAAAGGAGCTTTTTTATCTATATATTTCCAGCAAGATAGATAGATGTCTATACATATATATCTCATATGATATTTGAATTTTAGCACTCTCCATTCTTTTATAAGGGCGCCAAGATTTTGTGCACTTAGTAACTTTGAAAGCCTGCAACTGGTGCATCTGTTCATGTATAACTGAAATTGACATGACAACACAACCTCAAAATTCAAACACTCCATCATTTGGCGATTGGAGTTGTCTGCAGTAGCAGGACGAACTTTCAGTGCAGCAATCAAAGTCACCTACAGAGTGCTAAACATTAAATATATATAAACACATCCACATGCATGCACATGTACACATACACAGAGAAATTTTCTGCTCTAATAAACTGAATAATTCTGGTGCTAGATGGTGATAAAACACTAAATCTAAAAATTTGTTTTAGCAAGGTCCAGCACTCAAACCTATAAATTGTGCATTGAAAATTAGGAAAAAAGGCTTGTCAGTGGTCAGAAATTATTGCAAGCATTATTGACTAAATAGGACAGCACAGTATATCAGGAAGAAAACAGGGGTCCGAGACATCATAGACTCTATTAAAAAACTCAAATGGCAATGGGCTGGTCATATTGCGGAATGGCAGACAACTGATGGACATCATGACTAACAACATGGATCCCCAGAGACCACTTGCAAAACCGAGGCCAACAGAATACAAGATGGAGAGATGAAGTAGACAAATTCAGAAAATACTGGCTCTGCAATGCCCATGAAGGGGAATAGTGGCAGATCCTGGGGAAGATCTATGTCCAATGACGGATGATAAAAGAATGATGATGATGATGATGTATACTAGATAAACATTTACAATAGAAATGCATTTTAGATCAGGGAGAAAGGGATAGTCTATGGTCAGGAATTAATGCCAGTGTTACTGGCAGAACATAGCTATTATGTATATGATAGATTAATGCAAGTTTTATTGACAAATAGGAAAAGGTTAATAATTACTGTTGTCCTGATTTTCATACGTTTTTGCCATCATAAAATGACAGAAGTATTTAAATAATTTTGCTATTGCAGTGTACTTATAAAATATCAAGAGCATTGCTGCTTTACATTTTCTTGTTTATGTTCCACCAGAATGAACCTTTTTTATTTTGCATTTGTAGAAATAAATTAAGTAAATAAGTCAGGGAAACAACACTACAATTAACATTTAATAGTTATGTCCCTTGATAAATGTGACAGAGTTAAGCAATGGTGACTACCTAGCTATAGTTTTTTTCCTATCAGTGTAAGCTTTATTAAGATTGACTACCTTAAAGGGCTAAAAGGCTCCAACAGCCCTGCCATTTACCTATAGCTGGGGGATGGGGGTGAAATCACAAGCATAAAGAGCCTCTGACAAAACTTGAACTCTGTCTGCGGAACTTAACACCACTTTGTACCTCCTTTATTTATTGTTGCTTCACAATTATTCCTATTTCTCGTTCCAGGCTTTCTTCAGTGGTCAGTTGAAAGTGATCGGCGATCTAGCTCTTTGCAGGAAGCTGTCAAAACTTTTCCTACAATCTGCCCAGCTTTAGGCATCAGCAGAGAGATTTGATTAGGTTCAAATTCCGAAGTGAAGGTCGAAATAATTATACACTGATTGTTTTGGTTTTCCATTGGATGAAACAAAGAAAAGAATGACACTTCAAGTATGAAATCTTCACAAAACAACATCAGACACAAAAAATGATCATCTCAGACATAACGAATGTATATACAGGTTTCCCCTTTTATAATTCAGGTCTAGAGGTCCAAGAAAGATAACCATGTTATAACTGAACCACTGATTATCAAAAGTCAATTACAGGTTCACCAGTTAACAAAGGTGTTATTTTCATCACAGAATAAATTATGAGTAAAACACTATGTAATAATTATATTTCAATTGATTGCAAATTGGAGAAATTCAATATTTATGTCATATTGATTCTTTCAATGAAATTCTGGGTTTGTTTTTTGTTTTTTGAAGAGTGACCAATAATACATATTGGAAAAAATGTTAGGATCTGCTAATTATCCGCCTTATATTGTGAACCACACTATATTTGGGCACTCCTATATATAAAGTTGAATGTTTCTAGAAACTTCCCTCTGACATTCCAAGGAAAAAATTGAAACTGATAGTCTTCATTTTCTGTCTGAATTTTTTAGATGAGGGATTATCATTCTGTGAAGTTTTTTGCAAACTTTTGTCTTCATCTTCGTTAATTTTTTGAACACAACATTTTGGCCGTTGTACCTTTGGCCATAAAAAATCAACCACATCCGATATTAGACAATGGAATGTGAACATTTCCGTGTGATTGACAAGATGGGCGTTTTTTCATCAAATGATATAAAAAAAAAAATCCACCCATTCATCACCTGATGACGGCCGAAAGGTACAATGGTTGAAATACTGTGTTAAAAAATGAACAAAGATGAGGATAGAAGTCTGCAAAAAAATTTAGCAGTTTTTTTACTTTCTCTCTTTTTATTTCAAATTCCTCATTTTAAATCTTTCCTCTTCTTTGCCTGTCTGATTTAAAAATCAGGAAACTGTCAAATAATCACAAAGAGATTATAGATATAAAAAGAATCACATTTTTTAAAGATATATCAGATAATCACAACAAAAGTAAATCAGTGCATTTATTTATTCTTTATCTGATGAAGCATTGTCAACCATTATTGATTTTTGACAAGATAATGATCAGGTTCAATGTTGATCAGCTTGAGTGATCTTATAAGATTTGATCATATGGAATGCTGAGTGTCGCTAGCAACTGGGTATTAATCCTTTGCTAAATCATACCAAGATGTTGAAAATGGTACTTAATGCCTCTCTGGTGAAAAAAAAAAAAAATTGGGGATAGGATTTACACCCTTTATCACCTGAAAGGATAGTTGTTGATAGAAAAAAAAATCTCTCGGGTTACTTCCAATTACGTTCAAGAAAATTACACCATTCAATGATAAGTAATGACTGAATTTTATTTTTCAACTGTAGTGTAAAAATATATATACATGAATTTTGATCTTAAGAAATTTTAACTTTGTGCGTATTTCAATCAAACTATTAAATATGTGCAAAAGAACCCAGTGCTTTTTTTAAAGCTATCCTGAATACACAGTTAAGAACTGTTTTTTCACTGGAAACATTAATATGCACCTGATGTATGGTTTTAAAATTTTAAGAAATTTGAAAAAAATTTTCCCTAAAACTTTGCATTAGGGTAAAAGCTCAAATGAAATATTTTCCATTATATATCCAAAAGGTAAATTTATTCTAATTTTGTTTTTTAGTGTCAAAAACTACAAAATAATTTAACGAACAAATTATATTTTTATGACTGAATTTTGAATGAACAAAATTGTAAATTTTTCCCAATATTTGTGAAAGAAATCAATAAAATTATCCAATTCCCACTATCTTCATTCAATGATATCTGCATCCTGTTATATATCAGGGATTTTGAAATTCCTTGACTGACCACAAAATCAAAGGGATCTTTGCTAGAAACTGTCAACCAAAATTGTCTCCAAAGCTATTCACATAGGTTTCTTCAGTTTTGAAGCTGGTTTGGCTGGCTTGCTATGTATGTATATATGACGCATATAGACTGCACCTAAGGAACATTTACTGATTTTGTCTAGAAAAAATGTTTTATTTTTTGAAAATTCCCTCCTAAATGGGTTTTTAGTGTGTGTGTGTGGGGGGGGGTTAATTTGCATTATAAGTTTATGCTGAATTGGTTCATCAGTTTGTGTTTGGCAGCATTCAGACTTGTTTTTTGAAAATTCAAACTTTTCTCAGTGATCAAGACCCAACATCGAGTGAGAAAAGTAACTCATTTATGGATCATCCCTTTTTGAGTTAATCACCCCCAACATGGCCTACTGCCAGAAGTTTGTTTTGAGTGACTAACCAGACCTGTTTTATTTCAAAATATGCAAGGCAAAGTTAAGGTAATTTGTGGTCACCAGAGGTCATTTCTACCCAATTTTTTAAAGTTGTTCGCTACAATTTTGCACCTTTAAAACTGAATCTTTTCACTGTGAACATGATAGGTAATGTGAAGTTGACCTCAGAGGTTAATTTTAGCTAATTTTATAATTTGTGGGCCACAATTTTGAACCATCATTCTGAAATTGAGTATATGGTTACATCTTACATGGAAAGTAACAGTTTAAGTGAGGATGACTCATAGTCACCTGAGGTCATTTCTTCTTATTCCTCAGCAATAATTTTGCACCTATGAAACTGAAATTAGCCATGGAGGTAAATTCTTTCATAGCCGAAGTATTTAGTAGTATGATTTTGACATCAGGAGTCATTTGAGTCACCATATGTCATTTCTAACAAATTTTCCAAGTTGTTGGTTACAATTTTGCACCTAGGATACAGAAATTTTGCAGAGGTGCATGTCTTTACCCAACAAAAGTTATAGACAATGTGAGGTTGATGCTTGAGGTTACCTGAGGTCATTTCTGGTAATTTTTAGCCAACTAAAGCAATTTATAGCATAGGGCTGAGTGTGTTATAGAGTAAAAAAAGTTTTTGACATTACAAATGGTCAAGCGGAAAAGGTCAAATTCAATTGGATAGATGTGATATTTTGAACATTGTTTTACGCAGAATTCTTTTCAGGGGTCAGTTTTAGATTGAAATAACTTTTCCCTGTCGTTTTGAAGCCACACATTTACATTTTTGGAGGTGAATTAGTATGTGCGGACAACCAGGGAAATAACATAATGGATTGATGGTTGCAATTTACAGGATTATTAGCAGGATTGAAATTGCTTCTTTCAGCCATATTGCAGCCAAAAAATTCAATTCCTGAAGGTAAATTGAAATGTCAGGTAAACTTGGCCAGAAAAAGATGATAGGATTAGGTAATGCTAACCCCCAACATCATTTGAAGCCAGCACAGATCAATTTTGGAATAAAATAACTTTTTTTAGTCAAACAAAACTACTTTGGAGGCTAAAAAATTTTGTTCTTTCCTCTTTGGATTGTGAAAAGTTGTGCCACCTTGAGAAACGTTTTCAGGCAAAAATTCTATAATTGTAACAAGGCAAAAGGACAATCTCTCAAAATCGCTGGCCTTTAACTTACTTCTCTAGGCTTTTCCCATGGACAATTCTATATCATTGGTTCTTGGGTTGAATCCCCAATCAAACTTTTCATACCAATGGGAGAAACCCTTATATAGTGTATCCAGAAACCTTGTCAAACTAAGTGACATCATCTGTTCTTTTTTGCACCAGAATATCCCTTCCATTACAGCCACTTAATCTTGTGTACATAGTGTAAGTAATTGTTTCTGCATTTGTGGTGTTATGCAAGAAGAGACCCAGTGAAGAACATATTTTTCTCGTTTGGCTATATTTGAAGTTATTTTTTCCCTGGGAACTGCCAGGTATCCCTGCTGGTAAATAATTAAAAGATATTTACAAAAATTCCTTTACATTGAGACAGTGTGGAATGAACACCATAACAAAACCATCAACTCATGGTTATGATGTCGCCAGCGTGAACGATCTGCTTAAATATAGTGCTTTTTAGGTGCACTGAGAATCGTTTGTGATGATTGCCATCACATACAAATAAGGTGATGTGCCGAAAGGACTCCCACCATTCCCACTAACAAATCCCCCTCCCCAATTCCTTCTGATCTGATTTTGCTTAGAATCTGATGTCACTAGATATTCTTTTTAAAATCTTGTATAAAGATAAAAATGCTAGGGAATTATTTTTTTTCGACTTTATGGGGTCAAAATCGAGTGGCTTTTCTCTTTTTCTACTTTTAAGGGTTAAATTTGTGTACAAATTTTTTCACTTTTAGGATTGAAAATTGAGACAATTCTTTATTCACACTTAAGTTTAAGATTCAAAATCAAGGAGAATTTCTTTTCTTCCAATTTTAGAGGTCAGAATCGCAGGGGGGAGTTCCTTTTTTTTTTCATGGGTTAGGATTGAGGGGAATTCATTTTTTCCACTTTTAGAGGTCAAAATCGAGGGCTATTTCTTTTGTTCCACTTTTAGGGGTCAGAATCAAAAAGGATTTTTTTCCAGTTTCAAGATCCAATGTATAAAAAGAATTTTTTTTTTTTTTCCACTTTCAGGGGTATCAGGGTATCAGGGAGGTATTTTTACCATTTTGGGGGGTCAAAATTAAGGCCTCAGTACTTTTTTTTTCTTCATATTTTAGTGTCAAAATCTAGGTGAAATTGTTCTTTCCTCTTTTAGGGTTCGAAGATTAGGAGAGAATTGTTTTTTGTTTTTTTTTCCACTTTTAGGGGTCAAAATTGAAAGAGAATACTTTTTCTCTCTCTTTTACGGATCAAAATTGAGGCCCAATTCTCTTTTAGGGGCAAAATTGCTAGGGAATTATTTTTCCACTTCAGGTGTCAAAAGCAAAGGGGGACTTTTTCCCTCACTTTCTATGGTCAAAATTAGGGTGGAACTTCTTTCTGCTTTTAGTGGTCAGAATCAAAGGTCAACTTTTTTCTCAATATTAGGGCTTGATATATAAGAGGGAAGGTTTTTTTTCCAAAGTAAGGGGTTAAAATCAAGGGGAACTTTTTTTTTCTCTTTTTTTTAGGAGTCATAATCGAAGGGAATTTTTCCCTTCAATGGATCAAAATTGGATGGAATTTTTTTTCCAGTTAAGGTGTCAAAAGTTTTGGAAACATTATTTTGTGTACTTTTAGGACACCTTGGTATGTTTTAGCAAGTCAATTCCTAAAGTAAATTGGACCCTTACTATGCACCCTCATATGAATCTTCATTGTGGGGTCTTTGCTTGATAATAATGATTGACTTTTCTATCTATCTATTCAATTTTGACCACTTCTCCAGAATAAACGGATACTTCACATGTTAATGATTATTTTATTTAAAAAGAAAGGAGGAAATAGAGGTTAGGTAGTTTACTGAAGGGTAAGAACAGCTAAAGGGAGAAATGGTAGTTTGATAGGAGGGGAGAAAATCTAGGTAGTAACTAAGAGGATACAGACAGGGGAGAGGGATGTTTGGCAGTTTGTTATGGAGGTAGGAAGTAGGAGGGCAAAAAAGAAAGATAGGGTTATTGAGGGGATAGAAAATTCTTTGCTTATAAAACTAATCCATCTTTGTACTACAGAAATAATCATGGACAAGTGATGAAGATCAGAAAGGATAAGAGAAAGAATGAGAAAATACAGGCATGAGCTGAGAAGAGAAGAGCAGAAAGATGAGATGATTGAACACCTGTGAAATTTCTACAAGTTTAGCTCAAAATAATTTAATGAAATAACTGTTGAAGATTAAAGATATTTAATTTATTAATAATATATAATATATTTCCTAGATTTTAGATGTATATCTAGACAACTTAAATGTTTCAAGATGTTTTGATTTAATTTTAAAATAAAGTTGACTTCTCTGCCCTCACTAAATCTTTACATGAGAAAAGAACTAATGTATCTATGGTCCGGCTTTCTCAGATATCAGTATTAGGTTGTGATACAGATATCGTTTCTGCATATTGTGAGAGAAAAGAATGATGACTTGAAGTGGTCAACAGGATCTACCTGTCAGTAAGCCACCCACAAAACATCTGGCACTTCATCTACATTTCCCCCAAAACACTCAACTATCCCAGTCACAAGGTCAACCCAGCTTTCAAACATTCCAATCGTACATGTTTCAGCTAATATGGAGACAACAGCTGGTTTGTATTGTTCTTTTAAAGAGACACAAAAAAGAAGATTTTTGATAGAAACTTATCTAACCTCTGATCTTATGACTCAATCACCTTTTGTCAGCTTATTCAGATGGATAACCAATTGGTTATTTCGCAGTAAGACAGCACAACACAAGAAATAAACACTTCTTTAAGACTAGTTATCATTCAGAGAGTGCCTACCTCTGCCAACACCACTGTCACTAAAAACTGAATGAAAATCAGTTCATGTATAGTTAAGGTAGTGGGGAGGTTACTGTAAAGATATCTGGATCTACCCCGGAATTTTATCTATTCTTCCTTATCCTTCCACAAAATGTCATCAGAGTTTATTAAGAACTTCTGGAGATATTGTGTGGATAAATGTAAGTGAATATATGAATGTATGAAGAAAAAAATAATGAATATATCTCAATCGAAAATAAATTCCTGGATCCATCCCTCAAATTTAATGTATTCTCCCTTTTGCCATGGTCTACCCCCCACCTCTAAATGTCATTGAAATTCATTGAGAACTGTTGGGGATATTATGTGGAAATATAACTTTGATGCAGGGGAGGTAACAGTAAAGAATAATTCCTGGATCCACCCCCAAATCTAACCATTTATTCTGTAGTCCATTGCCCACCTTTCCACCATTTTTTATTGGAATTCACTGGGAATGTTTCAAGATATCGTGTGATGTGGACATGAGTCATGTGCATGGATCCACCCCAAAATTTAATCGCTTCTTCCTTAGCTTATGACCAACCCTTCCATAAAATGTATTGAGAACTTTTGAAGATAGGCGGACTGATGGATGGATAAACAGACTGATTCAGTATAATACATGAACCTTTTCCAACTTTGTCGGCAGAGGTAAAAAAAGAAATGCACAGATCTAAAAAAAATTTACTCATATAGCACAACCATTCTATTGGATTGGTCAAAATGTTTCTGTTTTTGTCATTAGATAGCATTAGGAGCATTGAGTTTTAACTACATTCAATGAGGTTGCTTCTGTCTAGTGACAGCAAGATTTTTTTTCAAATTGTCAGAAGTTGCTTATTTTCTTTCTTTGATTCTAGCATAGTTGGTATTGCTATGCTAGAATCAATAAACGAAAAGCAAATTTTGACAATTTGAAAAAAAATTCTTGCTGATGTGATAATATGAATGCTATTTTCAAAGAAATATCAACATCTGAGAAAATTTTAAAATCTGGAAAAAATCAGCATATTATCCAATTTTAATAACATTTTTTCAATACTTATTCATTGAACAAATTTTGAAAAAAAAAAATTTTCCATTCAAATTATCGGAAAAAGGGAATTTTTCAAATATAATTCCTACCCAACCTTTTATTGTTTTGATGATATTTCTTATTTATACATTGATGTTTTCATTAATTTTTTTCATATCTAACAGATGAACCCCCGTAATATTAATTAAGTTTACCTTTTTTAGAAGAAGAACTGCTCAAAATGAGTTCAATCAATGAAAATTATGTAGAATATTTTTTTCTTCCAGATGAAAAGTCTAAATTGTAATTATCGAATAAAAATATAAGATTTGCTGTGAAGAAAAATATTTTACTTAAAGCAATTCTCAAGCGCTCTTCTGAAGAAAAAAAAATACATGATTAATACCTCGAGGGATTTTTTTTGTTTAAATGGTAAGAATCATATGAGGGAAAAAATTTTCTAATGTTTGGGAAAAAAAAATTATTTTTTTCAAATTCGTCCTTAAATAAATGAGTATCGAAAATTTTATTAAAATCAAATGATATGCTGATTTTTGCCAGATTTTTTTCAAATTTCTCAGCTGTTGATATTCAAGTGAAAATTGTACTCATATTATTCACACCTAGGTGATGGAAGGAAATAAGCAACATTTTCGGCATATTCTGCTATTTTAGATTATTTTAAGAAAAGTAAAATTCTAAAAAGATTTCTATCTATGGAGAAGGTGCTGTGATTGAATGTGTCAAAAGTGGTTTGAGGAGTTTTGTGGTAGAGGTTTCTCACTGAATGATGCTCCCTGGTCAGGTAGATAAGTTGCTGTTGATAATGATCAAATCAAGATATTACGTGAAAATAATCAATGTTATACAATGCAGGACATAGCTGACATACTCAAAATATCCAGACAAAACCTTGCTAATCATTTGCTGAAGCTTCATTATGTTATTCGCTTTGATGTGTGACTTCCACATAAGTTGAACAAATAAAAAACTGCTGCACTATATTTAAAAGTTCTATTTTTTAAACATTGTGACAGCAATGTAAAGTGAATATTTCACAACATGGAACTCAAGATATCACGAGGCAAGCGAAATGAACCATTGCGTACTGTACTAAATGCTGGTCTTTATCCAAAGATGATGCTGTGTATATGATGGCATTGGGGGAAGAGTTCTGTATTATGAGTGCCATCCAGAGAAACCAAATGATTCATTCAAGTTCTGACCAAATGAAGCCTGCTGCAATTAAAAATTAGTCAAGAGAAAGGGTGTAATATTCAATCAGGATAATACTAAATCACACGTTTCTTTGTTGACAAAATTGTCACGGCTTTGACAGAATTTTCTTGATTAAAAAAAAAAGTCCAATTCCCTTAAAAGACTATTATAAGTACCTTGAACAGTTCTTAGCTGAGAATGGTAAAAAGTTCTGGATTAATGGAATTATGAACTTGCCTGAAAGATGGCAAAAGACAGTGGATAAATTAGCAGTGCGAGTTCAAATCTTGTTGAAAGTTGATTGTTTTTGAGTCATGCTGCTTATTTAACAGTTGTATAGTGTAAAAATAACTCGAGCATTGCTATAGAAGCAACAAAATTAAGATTAAAGAAAAACTGTTCAACCATCAATAATGATAACATCTCAGAAATTTGAACAACAAATAAGTTTATGAATATTTATAAATCTATTCAGATGATCCATCTATCTTGAACTGTGTTGCAATAACAAATTCTTCCAAGTTTGTGATGTGGATTACATGTAGGTCAGGGCAATTTGGATGAAGTTAGTGAGAGTACATACAAAGGCCAGGAGTTGACAATACCCAGATGTACAAAATTGTGAGAGACAGCTGGGGGCTTTTTTGTTCTAACATCCATTATTTCAAAGTATGGAAGCCTAAAAAGAAAGAAAAGATTGTTGCACTCTATCCTAGGTTCGTCACAAATATAAATCAATAAAAAAGTTGGATAAAGGCACAGATATTAAAATATAAATGTTGATCTCTTCTAATCAGTCAAAGAGATGTCCGTCCAATTAAAGAACAGCATTTAATAGTCCTTCTTTGGGGCCAACCCTGAACTGATACATATTCATCTTCCTGTAAGGGAGCTCAGTCAAAATTTGAAATTGTCTCTAGATAAGAGACATGATACCAAATAACTTGTCCTACTTATCAACATCAAAGAGTTACCTAAAAAATTGAAGACTAACTCATTCAGCATCTTTTCGACAAAAAGACTCAGTTACTGCAGAAATAAAGAACTCATTAGTACTATTATTATTAATTTCTACTAGTTTTTACCTCCGTCCTAGCTTTCAATTGCTTTTTATCACAGCTTTGACTCAGACTGTAATTTTGTGATTCTATAACAATAATTAAACTGCATAATTGGAAATAAATCTAAAATTTGAAAAAATTAAAAATATTTTTGTATCAAAGATTACTAGATCTCAATTGTAAACATCAACAAAATCAAATATCAGTTGTAGGGAGTTAAGTTTAAGGTGTAAAACCAGCTTCTGTTTGATTATAAAGCCCCTTAGCCAAATGGTTAAAAGTAGCCAGATGTATATTGGATTCCCTCTGGTTAGAGGGTATGAATTTGATTCTCACCATTGGCTTACTCTTCATTCCAGATTTTGTTGTTTAATCATTGTCATAGAATCATGGTCTGATTCAAAATTGTGATGAAAAGCAACTGAAAGTTAGAATGAAACTAAAAACTTGTCAGAAATCATTTTGTTACAATACTTCATCCAAAATTTTTAAAAATTGAAAATATTATCAGTTCTACGTAAAGTGTCTCCTGTCATAGAAAATGCAAGATTTGAGGTCCTGTGCTGTATTAAAAGACTTGTGATATCAAGGCTGACAGGAAATACAAGGATCCTGCATGGGTGACTGAACTTTGCCTTGTGGTATGTTTTTTGTGACATATGGTAATAAAATGGAACATTACTGTCTTTGTATTTCGAGGGAATGAATATTCATTCAAAAAACAAAAAGGACATTTTTTGTCAATTTTCTTTTTAGATGTCCTTATAATGTTTCAGTGTTGCTTCCAGATGATAAAAGATTTTGAGGAGTTCAAAGTCAAGTGAGATATTGTTACTTACATTTGGTACAACACAGCCAAAGAAATGGACAACTGGCCTACTCATGGTGTAGTACCAAAGTGAGAGAATGATAGATGGAAATAGTTGCTTTTATAGGCTAGGGGCTAGAGGAAGTGATATCAGCAGATGTGAAACTTCTTGGCACTATTTTTCTAATGGACTCATTTGGCAGAGCAGTTTTTACTAAAAGGATCCCATTCACAATTACAAAACATAGATAGCCACCACAAGAAATGTTAGAAGCCATAACTTCAATTTAAGATCTGATTACTCAAATTTTAAATCATCTTCTTAATCATGAGAAGAAGACTCAAGCAATTCTTGTTAAGAGTAAAAATCTGATCGATCGGCTATATTTTTTCAATCAATAAAAACAAGGAAAGCAGACTAAAAAATGATAATTTCTAGAGCACATAGAAGGCTATTAATAAGAATTCTGAACTTTGTTAGTCAGCATTTAGATGTTAACATGACTCTATGCCACTCACAACAATACATCATCTTTTATAACTCACACGGCAGATCATTTTATAGAACAATATTATATCATTTTTATCAAATTTATTCTTCGATTAAGTATTGTATCATCATTATTAATTTTGACTAATTTCTACTTCCATCTTAAATTTCAGTTGCTTTTAACACAACTTTGGATTTGGTGGGTAATCCTAGGACAATGATTAAACAGCATAAATGGGAACAAAGAGTAAGCCCACAGTGAGAATGGAACTCACACCCACTAAACAAAGGGTGTCCAGTGTACGTCTGGCTGATTTAACATCATTATTGATTTGGACTAGTTTTTACCTTCATCCTAACTTTCAGTTGCTTTTTATCACAAAAATAACTTGCTCTCTAAAAAAGGGATTAATGAAATCCATTTAAACATGGAAATCAGATAGCGTTTAATTTGTTTTGTTATTAGAAATGATATTTGTGACTTTTAAAGTTTGTTTTTATAATCTCAGAAAAATGTGAATGTATGTTTAACAGAAAATAGACTGAGTCATTCTTCCTCTTACACTCAGCTGCTCTCTAAGAACAATACCAAGATACCCACTGTTCTCCCTCTTACTCTCCCCTCCTCTCTATGAACAATACAAAGCAGGTTTTCAGCAGCAGCCAATTTAAAAGTGGGCATGTGTCAATTTCAGTATGAATTTACATTGTCCCCAACCCTGAACAACAGCAACAACAACAAACAAAAAAAATACATATTTTGGGAGGGGGTGATTTCCAAAAATTTATTTGCTATAAATTTTGCTGGGAAACATGGTACACATGGAAAATTTCATGGGGTAATGTTGTATGGTTTTTTGCAGTTATCAAGCAGACATTGTGTAAATTATTATAAGATAAAGAGTACAGAAGTTGTTCATTTGTCTAAGTTGTAACCTTGAATGGCCAAGATGTTTATCTTGATTAGTGAGATAAGATTCAAAGATTAGATTTCCATACTAATCAGGACAAAAGTTGAATGATAAATTTAAATAGTTAATTGAGTTCAGTTTTAAGGAATACGAATATCATCAATGGTTTGCTCAAAAGATAAGCTTTCCATGCAGTGTTCGGTTGGTATTTGGTTAATGATTTCCGGTCACCATTGTAATGGAGGGTTAATTGAAGAAAAATTTACAATCAATGGTAAATGTTTAGAAATACTATTATAATGTTCTTAATGTCCTTTGAAATGTAAGTATGCAAACACATAGCTGAGAAAAAGGGCTTATTTGAAAATGCCTGGCCTCCCAAATGGAAGGGGTGAGGCTCAGAAGTTTAATAAATAATAGTTCACTGACTGCATTTCTACTGATATTATATAATAACAAGGATATATTTCTGTGGACAGAATTGCATGAATAATGATTCTCCCTTTGGAGTTGTTTTTCATCTATTAAGTGATAGTGCATATCTATTCATTGCAAATTTTTTTTCATCAAATCTCATTAAACTTTGGAGGAAGCCCTTCAAAGAGCTAAGCCTCCTTGAGCCCCCCAGTTCCAAGCTACACTTTTGTAGGCATGTATTCATTTTCACGTTGTTTTTTATATGCCTTATTAAAATAGTAGAATACATAAAAGAGAAATTTAAACAAGACATGTATATTGAAGTAAAAATAAAAACAAGATGATCCCATTAACCCCAAAAAGAAGAGTACATAACCAATGCATCCACCCAATAGTCACTTATGGAGCTGAAACATGGAACCTAAGTAAGAGACAGACCCGCTAACTGAGAACCACGCAACATGCACATGAAAGAATCATGCTCAACTTCACTTGGAGAAATCACAAGACAGCGCAATATATCCAGGAGGAAACAGGAGTTCGAGATATTATAGAATCCATTAAAAAACTCAAATGGCAATGGGCTGGTCATGTGGCAAGAATGGTAGACAACTGATGGACATCATGACTCACAAGATGGATCCCCAGAGATCACATGTGCAACCGAGGCTGCCAGAATACAAATAGAAGCTAGCAAGTTATAATGTGATCAGAAAATGCCTCTCATTTTGTTCTAAATATAGTGTAAATTTCACAATTCAAAACTCAATGAAAATTGTATAACATCTTATTTTTTCATTATAACTGAGCAGAGTAAAAAGTTATACAAACATCAAATCTATTTCAAAGTCTTAATCACTAATCAATTGATGAGACCATTAAGTAAAACTATGACAATATATGAATCACAATGATCAATATTCCATAGCTCTACAATTGTGTGTGTATGTAGGAGAGGACTTTCAATTCAAAATTAAAGAAAACCTCCAATTTTTTTTTCTTGTTAGTCGCTACCGCACTAAATAATTATAGCTATTACAGCTCACTGTATTCTTGTTTGCTAAATAAATGTAAATAAAGAAGCTACCAGTCCCAAACATAAACTAACCTTTGCCCTGAATGACTGACAACCCCTTACCCCTAACTCTATGCTATTATCTCCATTCAAGATAATTATAGCTGAGTTGCTGAAATGTCCTTAACTTTTTGTAAATTTACATTTATATTTAGCCTGCAAAAATTTGGTATGCTGCGATAGCTATAATTATCTAGTGTGGTGAAGACTAATGAAATAAACACATTTTTTTGTCAGGTTTCATAGTAGAGGAAAACCCTTTTTTTTCTCATCAAATGGAGTCTTTAACTCGTCATGTTTTTTGAGAAAGTCATACACTTTGTTAAGAAGTTTATTAAATGAACCAAATAATGCTTTCTTGTCTTTTTGCCAATTGAGATGCACGTAAATGATGAAAAGTTGTTTTTTCTGCTTTTATCATAGACAGACATCAATCAGTTAGTGTCCTTATGCTGCCTAGGCTTCACGTATCACTAGTTTCTGTCTTGGCTCTGGTTTGCAATATAACAAATAAACATAACACCAGAAGTGATGTCACTCATTTCACTCTATGTTATTTTACCCATAGCTTTGGAAAGGAGAGATGGATCCACGCCTTTTCCAAGGACATGTGTAAAATGAATACAAATTGGCATATCTCTGAATTTTTGAGATGAGGCATTATCATTATTTCTACTATTATTCAGAGTATCCAGATGGACACATAGCATAGTGGTTATAGAATCAAACAAAATTACTGCAAGTAATCTGATGGTTCTAGGTTCAATCCCAGTGTGTGACAATAATAATAATACTAATGCCAAGAGGGGAGTACGGTCAATATACCCCTGTTGGTTAAATAAAGGATTCGGTTCATTACTTCCCCACCTACCTGATGAACGGCCGAAACATTGTATGAAAATCAACCAAGATGAGGATAGTTCGAATAATAATAGAAATAATGTATACGAATTGCTCGCCCACTCAACACCTTCTGAAGGACATTAGTATTTACTAGGGCAGTGTCATTTCCAAAGGTACATGTTTTGAAGGGGCCAGGCTTTTTGGTGTTTGGAGCAGCCTGCTATATTAGTCTTGTAAAATAATTTTTCGTCCACTGTTTGATTCTATAGCTCCAAAGTATTTTCGTTACTTCTCTTGTGAGTTGCTAATTTAGATATTTTATACTTGAATTCATATCTATGATTTTAGATTGCACATCTATAATTAGTAAGTTTTAATTTATTTTTGCGAGATTTCTCAAGAACCGCTGATCCAAAAAAAAAACTATGAACTCGACACTGCACTGCCTCGTTTGTTGACTTATCGTACAATGGTCAGTTGCCGAGTAATCACGGAGTACGCATGCATGCACACAAACAGAGATTATTCAATTGTATTTGATTTATTAGCTTTTTTAGTCGACTCATAATTAAATGAGTAAAAGGATGAAAGAGACCGCTTTTTTTGAAGAAACATCACATGATGCAAAAAAAATCATAACACATTCGCTTACGGTATTAATAAATAATTGTACTCAGCTTGAAAAAAAAATTTCAAAACTAAAATACAAAACAGATCTTTTATATAATTATCAATCATCTTTATTTTACCTTGAATTAAAAATAGTGGCACCCCAAATAACGTAATTTCGTTATTAGAACAGTCTGAAAAGATGACTTGTTGCAATCGTAAGCGGCCCTGCTTCCAACATGTTGTTTTGTTCAACATGGATGTTATGTTTGGGATGACACCACCTCCAAAATATTAAAAACCCGAAAAATCACCGAATTTTTTCTTGTCCTTTAATTTTATTGTGATTATCAAGTCAATCATGGGTGAGAGACCCCATTCTCCGCTTTCTGTGTCTTGTGTCCGCGCACTTAATGATAAATTATACGAAAAAAGGAAAGTAGCAGCCCAAGAAATAGACAAGTAAGTCACTCACTTGAAGCATTTTTTACTTATAAAAATAAAAAAAGGGTGTTTTTTTTTAACCTTGTTTTCATGTTTTATGTTGTGAGCATGTTTTCGATTTTATTTATTCTTTCTCATTCAATTTTTAAGAATTGTAATTTATTTTTATACAATGTTGGAAAGGTGATTCCGATATTATTGTTATGTTTCACATCATTCCTCGCACACTCGATGTTAAAGCCGGCGCATAAATAGAAAGAAAGAAAGAAGATTCAGTTGTTATAGTTTTCAATAAATTAAATTGTTGATCATCGAAGTATTTAAATACAAAGAAATAGAACAATTAACAAGTTCAATTTAAGGCAAGAGGTTAAAATGACAAACCATCAGCTGCTTGTTTTTTGGGTGACTAGTTCTCATATTTGTGCGAACTTATCCTCATTTCTATTTCGGACTGCTCAAATCGACTAGTATCCAATATTTAGATGATGCAATTTTGAATAAATAAAAATAAAATAAAGATAAGACTGAAGAATTACTGGGTGTTATCTATTTTTGTTCTTGTTTTGAGATTTTTTGTGAGAGTAAACAAACTTTTGTCCTCTGTAATTCGTAAATTGCCGACTTTTTCTATTATTTTAGTGTTTTCCTAGTTTTTATGTTTTTCTTGACGAAACTATATTGGTAGTCCAATTCATTTGGTTTTAAATATAAAGACGCGTTCTTGCTATTAAACTTATATTTACTGTAAAAAAAAAAAGATTTTCTTTAATAAATTGTATAAAAAAAAAAAATACAAGTAAAATTTAAAATCTTTTGGAGTTGGCGGTCAGTAGCTTTTCCCTGTCTTATACTAATAACTAAACTAAACAATTGAACTGAAAATATTTCTATTGTTTTAATTTATTATTAGCTTGTTATTTAATTACTTTAATTAAAAAAATCTCTATAGTAGGTGGATATTTGTTCATTCCTCCGCACCGAAAGACCATGATAGTCAAAATTACTTAAACCTTGATTTATGTACATGTACGCAAATTACTATTAGTAGTAATAGTAGACTTGAGAAAGAGAAAGGCATATCAGAAAGAGAAGTTAAATAACAACAGTACTCATGTGATTTTTATATGAAATTGAATTTGATCCTTCATATTAGATCTGGTTTTGTTCCGGATTGGGAAGACGAAAGATGAAAAATTAAAATGGATTAGTATACTAGTAATTCTTGGCCGAAAAATAAAAATATCGGAAAAAAATCTGCCAGTGTCTTTTTATCTTTATGATTTAAAATATTTTTTTTGATGCTTGTCAACAGAATGTTTTACGATTCACACCAGTCGAAAAAAGAAAACACCCTTCCAGCTCAGGGTTAACCTTTTCTTGCAAAATTTTTCATTTTAACATTTCAAATAAAGTTTTTTTGTTTTTTTTTTAATATACATGGTTTTTATTCATTCTGTGACGCATTTTTCTCATCTTGAGTAAAAAAAAAATCGTGTAGACTTCTTTCGTAGTTAATTTAATTTGAAGAATCAAAATATTTAAATATCTAACTTCCAAAACTGCATGGGGTCAATTACTTTTTTTTACGTATTCAGCATCAATCTCCAAAAATCCCTTAAAAAGTTCAACAAATAAATAGTTCATATCAAATAAAATAACTTCCCGTTTAGTTTTGGGTTAACTAACGTATCTTTTGTGGTTAAACACTTGGATGGATCCAAGTGATAACACTAATATTTGGTTAAGATTCGGTTTAACCCAACTTGAGTAAAAAAATTATTGAGACATTTTTCTATAACTATATTGATTGAATCTGACCTTCGTTTCTTGCAGAACTTTTTCATTTCTAAGAAGTAACTCTTGTAGGGGAAACCAGCGAGTGGATTGATTCTAAGTGGGTGATAATGTTAAACTGGACCCTTACTTTGTGTCCATATATATACGGAATTGGATGCTCAGTTTACAATGTAAATATTTGCTAAACTGTATCTTTATTTTGTGTCCGCCTAAGCAAAACATGACCACCTGTTTTAGCAATATATTTACACGGTAAATTGACCCCTCTACCTACGCGGTATTGATTGATCCAACCTAACAGTATTCTGAACAGAATTCTCTGAATAATAACTCAATCGTTTTGATCAGAGTAGTTAAATCGTCGCTACCCACAACAAACCAGTTTACTTACTGTTGCTGGGTATATGTTATTCATGTGTTCTCGTATTTATATTTATCTATGTACCCATCTAGATTTTGCCTAGCCCTTAGCTTTTATAGTAGAAACTTGAAATTTTGCACTCTCATTTCTAACAATGTGTAGGGAAAATGTTCTTTGGTTTTATGGAAATTCCTTTCCAAAATAGGTTTTCAGTGGGAGGAGGGTGTCGATATGCCATGTTAGTTTATGTGAAATTGGTTACTAGTTTGTGCCAGCTTGTATTTTGAAAATTCAGACCTTTTTAGTTTTTTTTTTTTTTTTTGTACAAGGGTGTGAAACTTTACAATTAGGACCATTTTCCCTACATTTTGCCCTTGTTGGACCCATGCAAATTCCATAGGTCTATACTCTTGCATATACCGAATATATGCAAAAGTTGGAATTATTTTAGGTTAAATTTCTTGGGTCGACTATTACATTGATACTACTTTTGAGGAGCTGGAGTTAACACTACAATCCAAAATATCACATCAATTAACTCTAATGAGTAGAAAAAACAATGAATTACAGTAATAATATCGATATTTCTATGTATCAAAACACCTGTCCTACAAACAAAAGACATTATCAAGGCTGCATAATAGTTTTTATAGATATTTACATTTGCTCTTTTATTCCATCACACTCAGCAAACTAACTAAATGAAAATTTCCAGCTCATAATTACAGTATAATATTGTTACTTATTGCTATAGTGTGTACCTGACTGGTACCTGCACGATGTGTCGCTATCACAACTCTTTCAACCACAAGATTTTCATAATTGTGGTTAGTCGCACCCTTCACAGATATGTTAGGGTACAGTATATCTGTGCAACTTTTTCATTTCTAATTTATTCAATGCAGCTTAAGGTTATACCAAGCAATACCATAGCTGTACAAATGGTAAGTAGATGTGTTATCATGGTTTCAAGTGACTGAAATATACTATAATTACCCATTCAGTGATATAGTGAACTACCAGTAAATACATATGGGCTTAACTAAATGACGGTATGATATTCTGATTCAGTAATTATATAATCTTCATAAATTTTGGCCTAGCTGTGTTGCTACTTGTGACTGTTTACACTACCAGCAAACAGACAAAGCAGAAATGAAACATTTCCAAAGAAATACACATCACCACTGAATTCAGGAGTAATGATTTATCTAGATAATGCAGGCCAATATTCATTCATTAAAGGTATTTATAATAGCAACGTAGTTCTATTTATGATTTCTCAGTGAATTTATTTAGCAGGTCGTGTGTTTTGATTCATACATCAGTGTAAAATTGAGTGGAAAAAATAATTTTTTCATTGTAACATTATGCTCAGGATAATACCTTGATTCACAAATGTTAATCTGTTGTCAGTGAAGAACTAGGGTCGACTTTTACATGAGATACATGGAGATTCAAAATTTTTTGGCAAAATATGGGGAGGGTCGACTTTTTTTATGAGATTGACTTATACACATGTATATACAGTATACACCATCAATTGAAGTGTGAATTTTTGTTAAAATAACTTATTACCTATGGAATGTATCTTTATTAACTATTTGATAACCTGCAAAGGCAAATGAAACTAATGTCTCTGTTATTATTGATTACTTCTGCTATCTGTTTCTACTCCTGTGGTCTACTACTACTATAACTAAACATTGAACATTCAACAGTTGTGCGACAGTTGTACCAAATCGAATGATATTTCGAATAATAACTTTTATTTCAAGTTGAGATATACTGTTTTAAATATGATGGTTAAAAAAACTGCAATTATTTTTGTACCAACTGAATATCTAGATGATCAAAGTCACATTTAATTCATCAATTAATTTCATTCAGAAATTGTCACACTTAGCTTCATACTTTAAAAGGTTGTTTTGTTGTAACCAGAAAACAGCTGGTAATGAGTCCTCCACAAGCAAAGGTGTCTAGCCAGGAGGATGTTAAGGTGATCCAAATTAAAACCTGGCGAAAACCAAAATTAATATTCATGTGGAGACCCCCCCCCCAGCAAATATGGAATGGATTTCGAAGTCCATCCAAGGACCTCAGGTTGACAACTTTCCTTGTAGAGCATTCTGCCCACTTCCTTTCATTTTTTTTTTTCTTTTCTTTTTTCCTCTTTAGAGCAGGGTAATGAGAGTTGTGTTGTGTCACTCAACTTTGGTCATTCAACTATTTAATTATAGCCCACTTGGTTTATACTGTCAACACAGAGAGAGATCTGTCATTGTTCAATGCTGCTGTGATTGCGTCCTTTTGTAGTCACATAGTTATATAATTATCATTCAGAGAGAGAGAGAGAGAGAGAGAGAGAGAGAGGCCAGGGTTTGTTTTTTTTATATCCTCTGCTTCATCCAAAATTAAATGGGGACTCAATTAAACTAATTTATGTTTGGCTTATTAGAAAATGTAATGGAAAATTATTGAAAAACAAAAAATGAACAAAGTAATTTATTTCCTTATGTTCATCTCTTGTCTCACATTGTGATTTTGAATTAAATGGCAGTTTTTATAATTTTGTAAAGATCATCTGACCTGATAGTTTAATGCTGTGGTTGTAGATTATTTTCCTCCATGCCCTACTTTGACAGCTCAAATAAACTAATGTCCCATTTACTAAAGGCATCCTCTGTTATAATCCTGGTGTTGGGGTTCAAGAAAGCTGACTGCGTTATAACAGAGCTGTATTTACTGCAGGGTGGGTATGAGTAATATTCAATGTGAAAGATGGCTAATATCTAAATAAAAATGGAATAAATCAGACAAAAACATTTCATTTGTCAATGAATAAATTTAAAAAAAATTAATTGTATAATTTTTCATTCATTGACTACTGAAATATTTTTGTCTTATTTTTAGTTTGTCGATCAGTGTAAATTAAATGTATTTCTCATTGGGGATTGAGTTGTAGTTGTCACTTCTGTCCTTAAAATGGGCTTATTTGGTTAGAGAATAATTCTCAGCCTAAAATATTTTGTTATTTCTTAGCTTTACTGAAATGGAAAATGAAATGAGTGAGTTGAGTTTGAGTTATGGTCAAGGCTGCTTACTTTCACACACAGCAATGCATACACATACATAGAGATAGATATGGAGGGATGGAGATAGATAGATAAATATGGAGGAATGGCGATAGATAGATATGGAGGGATGGAGATAGATAGATATGGAGGGTTGGAGAGAGATATAGATAGATAGATATGGAGGGATGGAGATAGATAGATATGGAGGGTTGGAGAGAGATATAGATAGATAGATATGGAGGGTTGGAGAGAGATATAGATAGATAGATAGATATGGAGGGTTGGAGAGAGATATAGATAGATAGGTATGAAGAGTTGGAGAGAGATATAGATATGAACAGGTGGAGAGGGATAGATAAATATGAAAAGACTTGCTTAGAAAGATATGAACATAGATAGCTGTGAAGAAGCTGTTAGAAATAGACTGAACAGTCATAGATAGATAGTAGTATGGAACAATATGGACGTAATTTTCACTGGGAAATCGACACCAGGAAGATATAAAAATCTGGCAAAAATCTGCATTTTATTTGATTTCAATAAAACTTTCAATACCAATTAAATAAAAGACAAATTTTTAAAAAAATCCTGAA
This sequence comes from Thysanoteuthis rhombus, assembly GCA_963457665.1. Lineage (NCBI taxonomy): Eukaryota > Metazoa > Mollusca > Cephalopoda > Oegopsida > Thysanoteuthidae > Thysanoteuthis > Thysanoteuthis major. Next base: position 22,629,724 of record OY735226.1, read on the forward strand.
TAAAGGGAAATTCAGTTTTTTTTGTTGTTGTTTTCTAGATGAGTTGACAATTAGGTGACTGCGCTATGACAGATCACATTATATTGAGGATGCCTGTATTATAAAACAAATCTGTTGTTGAAATGGTGTTATAATATGTTAAACCCGAGATTATGTTTGTAAAGAAATTCTTTGTAAGAAAAATATGTACTGATTTATGAACATTAAGATACTTACCAAAATTTTTGTAATTTCTTTGTATGAAATTTAGTAACAATGCATTTAGGTCATCATTTTTATAACTCATAGTTGATCATTTGAACATTTGTGACAATAGAATTCATTGTAAAAATCAGAAATTAATAGTATTGTCTAATTAAGAAATAATAAGTTAAGCCTTAACATGACACAGTTTTCAACCGCAGAATGCTTTTCTTTTATGCTTGGTTTAAGCGAACTCTTTGACATCTTGTGAAATAAAAAAACAAACTTTCTCATTGATGTATCTACTCATTATTTTTTAATCCAAGAAAATGAATGATTTTTCCGACTCAGAATGGAGTTAATTCTTACCAAGATTTACTTAACAGATTAATCTTATTTAGGTTGAATTTTATAATTTCCAAAACTACTTGACAATCTTTCAGCTGATTACCCCTGCCAATGAAGATCGACATAGGCTATGTATCCACCCTTGTTTGTCTGTGTCCACACGACATCCCACAAAATTCTCAATGGATTTCTATGACATTGCATAAAAGAATTGGCCATGTACCAATGAACAATTGATTAAATTTTGGGGCTGATCCAGGAATTTTTCTCTTTAAACATTGTGAGAGGACAATTCTGGGGGATTTTTAGACGTAACTGGAAAGCACTCATAGGGAGTGTATCTTTACCAATACAATACACTAATTAAAAACTAGATGAAAATAAGATTATGAAAAACAAGGGATAGAATTAAATGTATGCATATTAAGATACTTCCCTTGAAATTAAAATCAAGCCTTTTTTTATTGACTGTTCATTTTTGATCTCTTTTCCTGCAGAGTAATAAAAATATCTCTCAATCAGAAACAAATTCTGGATTAACCCTATAATTCAATCACTTTTCCATAGCCCAAATCCTACACTTCAACAATATCATCTAAATTTTTTGAGAACTTCTACAGATGTCATGTTGATACATAGATGGACACAAGTGAATACATATACCTCCTCTAACTTTGTTTGTAGAGGTAAATAAGTAGCGACAAAGTAATTTGGTCAAAGTGAAATAATCAAGTATTGAAATGAATTAAGATTCAAAGAGCTGTCCCTGATGGAGCTTTTGTCACAGTATAGTTTAAGATCAGTAACCTGATTCTTCAGGTTTTAGTAACCATGGCATTTGCAGGTATGTGTTCTCTGAATGTTTCTAAGTTTGTATGGAGACTAATTTGATAAAAAAATTCTCTAAAATTGCTGGACAATTTATTCATCTGTGCTCTTTAAAGTCTTAAAATTATTGATAGAATTCAACTCTTGAATCTATAAAACCGCTCAAACTGACAGTGGAACTCTTCAATGAATAGCATAAAAAATAATAGGACTCTTCTGTGCATTGAATAGAAAGAAAATAAAATCTTACCCTCACAGTCAATAATTGAATAACAACAGTGCCAAATTTGAACTCTTGTAAAAAAAAAAAAAAAAAAAAAAAAAAAAAATTCCATTGAAGAATAAAAATGGTCAGAATAAATTCTATTCATTACATCATCAGTGTTTCCCAATGAGAAACATCTAAAATAGACTCTAGAGAATGTAAATGTTATTTCTACCGGAAAATATCTAAAATAGAGTAAAAAAACAAACATCTAGAAACATAGATTCTAGAGGATCTGGATATTATTAATAAACCCATCAAATTAAGGCCCCAAAGAGTCAAACAAGCTTCTTTTCCAGAAATGTAAAGAAAAAAAAATTTTTCAGAAGGGGTGCTGATGCCAATTTTCAAGTTTGTAGACAAAACGGTATGGCCAGGACTGCTAGAACATACAAACACATGCACATACATAAAAAGAGATAGAGAACCCTTTGCCACCTTTGATGGCTATGGTTGTTTGACAATTCACCAAATGGTCACAAAGGGATAATTTTAAATCAGGGGTCATTTCCCTCAAAATTGACATTCTATTTTCTTTGTGTGAATTGAAGAGTTAATTTTGAACTTTCTAAAACAGTTATGATTGACATAAACTTGCTCCTCTGTACTTTATTGCTGGGGTAGGGTGGGAGTAAAATGCTTCTGTTTTCATCTTTTGGAAGTCTCAGCAGAAAACCATTCGAACAAAACAATCTTGCTTAATACTTTTGTGTGTGTATCATATATAAAACCTAGTGTCCCGAAAAGAGGGTTGTTGATGAAAAGCAGATTATCAGATTGATTTTTAGACATCCTTCAAAATTTGAATGGTTAAAATTTTGGTTTATTTAAGTAGTGTATTTTTGTAGGAAATGTATTCTTTTCCCCTGTATTTTGATGTTGTGAATGAATGAACATGACCTTCAATTCTTGGGGATTTTTTCAATTTTTGAAAAAAAAAGAAACTTCTGCTTTTATACCTAAATATGATTATATGAAAATGAGAAATATTAACAAAATTTTATCTGTTGGCAGAAAATAATGATGGAATTTTCGAGAAGTTAGCTGAAGAATATATTTTGTGAAGGTATCATCAAACCCTAAGTATAAACACTAAACCATTAGAAATTTTTCTCAATTGAGGGTTGGAGTAGATTTTTAAATGATCCATTACTTATTGATTTGCCAGTTGCTTTACTTTGTATTGAAGTTGATATTAGTTGTATCTGCATTGATTTCTATAGAATTCAAAACTTAGGACAGTGATTACTGGTTTGTGTATGTCATAGTGAAAAGTGAACTTAAGTTGTGTAGTTCACTTAATTTCAATACTATGGATTCTTTATTTATGTGACATTTGTTTTTTAATGTGATTGTTTATATATTTGTATCATATTTTGGTATGTGTTTACATTTTTTATATAGACCCTTATTTACATCATTAATGTGTCAACCTCATCATCTATAATCTTATAATTCACCAAATGTCTGTTGTTCATTCTACAGTTCTCACTTCTCAAAACTTTCATTAATCCAGTAACTGTGAATGATGGGAATTTATGAGATTGCAGTTTTATGGCTAACTCAGTAAAATTTCTTTTTTATTGTGATTGAGGGCAACCAGACTCACAGATCGTTCTATTTGTAAGTTATGGGCTTTCATCTAGCAATAGATAACTATTACTCTTTACCAATGGATTAATCTAATTTTTTTTCCTTCCAGAATGGTGAAAGATTTTGTTCATCAAAACAATCACTCCCAAATCAGGAAGTTGCTGAGAGTCCTTGGAGAAGACTTTGCCGTCTCCCATAATTTGAACACGAGGAAAGGTGGGCTGATGGGCTTAGCTGCTACAGCAATTGGTCTTGGAAAGGTAACCTAATTTGTTTTTGTTTTTTTGTCTTTTGTTATGGAACTTTCTAAAACAAAATGCACCCTCCCTATTTTTATAAGTGGTCTCTTCCAAAGTATACAATATAAATAGATGAGATTTTTCTATCTCCACTCAAAGAAAATGGGTGTCCCATGAATTCATGCTGCTTGAAATCATGATAGAGTAGATTCCTGATTTCCAATTTTGTGTATCATCTTGAAAGATAGAAAATTATTATTACTTATTGAATAGTGTTTTCTTTCATATATTTCATTATAGTTACTTTTTATTGTACCTTTGGTCAGGTTGTTAATCTATGGCTTTGAGTAATAGGAAAATAAAGGATAAACTCTCCATGAGACTCAAATTAACATCCTTTTAGCCACTAGAAATCCCAGATAAACGTCCTTATCAAATCTAGTGCTTGAACTTACCCTCCATTCTTATCTGATATCTCCTAGTGCGATATTTGTTATTGCTTATACACTACTGGCAATATGACCTGAATACACTACTGGCAATATGACCCGAGTAAAGTTTTGATAAAAAGCAACTAAAAAATCAACATGAATGAAAGTACTAGTCAAAAATTTATGATAATAATGGTTGACAATGCTTCACTTGGTAAATGATAAATTAAGATAAAATCATTGATAGAACAATTTTTTGTAGCTTTTTAAGGCTACTGAGAACAGGCAGATGTTGTGACATATTTACTGATTACTCTTCTGTTCTATACAGCGTGATGTTTTTTAACACTACAGTAGTTACACCCCCCTCCCATGAATGTTCATGGATATATTTGAATTTCAATGAGATTTTTTTTCCTTAGAAAAGGAACTATTGAATTCATTTCAGTGGAAGAGTTCATTGCTCCTAATAGTGGGTAGAAGATATTTTTATCAGCAAAATTGTTACTTTCAAGCGGAAAAGTTCATTGTTGCTGATAATAAAAAAACCCCAAAATTACTGTTCATTGTATAAGTATATTGGTTTCAGATCCAACCTCCCTCAATATTTTTTCTCACGCTCTCTCCAAAAAACACTCTTTTTGAGAAAATATAATGTACAGATGCATAATAAATGTTCAAGTATTAGGTTGTAAATTCAGCTCTAAATTTTGTTTGACAGGTGTATTAATCATTATGTGTGATATGGTCGGACTATTTTCCTCATCTATGTATTCATTTGCTCACAATGTTTTGGCTGTGTGCCCTGCGGCTTTTGGCAGGTATTATTGGTTCTAGAATGTGGAATCGCTACTTGATTGGACTGGACACATCATATTTGTTTTTTCTGTCTATTTGTGTTGTGTTATCAGGGTACTTTGAGTTTCCCTACCTTGCATTGGGTAATCGGTCTTGCTTTTTTTTGCGAAGTCTCTTATGATGAGAAGCTCCCAAATGTTATTGATATCAATGCTCAGTCGGTTAATTGGTTCAACTGAAGAAAGAATGTGATCCTTATTCAATAATTGTTCTTCTAGAACCATTTACTGATGAAGACGGAAAGGTACATAGATGAAACATTGTGAATAAATGAACACATAGGCAAGGAAAATAGTCTGATCATATCATACATAATCACATGAATTGTAAGGTGAAGGATGATAAAAACAATAAAAACAGTAAATATTTAATCAAAATATGACCTAATAGGAGCAATAACCATTTTCCATGATTTTCTAATGATAAAATGCCATCTCTTAGAAAATCTTTAGGTTCAGTGGTCATGAGTTCAGTGAAAGCACAAATTATAGCTTCCCTATTATTGAAACTTTTATTATGAATATTTAGTTCAAAATGCTTAAAAAGATGATAACTTGTAGGAGAAATATCAGCTGAATATGGAAGATGCCGCAAGACTTTGTATCCCCCATTCTTTAAGCTTAGATGCAGTCAGCTGTGAGATTTGGGGTCAGGCACCATCATTGAGCATCTCATTCAGTTCATGTTTGACCCATTTTTCCAACCTCTTTTACTGCTTTGAAATAACATGATATGGTTGCTGTAAAACTCTTGAAATCTTCAGAAAGTACTTGGACTGTACTTGGTTGGCTGATGGTCACTGCTGTTGATTATTTCTTCATCATTAAGAACGGGTTTGGGCCTCCTTTGTTATCCATATTACCAGACCTAAACTTATTGCACTCCAATTAATTTATTGACATTATCAGCAGCTTGAGCAGCATTATGTCCTAATTGGAAATTGTTCTTGAAAATTAGTCTAACTTCTTGGGTAGAGACCATTACTGTTAAGAGCTGAAAAACCTTCTGTTATAACAAATTAATTCAATTTATTTTTATTATTAGATGAAGTATCATATTATTTTCAGACCATGTTTTACCTTTGTCTTGATTTTTAGATGTTTTTATCACAACTTAACCCTGACTGCTACGGCAGTGAATAAACAGCACAGATAACTAATAAACCAGGCTTCCCTCTCGCAATAAGAATGTGAAAGGGAGCTTACTCTTCATTTCTGATCCGTGCTGTTTACTCTGTAGAGTGCTTATCAGAGTTGTGTTGTAATGAAAACAACTGAGAATAAGGATGGAGGTAAAATGTAGAAAAAAATTAATAAAATATTGGGAATAATGAATTATATCTCTATCTATATTGAATCTGCAAAAGAAAAAATGCTACATCAGAAAATCTGTCATATTTAGCATTATTTTCTGTGGTATAAAAACAACCTTTCACGTGTAACCACCTAATATTATCACAAATTGTATTTACTGTACTTTTGGGATTGTTTGCTCTGAATGTTCTATTTTCATGCTTTCAGGAATCTGATAAATATGTGAGTGAATTGGTGAAACCAGTTTTGGAATGTTTCCACGACCAAGACAGTGGCGTACGATATTATGCTTGTGAGGCCCTGTACAACATTGTCAAAGTGTCTCGAGGTTCTGTCCTTCCACACTTCAATAAAATCTTCAATGGATTGAGCAAGGTGAGTCACCAATGCTTCCATTAGCAGCTCTCTCATATCTACTGGTGCAGTCTGGTTTTCTCTATTTTTCTTTCATGGTCTGCAGTTCCTCATGTTACAAATGTGATGCAGTAGATAATCATGGAACTGGAACGGGAAGTTCTTCCACCTGTGGTGTATTCTCAGGACCTATCTCTTCCAATCTATCATTTGTTTCACTACATACAACATTCGTTGTCTGGTCAGCTGTTCCATGAAGTTTGAAATATTGAAGAAAACTTCTTGAATAAAAACTGGAACTGTTTTTATATTATGGGATGCACAATTTAGCTTAGCGTCTAGCACACTGCAGGTGCAGCTGAATGATAGTATGTTTGAATTTCTCGATTGTGTTGTCATTTCAATTTCAGGTGTACATGCACCAACACGAGTTACAGGCTTTCAAAGTTCTAAGTGTATACAATCTTGGCACCCTTGAAAAAAAAAATGCAAAGTGCTAAAGATTAAAGATAGCATGAGGTCATAGAAAGTCAAGGAAAATACTTTGATGACTGAGTAATGATGCTATGAATTCATATGAATAAAAGTCTTGTCAAATATATGCTGGAAATGTTTTATACCAACATAATTTGAATTACCAGCAAATAGCCAGTTGAGTAAAACTGAATATTTTGTTTAATGAGCTGTCTGCGATCCTTATTTGCATAGCTCTTCCTCTAATTGAGCATCTGTCTTGTGGAATTTGTTTTGTGCAAATGTCAAATTGTCTGAAGAGTGTATTGAGTTTGATCCTCACTTGGTGTTCATGATTGTGGCCTTGTTCCAAACTTATCTTGGATAATGTGCCTAGCTGTGGAGCAGTAGTAAGAAAAGTACCATAAATCTATTGGGTCAAGATTTGGTTTAGAATGAAAGTTCAATTCCACGCTAGAAAAAAAACTTTTTTTCTTTTGATCTTATGTGCTTTCAATCTATTAGACCTTTGACTTCCTGGATATTTTTAAAAAGGTTTTAGGAGGGTGGTTCAAAGGTAACTATAATACTAAACTGAAACCTTACTTTCCATTCAATGTACAGAAGCATGATTTTGAATTGAGCACATGAATTATCTCCCCCTTGTTAAGAATTCAATTATTTTATGAATTCTCTTGTTTTTATTTTTCAAACAGTTCTAAAAAAAACATTTTTTGGGGGGGCTTGATTTTTATTACATCATTTTGAATTTTTAAAAAATGTTTTAAAAATAAAAATTTTGCTCATAATCAACTGTGCTTTAAATAAGTTAAGGATGTATGGTGCTACTCAACGATGTGCCAGGGGCTCACCCAGGAGTGTGCACATTTCAATATGTTTCACTATTTCTGCTTTATCTTTTCTCAATTACAGTTTTTTTTTCTTCTTTTTTTTTCTAGCTTACTGCAGATCCAGACCAAAATGTGAAGAATGGAACGGAGCTACTAGATCGACTAATTAAGGTAATAAACATTTTAAATTAAAGATTTTTTTAACAGACAAAAGGTATGAAAAAGTTATCCCCACCAAAAAGAATTTGACTCTTCTGGCTGTTCTAGTATTGGTGTAATATAGAGTATTGGTGGTGATAAGAGAGAAAAAAATATAAAATGAACATTGTGCAAACAAAATAAAAATCATCATGGATGATTAAAAGTGATTAAGAGCAAATATATTCAAGGGCATTTCAAAATTATAAGTGATCATTTTTTTTTTTGTTCATTGATTCATATATTTTCGTTTAAATCATTCTGTAGCAATTTATATGAGGTGCTAAGAACCAACAGGTACAATCCGCAATGTATTGTAAAATAGAATTTAAGTATACCACTATAATCTTTAAAACCTGCTCTATTTAGAGAGCAAGTCAGATAGTGTTTGCAAAGTGGTCAAAATTTTTATTTGCCCTGTTGTAAAATGAAAGCCAATGTCACTTTTTTGTTTATTTCTGTCACCCTAAAGCAAACAGGAAAAGAGGTTGGAGGTAAATCAAAGCTTGTGTCTGTGTGTTTGCATATGCTAAAGCAATCAGCTATACGTTTGTGTGTTGGCATCTATATCTCTATACTACTACTTGTACTGCTGATCTCTCTGTAGAAGGATAGAAAACAAACATAGTGATACCTTGAATAGTGCAATTAATTCATTTCAAAAATCGTCTCCACTGTTCAAAACCTTATTATATTCTAATGTTTTTTTCCAGCTTATACTATGTTCATTTCTTTATGCAACAATACCTTAACTGGAATGCATCAAAACTTGCAGTATTCTAGGTGATGCTGTATAGACATCACTGATTTCTCATGAATAAAACTGATGTTTTTCTTGTATCATAAAAGAAATTGCATTTTTACCCAAGTCTGTGGCCTTAGTTAAGCCCTTCTGCTCCATTATTGGTCATGGACAATGCTCTGCAGTGCTCTGAAATCTGTGCAGTCTTTACCAGATCCCTCCAGGAGTGGTCGTTTTTCTGCATTTCTACCTCATTATCTCTATGCCATGTGTTCCTCTGGCTATCCTGTGGGTTCCTGGTCAAGGCCTGTGTCATGATGTTGCTGGTTGGTTTCCCTTAGGTGTGGCTTTTCAGAATCTGTGTGACAATCGGCTATTGGATTCTGCTGCCTTGCTACTTTAAAATTATCAAAAAACCAGAAAAAAATGGAAGAAAACATATCTATTCATATGATTGTATAAATATCAGAAACTGTCAACCATAACTGTCAACATGGGTTTTTCCAGATCTTGGTTTGGCTGGTTGGTTATGTCTGTATCATGGGTCCAGGCCACACAAAATAGGACCAGAGTGCTGAAAATTTAAACATTTACTCAAATTGTGGCTGACACAAATTAAGATGACATGACGAGCTAGACAAATTCAGAAAATATTGGCTCCACAACTCCCATGATAGAGAGGTCTTGCAGATCTGGGGAAAGGTTCATGTCCAACAGCAGATACTTAAAGATTGATGATGATGATGATGACATCTAGAAGAAAGATTTTTGTTTTTTTGAAAATTCGGACATTTTAGTGATCACTGCCTGATTGATCATCCCTTTTTAAAATTTTTTAATTGATCACCCCAACACAGCTTGCTGCCAAAAGATATTGGTCATGTGACAGTTTCTATTGAATGACTAACCAGAACTGTTTTCTTTTTTTCTTTTCCAGGACATCGTCACTGAAAGTTCTTCTTTTGACTTAGTTGCTTTTATTCCCTTGTTGAGGGATCGGATTTACACCACGAATTCTTTTGCTCGACAATTTGTTGTTTCTTGGGTAAGTAAGAACTTATTCACCGATTTGCTCGGACTAGTGTCCTCAATCAGGTTGTCATCGTCACTGTTTTGGTCGCTGTACCCTCCAGCCTTTTTAAGGTATCTATCATGGTTGATGACCTTCTGGGGATTCCAGACTGAACTTTTTATTCAATCCATATGGATAAATTGTTCGCATTCCTCTATCCATGCTCGAGGATATCTTGTATTGATGATTCATTCTTGCAATGTCACTTGTCAGCCTCTTCCACTTAACTAGACTATATGATTTTATGGCACTGCATGACACAGGGATTGAACTTGGTGTGGACATTTCATTTGTGTCATTGTTTATTTTCTATTTATGCCGTGGCTTCTCCCTGTTTTGTCAGACAAGTAAGTACAGGTATTCCCTGCTTTCAGGAAGTTGGTTTCATGCCACTTGTGAAAAAAACAAAAATGGCATTAGGCATTTGTTTTGCAGCAAGCCTTTGTAGAGACAGCATGCACCCTCTTCCTTTCTTTCCCAAACCCATGTCTCCTGCACCTCCCATCAACCCAACCCGATTCATCATCATGACCATTTTGGGGGTCTGGGAATGCTCAAAAAAAGGTTGTCATATAAATTGAAGGTAACTGCTTCTTCAATTTACGTCATTTTGGCTTGTGAAAAGTTTTTATTTCTTAATTCTTGATAGTAGGGAAACATTTATATTACATGCCTGCTTTGATGACAGCTTCTTAAGCAGTTGGCACCTGTTCAGTTCAGTTTCCCCTAAAGGAAATGTGAGTGGCTGAGTAGTTAACAATATGGAGAATTGGATAGGTGAGCCAAGTCCAACTGGCTAAGACAGTTTGCATTCATTTTTCATTAAAGCCATTGGCAAAGGCATCTATCCAACCTACCAACATGTCAGGGGTCAGCACGATAGGGTGAGGTCCACCACCTCCTATGTTACCTTTACTTGGGGAAGGCCTATGTCTAATGATGGACCTTATACACTAATTTTTTTGAAGAAAGTTCAATTTATTTGAGAGTTTTAAGCTTTAGATGTGGTCTCCTATGTGTCAAAGCCACGGTACCACGTGTTGTAAGAGGGATGTATTGGCCCATGTTAAGTGGTAGTCATCAGATATGGTACTTTGCTGTAGATTTGTGACAGATGAAACCAAATGGTAATGTCTATTGAAAAGAAGAGGCTAGTTGTGGTGTAAGGGTTAACAAGGTTGTCTAGTAAACCATTGTTACTGTTAAATGTCGACTTTCGCCTGATTGACTTACCTTTGATCACAAATGCATCTCTATAAGAGCTTATAACCCATTAACTATGCATGATGGGAATTTAGGTGTTGCAGTTCTATGGCTCCACTGTGAATGATAAGAATCTCTAAAATTATTGTTAGCCTACTAAAGAGAACACGGAGTATACATCATCTTTGTTTCAAGTTCTCCAGATAGGGAAAATGATAAGGATAAGGTAAGAGAACAGACGTTATGCTGTGTTGAGTTGTTAATGTAATGGATGACATTTGTTCCTTTTGCTTTGGAAAGGCAAGAAAGACATATGTACAATACACAAGTTTAAATAGATATGTATGTGTCATGGTATCTTGTGTTATGTAGAGCATATATTTTACTTTACCCAATAATGATTGTCTTATGCCCTGATCGAGTTGCGTCTATAATACCAGAATGTAACCTTTTGACGCATAGCTATACTAAATAATGAGTTTGATTTTCACAAGCTGCCCAATGCTTGTGGCCTCATACAACAACAAAGCTAAGCTTAATAAATCATCAAATAAATATCACACTTATGATGTCAATAGCAACCACCAGATCCTCTCGTTAAACCTTCTTATTAAATTACCTAACTTTGTTCACTCTTTCAACCTTCATATTTTTTTGTGAAACTACCTATCTTTTTTCCCTTTCTCTCTTCCTACTGTGTTTGTCACACTTATAGTATCAGTAATGGTCAACTGCTTGTTGTTATAAACTTATGATAACCGCCAGCGAACTGACAGGTCATGGACTTATACCTATAACTTTGAGAAAAGTCATTAACTTTCCTAATTTTATTCAGAATTAAAAGAATTAGGGGACAATCAGTAGCTTCCTCTAATGTAACAACTATCTATCCTTGGTTGTGTCTAAGATGGGAAACTGGAAGAAGACCCCCATTATCGCCAAATAGTTACGTCAAACATTCCTTACGTAAGAGATGCTATAGAACTGACCCAAAGGGTCTGTAGATGTACAAGATCAGGGTGATTTTCAATGGTAAAACCATTCTTCAAAATGTCCCATGAAGGACCAGCTAAAGTCAGATTCGAGGTACATTAGTAAGCCATAGACAAAAGAAAGGTAGAAAAACATGGTATGGCAGACCATGTATGGAAAGAGAAGGGCACACATTGCCCTCTCTGGAATGAAGTTTTGAGATTTATATTCTGTCCTACAATTTTGTTTAGTATCCAGGCTGATCAACAGATGGTAGTATAAGTTTGGAGAAAAAGAAATATGCCTCAAAGAGTTAATCCCCTCTGGGTGCCTCTGACTTGGGGTCTTATGCCAGACTAAACTAAGTTTAGTAAATAGCTATGAGCCATATTCTTTTCTGGTATAACCTAAAAAATTACCAACTTTTGTGTGCATAAAGTTTTCTAGAAATAATGTTGCCACTGGTATCCTTACAACTATATTCAATTTATTCTGTTTTTATTTTACAAATTATTAGTTTCATTATTGTTTTAAAGATAAACTAAATGCTTGAGCTTGTATCAGTTTTGTATTTCTTTTGTCTCAAGTGATTAAAGAATTTTTGTTTCATTCCTGGATTTGTTAGTAGGCTTTCCTTCTGTTGAAATTGTTTTCATTTTTAGAATTAGTTCAGAGGGCAAAGTTCAAAGTCAATGCTAGAACTTCTAAAAGTTCAATACTGAAATTTCTTCGAATAAACCAGAAATTTATACTGATTTTAAATGGAAAAACAAAAAGTCAGAAAATAAAGTGTCTTTGATTGGATCACCTTTTGAACTAAAATATGGCAACTGATCTCTCAGGTATTTTAAGGTTTTCCTTTTTTTCCTCCTCTAAAAATTGTCCAACATTGTTGGTGTATCTTTTGTGAAGAATATAGGGTAAAATGTATGGATACCATGGAACAATGTAGTCCTCACCCATTATCATTGGAGGCTCAGTCTTGGGAGACCCTACCTTATGCACCCCTTGAGTGTCATCTGAACTTTGAGTCAAGGTATCATCTGGTGTGGCTGTATTGTCTGATGAGATAGTGGCAGTCCCTATTGCACCCGATGCTTATGTACGGAAACCCCTGGGTTGTGAGGGTTGCTACTGCATGTCTCCTTTGATCTCTTGCAAGCCAACCACTCCTCACATATAGCATTGGTTTGTAATTTCATTTAATTCTATTTAAATATTTCTAATCCGGTGGATGTGCTTGGCTCTTTCCAATATGTAACTCAGTTCTTGGCTCAGTTTCCGAGAGACACACCCACATCATTCTTAATGGACAGTCTGTTTCAGTTGTTTGTGTTTACTTCACAATCCCAGTGTTTTCAAAAATTTTGCAGACAAACTTATTTCTTTTGTATACTGCCTGAGGTATGCATACCCTGGTTTGAGAATTTCTGGTCTACCATATGAGTTTGCTAACAACGTTCTACAGTAGGCACCCATTATCATGGAACCATGTGTTAAAAAATTGCCTCCTTTATTAGCAATTGTTTTGGCTTGAAATAGAATAAAACAAAATAAATCTATGTCAAGGATAATTATTCAATAATTTTTTCGTGTTGATGTTTTGTGCTTTATTATTATTATCGGTGTTAGTATTATTATTATTGGTGTTAGTATTATTATTAGTAGTAGTGGTGGTGGTGACATTGTAAAATCAATCACTTTATCCTTTCAAAATAGATATCCAGGAAGAGTTTTGCAAATTAAAACACTAGTCAACATTTGTTATGTATCTCTCTCTCTCTACCATTTCTCTCTCTCTCTCTCCCTCAACCATTTCTCTCTCTCTCCCTCAACCATTTCTCTCTCTCTCCCTCAACCATTTCTCTCTCTCCCTCTGCCATTTCTCTCTCTCTCCCTCTGCCATTTCTCTCTCTCTCCCTCTGCCATTTCTCTCTCTCTCCCTCTGCCATTTCTCTCTCTCTCCCTCTGCCATTTCTCTCTCTCTCCCTCTGCCATTTCTCTCTCTCTCCCTCTGCCATTTCTCTCTCTCCCTCTGCCATTTCTCTCTCTCTCCCTCTGCCATTTCTCTCTCTCTCCCTCTGCCATTTCTCTCTCTCTCCCTCTGCCATTTCTCTCTCTCTCCCTCTGCCATTTCTCTCTCTCTCCCTCTGCCATTTCTCTCTCTCTCCCTCTGCCATTTCTCTCTCTCTCCCTCTGCCATTTCTCTCTCTCCCTCTCTCTCTACTTACCTATCTCTTTCTCCACCTGTGTCTGTCTGTCTCTTTCTCTCTCTAACCCTCTCGGAAATTCTTTGTGAAAAATTTGGAACAGTCTATTTTTTAGTATTATGGATGAATCTATTTCATACATGAAGAATGGAAGCTTTATTTAAAAATAAAAGGAAATGACACAGGCAAGCGAATATGAATGAATCGAATAAAATTTGAATAATTAATATCACCGTTCTGCTCAATCTGTTTCAACGTGAAACATTTTGAGTGGGTAGTTGTACTTTTTTTTATAAAAAAAGTTGTCTGTATATTGGTTGGGGAACTGGAAGCTGTAAAAGCTTGAAGGGATAGGGCCAGGCTCAATGCCTGATGCCTGAGGCATCCCAAAAAGGGAAGTGCCGAGGGAACTGGACAATTTCTAGAACCACCTGTACATACTCGTTAGGGTCCCCACACTTGTGTCAAATTTCACCCTTGTGGGGAGGTGGATAAATACTGGAAGCTGTGAAAGCTGAATGATTCGATTTGGCAGTCGGGTTTGTTTTGATCCCTAAAACTCTGTCTGCTCCATGGAAAACTCTTCATATATGATAAGATCTTCCACTTATACAATTGGTGAAACTCTACAATTCACCATTGGAAATTATAAACTTTTTACGAAGGACATGGTTAAAAATGATTGGATTACCTTTTTTGTTTACAATGGATTTTGCTTTAGTAGAATGCTTAGGGACCCGGAATTTTGGTCCCCATAAGCAGTCATTCCTTTTGAATGGAATTGAGCAAAAAGGACAAAATATCACATAGTGTTTGATTCTGTTTTTGCATAACTGGTCCTACCAAACGGCTATTCATTGGAACCAATATTCCATTTAAGCAGAATCCAGTGCATCGTTGGATAATCTTGGTCTTGAGTATTTTGCTGCCTAAGGTGTAGATTTGTTTATGGTGAATCTTGACTTGCTAGGGAGTGACCCACACTCTATGATCTCAGTACCGTCCTCTGCGGCACATTATCCACTGTATATATAGCCAATATGTAAACCTAAAAAAATATTTGATAGTTTGTTTTTTTTTTTTTTTTTTTATGTATATTTATAAAAAAAAAGATTTGGAAAAAGAAAAATGACTTTGAAAAGTGCTTCATGGAGTGATATTATTTTTATACTTGCATATAAACATTTCTAATTTTGAAAACCAGAAAAATCTCTTTGCCAATTCATTTGACTTTTTCCTGGATATGAAGCTATACTTCTTTGTGGAAAAAAAAACAAAAACAAAACAAGCAAAGCACACAGAAAACCTCATCTAACTTGCAACTTTAAAGAAAATCTGTTTCCAAATGGCTTTCTCTTACTTAATGGATAAACTGGACAACCGTTTGTCTGCATCTTCTCTCTTTGTGGTACTTATTTTTTTTTATTCTGTCTCTATTGTAGTAGTTCTTAATCTGGGGTGCATGCATCTAGGGCAATTTTTGGGAGGTGCAAGGAGAGGGTGGCAAACACACTCTGTTGTTTTTGTTTTATTTCCAAAGTTAATAGAGAAAAAAACAACAGCAGTTAGTGCTTAAATGATTTTTATGATAATATCTTGATAATCTGTATTTACACTTTTAATGTAATTATTTTGCTGATTTTGAGTTTATTTAAAATTCAATTTTTTAGCCTTAAGAATAAGGTGTGCAAGAGTAAGGTGTTTCAAGCCTTGAAAAGAGGAAGTCAAGAACCTCTGCTCTATTGTTTTTGATATTGAATGAAATAAATAAATTAATTTCATTATTTTATAGAAGAAAATAAATCAAATTCATTATTTTATGAAATAAAATAGATTAATTGTCCTTATGCACATTAAAATGTGTGTGGAGCATGTGCAAATTTCTAGAGATTAGGAGTCTATATACAAAACATATATATATATATATATATATATATATATATATAATTCTAGATATTTTTTAACTGTTCTTGCATATGATTTAATTTTTTAGATCTTTTTTGCCTCCCCACTATACTAGATAATTATAGATATTAAAGCTCACTGTATCTTCGCTTGCTGAATAGATGTAAACAAAAATTTAAGAACATTTAGGCAACTTGGCAGTTATCATCCAATCTAGATAATAACCTGGGGTTAGGGTTAGACTGTCAGTCAGTAACGGCAAAGGTTAGTTGGTGCTGGGACCTTACAGCTTTTTTATACACTTTTATTCAACAAACAAAAATATGGTGAATGTAATAGCTATTAATATTTTGTTTGGTAGGAACTAACAAGAAAGACACAATTTGAAAAAAATATCTTTTTGAATTTCTATATTACTAATTTGTTTTATTCATTCATTTTTTTTCCATAAGTTCGCCTCAATTTGATTATAGCTTGTTAATATAAAAATTGTATCAAATTTAAGAATATAGAAATAGATGTGTAGTGATTCTGTTGATGGGACTAATGTTAAATTCACCAGAAACTGAACAGCTATGACTGTTTGTTGTTTGGAATTTAAAAGCAAGATGGTTGGCTCTCCAAACAGAATTAATCAGGTTTCTAATTCATTTCTCAAATTATTTTCCATTAAAATGTCCAAAACAAAAATAAATGTTCATTGCATCAAAAATAAAAGGGGGGAAAATGTCGTCCAAAATGCAAGATATTTAATTGGCTAAGGAAAAAGTTATATGCACAATATGAATCAGGAATACAATATATGATACGATATGATATAATCTGATGTGTGATGGGTATATTACATGTATTGCTCGGTACATTCAACATTAAACATCAAGTTCTTTTAGAGTAGTGCTTAAAATATGAAGAAGTAAAGGATTTGCTACACAAACACATTCGTTTCGTACTGTTTGGGCTTCTTCATGGCAGAAACATAAACGTGTTTGTGTAGTGAAACCTCTCCTTCATATATATATATATATATATATATATATATATATATATATATATATATATGTGTGTGTGTATGTACATCCCATTCTTTGAGTTATCGACCTACATCGCTATCAAAAAAATGTCAAGTACATTTTAGCAACTCTGCTTTTATCTTATTGAGATGATAACCTAGGATTAATGTTAATCAACTAGACTGGATGAATTTGTGTTGCAGATTTTGGCACAACATAGAGACGGTGGTCCTGATTGGAATTTTGATTGTGAAAATTTAACATTCGTGCACACTCTATGTTAAGAATGGTGCATAAACAGTAAGTGAATTCATTGAAGAAAAAAAAAAGTAAATACATGAATAATATTGTTATTGTGCTGAATGAATTGTTTTGCCTCGCTTCATAAATTTTCAATGGATTGCATGTTTATATGACATGAGCTGAATTCCAATCAGGTTTACCCTTCCTATGTTGTACTGGGGGTTTCAACTTCTTTTATTTACATTTATTTAGCAAACAAAGACACAGTGTGCTGTAATAGCTATGATTATTTAGTTTGGTGTGAACTAAAAAAAGACCTCAAAAATCAATAGATGGAACAAACATCTGACATAATTGATCTACATTTCAAGCCAAAAAATTGCCAAGTTTTCTCTTTACTATGTTCTCTTATATTTGTAGATTTCTGTCCTTGATGCTGTACCAGACATCAACATGCTCGTCTTGTTGCCAGACATTTTGGATGGTCTCTTCAAAATTCTTGGAGATAACAGTCGGGAAATCAGCAAAATGTGAGTCCGTTTTACATTCATTTTTTTTTTTTTTTTTTCGATATGTCATATATTTGTTTGTGACAGACCTGAGGTGTTTGATATCATGGGGGAGATAACTCTTCTTAGCAAGTTTCAGTCCCATGCTGCAGATGCAGACTAGGTAAATATTCTTAGCCAGTGTTCAGTCCCATGCCACTGATGAGATCCAAGTCATCTTGGCAAGTTTTCTGTTCAGTGCCAAAGAGGAGGTAACTCATCTTAGTAAGTTGTCAATCCAGTACTGTGGATAACTTAATGACTTTCCAAAACTTTGTCATTTCAGTCACTTATTTCCCAATATCTGCTATTGTAATTCATGTAATTTTTTTTCAGTTTTTTATGTTATACATAGAATTAGATATCATTGTACTATGTGTGAATTTTTCTCGTTAGGATCATCAGTTGTTTACCATGTAACTATTTTGGGGATTTAAAAACAAAACAGTTATAGTAACATGGCTCCTCAACAGTGTTGATCAAACACCACCTCCCCATAAGCTATGATTTCGCTGTATAGCTTTATTTTATCATTTTTAGGTCTGTGTCATAATACACTTAGTTTGCTATTTTATATACGGTATTATCATATTGTATTGTATATGGATGTTATTTTATTTTACTCCTCATTCAAATTAAAAGGGCTTACTTATGAAGGTCTCCCAAAAGATGTATTTGACAATGTGTGATCAACAGAAGTGACTCGTTTTTTGCATCACTTCTATTGAGTGTTCACCCTTGTGATTATTAAATCAGTTGTGTTGGTTTAATCTCAGACTGCATGCAAACCAACTTATGATATCATCTTTAAGAATACTAGTTATTCAGAAAAACTTCAAGTTAATTTTCTTCCAGCATATCCAACCAAAGAATCTTATAAGATGTTATTAGATAACTAATCTTAGGCTCAATTATTTAGGTCTTACACCATCTTACTTCCATCAGAACTATAATTCTAAAATAGCCTTGCATATATAGTTGAGATGAACCCAAATAACATTGCAGCAGGTAGGAACACCTATATGGGCTATTCCATCAATATACTTCAGACATATTACTTGGTATTATGTATTCAATCTCCCATTACACCCAACTACATGTCAGTCAGACAAATGGACTGGAGCCAAGTGTTTTCCGCTTTCCTTGGTTTTAATCAATTCAATAATCTTTCACACTGACAAAGACTAAATCCATCTCTTTTGGTTACATAACTTCCTTACCTTTAATATTAGATTATTTTGTTTAATATACACTACTCTTTTATTCTATTTTTTGTCCTCTTGTTAACATATTCTTTGATTTTCGTTATTATTTCAATATTGTTTGACTGATGAGTTTTAAAGGGATCAGGATGTCTAGTCATGGCTTTATTGGATAGTCTAATAATCTTACCAATTTTGCCACCTTGATTGACCATCAATTTTCAGTATAAAATCAATAAATCTAAGTGTAACTCATGCTATCCTTGAATATTCTGGTAATAGTCCTATAAAATATATGAGATGGAAATCTATTTGTCTCAAAAGGTTAATGTATGATTTTGAATTGAAATGAATCTCGTTTTTCAAATGGTTTATAGATAAGCACTCCATTTTTGATTTTAATATCCAAATTTAGGAACATTGCTTCCGTTCTGTTATGTTCAAATTTTAGTTTGAGGACTTTTGGGTAAATAGCACGATAAAATTTTCTGAATTCTTCTCCATGATTGAGACAACATGAGTCCTCAATGAAATGGGTACAATCCAGAAATGTATGAGATCGCTTTATAATAGTTCCTATTAAAACTGACATGAATATATATCTATGTCTATGTAGGTACAAATTTGCCGAGAAGGGCACAGGATCAAGCCCCATAGGGATACCAATAATCAGATTAAATAATTTATTACCTATTTTGCAGTAATTTCCCCTTATGAATGACTTACAATTGCCTTCTGGGTAGAATGCAGAAAGTAAGTCTTGCTCTTTTGTTTTACACCTAGAAAGCTTCAAAGTTAGTAAACTGAATATATTTACTATTTCCTCCAGCAAATTCCTAGTCTATAATTCAATTTAATATAATAAGATTTTCTTGAGGAATTTTTGTATAAAGTGTACTAAAATCATAGGTTGAGGTAGATTTAGGCTCTTTACGGGTATCTATTATATTCAATATTTAATTCAACAGGCATAGAATTATTTACTACCATATAAGTGGAAAAATTTTCAGACGATACGTAACTTTTTGATTAGAAAATTTGGGAAAATGACTAAATTATGAATTTTTCATGTATATTTTTTATTTCCTGTAATGCATTTTACCATCAGTAGCATCACCAGATTAGATTTAAATGATTCTAAGAAATATATGAAATTCAATGTTATTTGGACTGTGTAATATATCACATTTTGGTGGTATTATTCGGTTCCCTTATAGATACTTCAAAATCTTTGGCTTCTATTAGAATCTTGGTTTGTGTCCCTCTTTTTTGTCTGTGATAAAAAAAATTGTCAAATTAATAAATTACATGTACATACACACACACACACACACACACACACACACACATATATTATTGATTATTAAATTTGATATTAGATGACTTGCATGAAAATAAAACTTTTTTAAACATGTATTGAATACTTTCTATTAATAATGAAATATTTCATATAGCAATATTATTTGCCTGAATCAAAATAAAAGGTTGATTTATTCAGATTATTTGAAGGAAATCATTTGTCTGTGTTAATGAAGCAGTTGATATACAATGATTAAGACAAATTAGTGTTCTTATCTTGCTTGTTATAGTGACAACGTTTCAGCTATTGCACCCTCTAGCCTTCTTCAGGTGTCTGTTGTAGTTGTTAACTTTCTGGGAATTCCAATCTGAACCCTTTATTCAATCTAAATGGGTAGATTGTTCTCACTTCCACTGTCCATGCTTGAGGATATCTAGTAGATTCATCCTTTTGATGTCGCTTATCTGTCTCTTCCATTGAACCAGAATATATGACTTTTTCAACTCTCAGAATAAGGAATTGAACTCCTGATCACCAAGCAGGTTATCACATAAACCTAATCAACATTTCAGGCTCACAGCCACATTTTTTTCTGGCTTCATTGAATACATGATGTAACACACCAAAATTCTTTGGTTAGTAATCAATAAAATTTAGAATTGAAAAATTGAGCACGAGTCTTATTTTTGTGGTGGCCTCAAATGAATCAATGTTTTAGAGCTAAAAAATGTTTTAACACTTCACATTCCTACTGTTTTATTGATATACACAAAATTTGTGCCACAATTTGACAATATTTTGCCCCCCCCCCGGAATTTCATAGAATTAAAAACACAAAAACCATAAGTTGAATGTGGCGTCCACTAAAAAGTTTAAATGCCTGACCCTCAGTGGATGATTTTTATCAGTAAGGAGCATTTTATCAAGAGACACCTTTCTACCAAGTTTCAAGATAATCTGACTTAAAACAGCTGAGAAATAATATGGGGATAGACTTATTGACTGATGAATGGACTGGGCTTCTATTGGAGAGGTGAGGACACTTTGGACAAGCTATCTCTATAGCATTGTATGGTCATTGTTTCATTTTTATTCACTTTGGTCCACAAGACATGAAAACATTTTTTAATCCAGTCCATCTCCCAAAAGGTGTGCTAACCACCAATGTATAAAGCCTGAATTCAATTCCTGTGTCTGGTTGGAAGCTGAGATTAAAGATTAGTTTAAATTTGGGTTACCTTAAAGTAATGTATTTCCAGGTTTGCTTGAGACATTGGATTAAGTAACATTATTAAACCTGAATGGTTTTGTTACATGATTTGTTTACAAATGCAACGAAAGAAACCTAATTATATTTCATGTGATATGCCTGAATTGAGTTCAATGTAAACATTGTCTGTCCTTCCCACTGCCTCTGCCTTCTTCAGCATTTTTATTAATATTTTATTATCTCTTATCTAGGTTATTAGAACATGAAATCTCAATGAGAAATGAGTCATAAATTCTCTCATTAAAAACTTACCAATGTATTGTTGTTGTTATTTATGCTTGATGAGTTTTCATACCAGTAATGTCTGTTGTTTTTCTCTGGCGATCAAGTGATAGCAAGTCTCCTGAATACTACTGCACTCTGCTCAATATCTTTCGTTGATTTTAGGAATGCTATCATCTAGATGGTTTCAATTTTTTTTAATTCGTATTTTTTGAGTTCTAAAATGTACTAGTGGTATATGGTCTCATTCAGTGGAGATCAAGTGACAGCAAATCTCCCCAATACTTCAGCACTCTCCACAGGATTTTAGCTGATTTGAGTTGTGCTGTTATCTGCATGGTTTCAATTAATCTGATTTTTAATTTTAAATCCAGTCTTTTTTTTCATAAGGTCAATTTGAGACCGTACCAAGTGCTTCAATAATGATATGTACAGTTGTTAATTTCATATTCCACATGTTTTTCAATTCCTTGGAGAACTCTCAGATATTTATCCAGCTTTTCAGACTCGCCAAGAGTGAGCAATCACAAATTACGAAAAGTACCCTTTGTATTCAATATTTTACGTAAGTTCCTTTGCAAAACATAGATAAGTATTTAACCAAAAGATTGGCATTCAAACTTGAAACTATGCAATCTTCACAAGAGAAAAAAAAGGAGTCAGAAATATCATGAATTCCATTAGGAAACACAAATGGCAATGGGCAGGCCATATTGCAAGGATGTTAGACCACCGTTTGACATCACGGATCACAGCATGTATCCCCAGAGATCATGAAAAATTGTGGCTTCAAAAAATAAGATGGTGTGATGATTTAGACAAGTTCAGAAAATATTGACACTGTAACGCCCTTGATGGAGAGGTCTGGCAAATCTTGCGGAAGGACTATGTCCAACAATGGACATTAAGGGGCTGATGATGATGTAATGGTCAACTTTTTGAATTATATTACCTGTTTATTATCTAAATATATGTTGGAAATATTGGCATCTGTTTACTTTCTATATAAGCTATGTGTATTTGCTGCAACACTCTAAATATGTAATGATTTGAGTAAATTTTTCATTTGTTTAATAAATCCTATCTCCAATATCATGTGTTGCATAAACAATTACACTAAAATCATGTTGTGAGAGCACTATCTAAAAACATGTGCATTCTAACAATGTTTTTTTTAATATTCCCGCAAATGAATTGTTGGTGATTATACCTTTTCCCAAGCAAATTAAAATGTAAATGATTTGCTTGCCATAATTTTTTATTTGTATATCATATTTTTCAATCCACTTATTAAATGGCAAATTCATTATAATGGCATTCTCTTGGAGGGTTGTAATAGGAGTCTACTGTATTTCTTAACAATAACACTATGCAACAAGATTTTTTGTTCCTGGGTAGCGAGTGTTATTTTCTCTTTTTTCCTGGACAGTGATATTTTGGATTTTTACCAAGTTACAATTGAAATAACCCTGGAAGTCCCAAACCACTATGACAAAGCTGTACCAAGATTCTTTTTCCTCCCTAGTGAGCTTCTTGGGGGATTCCTTGCACCCCAGGATCTTCTTTATTAGTGGTCCGACAAAGATAGTGGTTTTCTAAGGTGTTAAAGACTTATAAGGCCAATTACGGCAGGTTTATTGGGGATCAAGACAATTTCTTAGCACTTCGGTTCACCTGCAATACTATGACTTGTTAATAATTTTGAAGTATGATGAATACGGCTTGATTTCATTGGAAACTTAAAAATTTCTCTGCTATCTTTGCCTTTTGGTCAGCAGCAACACTTTGGTGTCCTACCAAAGCGGGAACTAGCCATTGCCACCCAAAATGTGGAGATGAACAGTGTCGTGTGGGAGTCACTGTTTGACCCCCGCAGAAATTGCTGATGCCACCACTACTCATCAAATAAGTCCTTATGAAACAATCTGTAACAGCTCTAGTAGTTTGCAGCTTTCAAGTACTTTCCCTAAATTGTCTGAGGCAAAATGGATAAATTACAACATATCAATATTTTGATCACAAAAGCAAAGTTTGAAGGGAATAATACTTTTAAGATCTAATCAATCGGGAAATAACACTTGTTACACAGGAACAGAAAAAAAAGTTACATAGTTTGATGAATGCCACCTGGAAACTTTCCCCAGTCCTTTTTATATATCAATCTTTGATTGGCTGAAGATTTTTTTGAAATCCAATATGTTGTATTTTTTTTAATGATTTCTGATGTTTTTTTTTCTTTTTTTCCAGGTGTGAAAGTGTATTGAATGCTTTTCTACTGGGAATCCAGAAGTCAAAGAATGGGGTTAATTATTCTGGAATGGCCAACATCCTTATCGTTCATAGTCAGAGTTCAGGTGAGTCAGAGATATTTTGGATTCAAATTTTCATGATAACAATCTTGCAAATGCAACTTCTACATCCTGTTGTGTATGCCTCTTTGACCAATGAAATCTTCAAGCTCTTTTTACTGCTGTTTCTTGAGCTGTTCTGCAAATTTTCAGTCAATTATTATCTAATTTTGACTATCATTTTCCTTCTACTTAATTTTTTCTGTTGTTTTTATTACAACTTAGATCAGGCCATTGATCTACAGCAGTGAGCATTTGTAGTGACAATGGTATTGGCAGAGGTATGCACTCTTTGAATGCCTTCTAGCTTGAATAAGTGATTATCGTCTGTTATTCCCGATGACTGATTCTTTTTAATTTTTTTGCAGATGAGTTGATCCAGCTGATTGCCCTGAACTGGTTATACGAGTTTGTCAGATTGTCTGGAAGAACCATGCTACCATTTGCATCAGGAATCATAAACGCCACTTTACCTTGCCTGGCTTACAATGATGATTCTCAAAAACAGTATCCTTTTAAGAGGCTTTTTTTTATATTGTTTATTTCTTGTTCAGTTCAGAAGGTGGGATTGCACCATTCTCTTGATAATGCGATTTTGATAAACAAAGTCTTTAGTTATCATAGTCAATTTTTGTCTTGTCTAATTTTTTGAAATGAGGAATTATCATTATTAGACTAGATACCCCCCCCCCCCGACAGGCAGAGTAAATTGCTGTACAAAAAAGGAATTTATAGAACAGAAAGATAGATGGAAATTTTGAGAAAAAAGAGAATTACTGAAAGAAAAACTTGAGTAAATACATGAATTCAAATTATATTGTTATTGATTTGAATAGATTAAATTGTTTATTTCTAAAAAAATTTGTGTGCCATTTTTAAGATTGAAATTTTACCATCGGAAAGGTCGGATATTTCTAAAATTATGAACAGAAAGTAAATAAATCAACCTTTTTGCTGATAAGATATATCAGAAATAATTTATGCTGTTTGATCATAAATTGCTAACTTAGACTGCTTATCTTGGATTATATTTTTTTTTAACAGAAATTTACAACTATTTGGGCAGGTATTTCAGCTAGTTTATTCAATTCATTCATATCAATCCGTATATCATGAAAAAATTGAATATTTAGATAAATAAAATATTACTAGAATCTGTGTCTTAGTAGATTTCAAGAATTCATATAAGATTTCAAGAATCCTTGTATTTATTATATAAAAATCTAATGATCAAACAATTTTATTGGTCAATATTTTTAATTCAAAATTAATGTTAATGTTGAGATACAGGTATAAAAGTAAAAAGATGTGTTTCATTCTAATGTATCCATTTAATTATTGAAGAATCTTTTTTTTTTTTTAAAAAATCATCTTATTAACTGTTCCTGTTTCTAATATTTTGTATGCTTTCAATGTAAATACATCTTTATTTTGATTTTAAGGAAGAAATCACTTTTAATTCATTTTGAAACCAACAGAAAAATAAAGAGAAATTAACTTGAGACTCTGATTAAGAGGGAGGGAGTGAGAGCCAAGGTTCTTAGAGAGAGAAAAGTAAGAGAAAGAAATTTTCAGTAAGCAACATTCTGACAAAAACTTCAAGTGAAAGAGAAAATCTCCCTGAAATAACTTATGTTCTCTACCTTAGTTTCTCACCCTTTGTAGAAATGATACAAAGCATCTCCCTTCTTTTTGACTTTTGCTGAAAAAGCCTGCAGTCAACAGTATTTGTCAGCTTTTGGGCACGAAAATTGTATCCGTTTCAATATAGATTTTTATTGTGAATTGATAAATCCTCTTTCACAATATCATCTACTGCAAGTCAAAAAAACTCGTCTTCTAAAATACCAACTTGAGACAGTACAAGTGAATACAACTTGTTTCTTTTTGTCAAAGTGGCTTTTATGTTATTTGTGGCTTATTGAATGGGCAAAGGTCATCTTGGAAGACTACTTATCATTTTGGTAACACAATTTTTTATTGAAAATTGCAAAATGCACACATACACATGTATGCCTCAAACACACATATAAGTGCATACATATTCCTCATTCTGACATCAACACACATACCACATACATACATATGTGGCATGTATGTGTGTGTGTGTGTGTGTGTGTGTGTATTTTGTATTTTTAATGAAACATTTGCCTAGAGGTCGTGGAATGTTTTCTGAAAAGTCATGAAACAATTAGTCCAGATCTCAAAGCTTGCTTGTTTTAGATTGCAAGAAAAAAATGAAGTTGAATTTTGCTTCCTAGTTATTGTTACGTAGTGAGAGTCTCCCCGTGCTGTTGTTGTCCATAACTTCTGTACAGGGTCAAGGAAGCTGCTAAAATGTTGAACAGTAGCTTGATGCAGATAGTAGACTCGAGGGATGATCAACCCCCGGCCGGCTCGAAACCTATGGAAGTAGTTTCCCCAAGCCAAGAGTCTGGGGACGTTTCTAAAGATCAATTAAGGTAAGTGGAAAAAAAAATTTCGATTTTATTTTATTTTTTATTTTTTAAAAATTTTTTAAAAACTCAAATTGATTATTTTTTATATCCGCATATATTAAAAGTAATTCATATGAGTGTCTGCTTGGTGGCTGAGGTTGATGCATATTTCCATGAGTGCCAATGGTTGGAACTAAAATTTTAAAAATATGTATTTTTTTTTCCAAGGCTAGTAGGCTTTCTCAAATCTTGAAAGAGCAATTGTTACATTTCCTGTTTTAAAATGGCTACCATACATGTTAAGTTTAGTATTTAGGGTTAAGGTTAGGTTCTTTTATTTGAAATTCGTCATCAGTGTGTGTAATTCTGCTGGACTGGTGGATATTTCAAAATGGGGGAAGTAACAATTGCCTTAGGAAGATCTTTCTAACCTCCAATTTGCTCTTGAGCCAGATAAAAAAAAATACAGATTGATTAAAGAAGAAAATTCATTGTTGGTTGGTAGAAAAAAGTATTACCCCCCACTATCCAGAAATAGAGCAGATCCATAAAACCTTTCGTAAACTGAAATGGTATTAAGTGAAGAAGCAATTATTATTATTTTGAGTGGAAAAAGTTTTTTAATGTTCCCAGGTCCTAAAAATTGTGATGATGATGTTTTAGATCGAGTTGTTGGGATGGTTGGAGATTGGGCTGTAGGGGAGAGAAGAGGGTGTGTGTTGCCTCTATAATGGCTGCAAAACACGCTGAAAACTATTTTTACTTTTTACCTTTTTTGGTGAAAGTGGTGTTGTGAATCTTCATAAAGTGAAGTATGTGTGACCTTTTTTTTTTTTTCAAAATGAATCTTCAGTGACAATATTATTTTCTCTCATTTTCAGGCATGTGCAATTGGATATCGCTTCTGTAATCAGTGTCCTGTGTCAGATGTTGACCCATAACTCCATCCAAACCCGACTTGCTGCACTTCAGTGGTTTAGTCATCTCCTAAATAAAATACCAATTAAGGTGAGTCAGGACCATTTCGGCTTTTCTCAGGTGGTTTCCACTTGTTACCAGTTGTAGAACAAATCTGAAATACCTACTTCAAAGGCAGCTTCAGATTTGTAAGAGATGACTGAACGAACATTTTTATCCCGAATATTACTCTCTTTATTCTTTTTTCTTTTTTGCCTTGTATAAAGTAATATTAATTTTTTTTCTCCGAAATTTCAGACATTCCAGTACATTGATGACTTCTTTCCTTTATTTTTACGGACTTTGTCAGATCCTTCTGATGAGGTAAGTAGATCATTTCACTCGATAAAAAATAATGACATGATGACTTAAAGGTAAATATTAGTCAATTGATTTGAATGGGTTACAATACTTCATCTAAGAATAAAAGTGAAGAACTTTGGAAGAATGAAATCGGCTTTCATGGGCAGAGGTCTCAAGAATTAACCAGTAAGAGATATTGAACATTAAACGGAAATTTTCAATTATTTCCCTTTATGTGAAGACCTCATTGTTGATAAAGTGTATGATGCAAGGGTGATAACTCTATTCGACTCGTTCAACGACCCGACTGCGGAGTTCTGTTTTTTTTTTCAAATTCAGGTATATGTACCTCAAAAGATTTACTTCTTATATAAAATCAGGGGGAGGGGGGATTTTAAAAAAATTTTTTTTTGCTGTATTGTATACTTCCAGCTATTGAAATTTCTTCCCTAGTTGTTTAAAGATTATAAGACAAGAAATCATCCTTTTAGGAATAGTTTTTATTTCCCCAGTATATACCTCAAAAGATACTTGGATATATTCAGCTATAATTCTAAAGCTTCAATATTTTTACTTTTCATGACACTAAATTGCTTTGCTAACACTAAATAAAATGGAAACTTGTATTTTTTTTTTTTATTAATACAGGTTATTGAAATTTTATCATGTTACATAGACAAGTTTTCTATGTACCTTAAAAGGTACTCAGTCAGCACTTTTTTGATACTTGTCTACCATTATTATTATTTATTTGGTTCTGTGCAGATTTTTTGTTCAAAGTACTGTGGATGGGAGATTTGCCTTCCATAAAATGCCAAATTCACAAAAATGAATTCTTATCCACAAATTTTAGAAGCTGTTATTTGAAAAATCGAGCTCTTGCACATCAAAAATCATCATTTTCTGCCCCCAGTTGCGACAGAATATAAAGAAATACAATTTTTAGCAGTTTTCAAGAAAGAGATAAACCCTGTGAATAGGAAATAACAATCAGTTTGAGATTTAATGTTGTTTTCAAAAAGAATATAGTGCATTAAGTGTCTTTGATTCTTTTGAGGTACCATGTTTTTTGAGGTACATATAACAGTATTGTTTGCAGACCTTACCAAATAGACATTGATCTTTTTATCTATACTCATTGTTCTTCTTATATTCACATAGTGTGCATGGGAAATGAGTTTTCTCTTACCCCCCCCCCCCCCCCCAAAAAAACAAACAACTTCTTATTGTGGATTGTATCTTTACAGCAGTGGTTCCCAAACTTTTTCTAATCATGAAACCCTTATTGTATAAGGATTTTTTCATTGCACTCGAAGACAGAAAATACTGAACACCTGCATTTAATTTCATGTACAATACTCTGCAGCCTTTTGTCATTGTTGATATTTATTGGCGTGAAGTGAAAGTCCAATTAACTAATGCCTTTGCCTATTTGTATGATTTTGAAAAACATTTTGCTGCACCTTTAGGAGTTAACTGCGGTGTCTCTGAGAGCTAATTGCAGCACCCTGGGGAGCCACAGTACACATTTTGGTAATCACTGCCCTTCATGAAGTCCTGATGACTTTTGTTCTACTTGACTCGTCATCAAATTCTTTTTGTTCACCACAGGTTGTTCTTCTGGACTTGGAAGCACTTGCAGAGATTTCTTCCAATCCAGCTGGCAGACAGAATAAGAATGTTGTCAAGGAAGCAGGACAAGAGAAAAGCCAGGAATCTGCTGCTGCTGAGGGCAAGGAGATTACAGGCCTCAACCATTATTTTGATAAATTCATGCTGGAATTGATCAAACTCTTTCATACTGACCCTTCACTTCTGGAAGAGAAGGGCACTTTCATTATTCGGTAAGTTGTTCTCTGCTAACCTTGATATGTGTTATTGATGTTAGCTTTTAACTTTTAGCACTCTGTGGGCTGCTTCATTCATTTAACAAAAAGTTGGTCCTGCCATTGTAGGCGGCTCTGGTTGTAGAACAAAAGTGTCTTTGAATTTAATGATTGTGTTGTCTTGTCAATTTCATGACAATTTCAATTGTATATGAACAGACATAAAAATTACATGATTTTAAATTCCTTAAGTGTACAAGATCTCAATGTCCTTAAAAGTAGAGTCCTAACAGTTGATAAACACTTAGTTTCTTTCACCTTCCAACATTTTGTGCTATCTATAAATTATGGGTATGGTTCAACAGTCTCCTAAGTTCAGTAAAAGTTGTTTTTTGTAAGAAGAAAAATTTTAAGAAAAGTGAATTATATTGTTGATATGATTCATACATATACTTTCCACTGAAGCTACATACATAGCCGTTTATTCACTCAGGTGGAATCAGTTCATTAATTAGGGGCCTTTTCCCAAATGTCTTCACTCAGTGAATGAGCAATGAAGTATACCAAAGATGTCTTAATATCCTCCTCTATAGTGTGGCCATTTGAACATTGTCTCCCCCCTTTAGTTTTGGCAGTTAAGCATCCACACTCCTAGCAGTCTAAGAGAGAGAAATGCTTTATTTTATTGACAATGTCAAGAGGATTTTGCATTTTTTACTGAGATTTCCAAGACTTTTAAAATATTGGGTCGAATTCAGTGTCACACTTGGCTTCTTACTTCTTTAGGCTGTTTTATGTAACCAGAGAATTGCTGGCAATAGGTCCTCCATAAGTAAAGGGAGAATTACAGCTTGGAACGTGTTGTTAGTCATGGGTTCTCCCCCTTAAACCAGTCTAGTGTTCAAAACTACCAATGATTGGTTAAAAGCACGGAAAATGGACTTGACGTGCCAAGTTCAAGCTCTGATTAAGACTTCCACTAATACCCTTGAGAAAAACATGAATCTGACTCCTCTCTCTAGCTATTGGTAAAATAGTGTATGGTGAAGTAAGTGACACCACTTAGAGTGCTTATTACCTCTATTTCATTTGTTGCAAAAACCTTGAGGGAGATCTGAGACCAGGAAAAATTGTGATATGTGTAGCCAGGGTGGGAATAGCAGTGTAAGGGCTTTTACTCACTCTGAGGTAGTAGAAAATGGAAGGTTCTGAGTGGAAAAAATTAAAACACAAGTACATTTATGTTCAGTTGTGCTCTCTGTTGGTGAACAGTTGAAGTTTCAAAGTGATGAAGTGGTTCTTGTAAATTTTAGGATTCAAATTGAGGGAGAAATGTATAATAGAATGTATAATGTTGAAAAAATTCTTTGGTGAAAATTCAAAATAATGGGGGGATCGATGGAACCTGGCGTCTGTATGAAACAAATAGCATTGACAGTGTTAATGAAAAAATTTTTAAAGTTTTGTTCAATGACTATGGAAATGTTATCGTCTAATTTATTCCTTTTTACAGTTGGCTTGTTGGTGTAAATCAAATATATTTCTTGTGAGCTTGGAAGGAAATATTGGGCTTCTGGGTTCAAAGGGGAAATTCTGTTTTATTCATGGCTCTCAGGAAGTGGACGATAAGAGGGAAAAAAAAATGTTTGGGTCCACCACCCAATGGCCTATTATTGCGAACTTTGTTATATTGGGAGTCACCTGTACTAATCTTTATTTGGTTATATTGAGTGATGCTAATCTTTACTCCATCCTAAATCTTGATGTTTTTCTCTGTTTCCAGGCAATTGGCATTGTTATTGAATGCCGAAGATATTTACAGATCGATTTCTGAAATTCTTGTGAAACAGGAAGACACTGCTTTTGCCAGCACTATGGTCCAGACTCTGAACACCATCCTGCTCACTTCCACGGAACTTTTTGAGCTTCGGAGTCAATTAAAAGACCTCAAGACACCTGTAAGTAAAATGATTAGAATTGGGCAAGTCTTTAATGTTAACATGTTTTGTTCAAATGTGTCTCAACATGTCATTGTTATCTCTTAAGCTTTTTTCATGCCTGTTAGTATCCACACTCTTCTTCTTTTATCTTTCCTAGCTTTCTCCCCTTCTTAGCTCCTCCCCTCCTCTCCTCCTTTTCTCAGCTCTTTTCCCCTTGTCAGCCTCCCCCTGTCGTCTCTCTCCACCTCCTCCCCCTGTCGTCTCTCTCCACCTCCTCCCCCTGTCGTCTCTCTCCACCTCCTCCCCCTGTCGTCTCTCTCCACCTCCTCCCCCTGTCGTCTCTCTCCACCTCCTCCCCCTGTCGTCTCTCTCCACCTCCTCCCCCTGTCGTCTCTCTCCACCTCCTCCCCCTGTCGTCTCTCTCCACCTCCTCCCCCTGTCGTCTCTCTCCACCTCCTCCCCCTGTCGTCTCTCTCCACCTCCTCCCCCTGTCGTCTCTCTCCACCTCCTCCCCCTGTCGTCTCTCTCCACCTCCTCCCCCTGTCGTCTCTCTCCACCTCCTCCCCCTGTCGTCTCTCTCCACCTCCTCCCCTATCGTCTCTCTCTGAGCTCTCTCCCCCTACCTCTCTCTGAGCTCTCTCCCCCTACCTCTCTCTGAGCTCTCTCCCCCTACCTCTCTCGGAGCTCTTTATTCCTACCTCTCAAACCTTCCTCACCCTCCTCTCGGTTCTTTCCCCCCACCAGATCTCACTCCATTCTCAACTCACATCAAAGTACTTCTCTCCATCTAACAGGTTTCTCTCTTGTTACAGCTTTTAACTTAACAAATCCTTATTTCCCGCACATCCATTTTTCATTTTCATTTTCTATTTTTATTTCTGCCATGTTTTTTTTAAAATTCTTTCCAGGAAAGCTGCTCCCTTTTCACTTGTTTATATAAATCTTGGTGTCATGGTCCCGTGGCCACAGTGTCATTGTGTTACCTCACACAGAACTACCAACACGCTTGTGATCTTCTTGAGACCTTGTATCCTTTTCAAATTGCAGCACTCTTTACGTTTCAGCTGAAAAAGTCATTGTAAGTCTCAATGAATATCCTGATTCAATTGTTTGCATTAGATTCATGCAGTTGAATTTCTTTGAATGTTTGGACCTTCATAAACATTAAAGGCTCAGTGAAACCTATAGTGAATACTTTCTGAAGGAAAAGATATTCTATTGTTATCATTGCTTTTTTGCTAGGTAGGGTGAAACCGTCCCTGCTTGGGCCTCATATATCTTGTTTGTCAATCCTCTCCATGCTGTCTTAGGCTGGTCTTCCGAATTTGATTAGGAAGCCGACCCCTGCTCAACTGGTTTTCGTTACATTCCATTTCAAAACACAGTAATCTCAGACCGTCGTCATTGGCGTAGATCCTTTTCAGTTCTAGTTTCTTGGAGACTGACTCTATCAAAATTCTAGTTGTTCATATCGAGTCCATGTTGTTTCGTTACTGATGTTAATCTTCGGACATTGAATGGAGTCATAGTGAAGTGTGATATGTTGAAATAGACTTAGGGTGACGAGACCAAAAAGGCATCACCTCACTGACATTTGAAAAAAAAAATATGCGGTAAAAGGGAGATAACTCCATCAGATTATTCGAAATTTCAATAGGTCTAAGGGAGGTAATAAATATGATCACTAAATTGAAAAAAAAAATGGTTCGAAGTCCTGAATTTCTTAGATGAAGCATTTCATGATTTTCTGTTGACTAGTTCATTTGATTTTTTTTGTTTTTTATTGCAACGCTCAAGTTGTTTTAAATACTTCAATCATTAAGTGAACGATTGAAAGATAACTAAAATTAGTAACTGGTTTATCTATGAAATTTTGACAGCTTAAGACCTACTAGTGCTAGGTATAAGCAGCATAGCTATGTTTTAATAATTAAGAAATTTAAAATTCTTCAAAATCCAATGAACTGGTGAGTTTTAATGAAAAGTAGAAATTTATTCATCATGTACAGAAATTATTATAATCAACATTCATGGAAGATAGTTAAAAATTGATATAATTGTCTGTTTTGGCTGCCCTTGACGTTCAAAATCAAAGTAATTTTGTTGATGTAACCAAAAAAGATGGTCTAAAACTTATGAAAAAGTGTAAAAAAAGATTTTTTTTTAACAAACAGCTGAATGTTACATGCTTGCAATTAAACCCCAAAGTGAAACTGCAATACATTTCAAATTTTGAAATGAAATCTGTGGCATTACCTACATTTTTACCACTTTTTTTCCCTTTCTTTGATGAAGCCATTTCACATCTTAAGTTCCCTAAAATCGCTTTTTATACATTAGTAATAACTAAAGATTGAAAGAAAAAAGTTCTATATAAATCATTTTCATCAACTAGTTTACCTGTGCCGTCA